>CM067365.1:51550508-52053325 GCA_034401795.1 Chaetoderma sp. LZ-2023a
GTATATTCATGTGCTATGAAGAAAGCAATAGCATAAACATTTATGTACCCATCCATCTTAGTGCAAGAGGTAATAATGCAACTAGAGGAATGCTGATTATGATGGTGGGGAAACACTATGTTTTTGTTTGAACTTGAAAACGAGGCCTGAATATGGTTACGTTGACACAACTGACAACTATTGCCCTACAGTTGACACACGTGGCTAGATTGTCATTAATGGTGTCTGAAAACGAAGTTTAACATCTGTGCACGAGTTTGAGACTGTCATTATTAATACCGGGTATATCCACCTTGTGCCTGGATGACGGCCTGGACACGACGTCTCATCCTGGTCACCAACCGACTGATACGCCATTGTGGTATTCGTTGCCATTCAAGATGGAGTGCGTCTGTTAATTCCTGTAGGTTCTGCACAGGAGAATCCCTCATTCTCACCATGTTTCCCAGAATGTCCCAGATATGCTCAATAGGGTTCATGTCAGGGCTCCTTGCTGGCCATGGTAGGGTTTCGATGGCATTCTGGCGGAGGTATTCATGCACAGCTCTAGCACGATGTGGTCGGGCGTTGTCATCCATGAATATAGGGTGGGTTCCAGGTGCATGATTTACAAAATGAGGGACCACAACTCTATCCAGTATGGAATCTTGATATCTTTGTCCATTTAGTGTTCCAGGTACAGTCAACAGATCCAGCTTACAATCAAATGAGATGCACCCCCATATCATAACGGAACCTCCACCAAATGGAACTTCTTCCATGATGTTACGTTGGTCGTACGCCGTGCGTCTGGACCTCCATACACGAGTTCGACCATCTGTGGCATGAAGCAGGAACCGACTTTCATCGGACCAGTGTACCCGTCTCCAGGATCTCATGTTCCAGTGTCTTCTTTCGTTGCACCACCTCAGACGCTCCTCTTTGTGGTGTGCAGTGAGGAGAGGACGTCTGACAGGTCTCCTAGCTTTCATGCCAGCAGCATACAGTCTCCTTTTGACGGTAGACATTGACACTCTATTGCGCGTTTCCCATTGCTGGCTGAGCACTCTGCTGTTGGTGAATGGAGATCTCCTAACAAGGCGTACTAGGGCTCGATCATCACGGGCAGTAGTCTTCTTCGGTCTTCCAGATCTAGGCCTGTCCTTCACCTCGTTAGTTTGCCCATGTTTTGCAATCAAACGACTGATTACAGTATGGTTAATGTTCAGCTGTCTACCAATCTCTCTGCATGACATACCAGTGGTATGCATGCCTATGATTTGCCATTTCACACGATCACTTAACCTTCGTCTTGCCATAGCGGTTCACAATCAAGAGCTAATTCTCTCTGTACAAATAAACCACGGTCATGAACACAAAATTCCTAATCTTGTCGCCTAAATCTGTATGTAATGTTCTACACCTCAAACTGGACTTTTACATAACTGAACACGTGTGCTGTTTCCCGCCACGCACGGACATCAAGCGGCATGAAGTCATGCATGCATGTGCATTTCATACTTGGAATTATGTCAGCTAATGCCGGGACAAAAAGTATGGCAGCCTAGTTGTACCATCATGTTTCTACGTTCTATTGTTTTTGCTGGTGCTTAACTTTTGCACAGGTGTATAGTTGTTAATCACAACTAAAAAGTTTGCAACAAATACTGGATAGCTCGTAGACTGTTCAGTATGAACCAAAGTATGAAAGATACAACAGAGAACTATATTATTATACCCAGGTCTGGAAGATGGGGGGGATATAGCGATCAGCATGTCCGTTCATCTGTGTGTCTGTCCGTCTGTCTGTCCATCCATCTTGTCAACACAACTCCTACAGTTTAGTTTTGATTTTTTAACATGTAATGTTTTATCAGCGCCACCTGAACATGTGCATGTGCTATCCGTATGCCTGGATGGCCATCAGTCTGAATGTCTGTCCATCCATCTCTGACAATCATTTCTTGTCAACGCAACTCCTAAAGTTTCCAATGGAATAGTCTGAAATTTGGTACACATCAGTATCATGTGCAGGTGATATAGTGATCAGCATCTCCCTCAGTCCATCTGTCTGTCCATTTGTCTGTCTGTGTGTCCACTTGACTGTAATCATTTCTTGACATCGCAACTCCTACTGCGGTTTAGGTGCAATTCCTGTGGAAGTTAGTATATGTTACAAGTACCACCTGAAGATGTGCGTGTGCCTTTTTCGGCAAATCCATCCATATTTCCATGAGTTATCTCCCCTGAAACACGTAAAAAATTCATCAAAATTGTCTTGTTCGTGCCAGATCTCGAAGAGTTTTGAACCTATGCTCTCAATTCCTTTGTCACTGGATATACTACTTCACGAAGCAGTGCTATGATTCCATTTCGTAGAAATTTATCCTTATTTGCCTTTATCTCACTTAAAAAACTTTAAATGTATCAAAATTGTCTTACCCGTCCCAGATCTCCAAGAATTCTGAACCTATACTCACAGTCGATATATTGTATGAAAACACAGTGCAATGATGTGGTTTCAATGAAATCTATCCATTTACGCCCGACATCACTCCTGAAAATTTGGTGAAAATATGGTTGCTGCTAGTTTGCTTGAAACTGCCTAGACATATTTAGTTCGAATTAGATACCATGTTATAAGACATCAGTTGTGATTATGTTTCAGCAAAATCTGTTTGTATTCCACAAACTTATCTCCCATGACAAACTTAAAATTCATCAAAATTTGGTTGTCCGGGCTATGGCGGGCATCATCTGGTTGAAGAGTTTTGAACGGAATTGAACCTGCACTTGCAAATCTTTCCCAGTGTATATTTTAAGGGGAGATGCAGTGTCAGATTTCATTTTTCATTGTTTAGTTTTTTCCAAAATATCCGTTACAATTAATGTTATGTCAACTGTTAGTGTGTGTTTATCTGAAATGTTTGGATCCTAGGTGATATGCCGTCTTATGATGGCTATTGTTACAACAAGAGACCCAAGGGCCTGTAATGCTCACCTAGACCATTAGCATTTGAACCATTTGCATTTAAATAAACGTGATGGAGTTTTCAAAAAATCCAAGATGGCCACCAAATAATTGACCAATCAATATTATCTTCTTGTACGCTGAAGTCTACCGCCATAGGATCATTCCCCTCATGTTTCTTTTAAATTGGGTCATTAATTAATGAGTAGCATTTTAAATTGTTCTGGAAAATGTTCAACAATCCAAGATGGCCACAAAAGAAAGTTCTACAGCCTACCACGATACAATCCTTGCAGCCAAATTAGGTTGAAATCCAACAAGTGGTTAATGAGTAGGGTTTTGAAAATTTCCATTAAATTTTTCATAAATTAATTTTCACCCAAAACATCGACCAATTAAAATTTTGATTGTATGTTCTGGATCCTACCCAGACAGGATCAGTCCCGCCAACTAGTATTAACATCCGTCCAGCTGTTAGTGATGAGTAGTATTTACAATTTCCAGGAAATCTCATAAAATCTAAGATTTTCACCAAAAATACTTGACCAATCGAAATTCTGTATATACGTTTTGAAGCTTGCAGCTTATTGACAAATTAAGCTACAATTTGCCAAGCGGTTAATGAAGAGTAGCGTTTTGAAAATTTCTGGTAAATTCGTCATGAAATCGAGTATTTTCACCCAAAAAATTTACCAATCAAAATTCTGTATACAATGTCTGAAGGACACCAATAGGTTCCTTCCAATCAAATTGGCTTGAAATCAGCCAAGCGATTAATGAGGAGTAGCGTTTTGACAATTTCTGCTAAATTTTTCATAAAATTTAAGATTTTCACCAAAAAATGCCATAAGCTAAAAAAAATGAAGTGAAAGTTCCGGATTGGTCTAACTGTGTGAGAAGAGTCAGGAACCAAATAAAAAAGCTATCCTACACGTAGGAGTATAATGTTTGTTAGAAAAGAGATTGGTCCAAAGAATGGAAGTCATGTGAAACATTGGCATAATTCATCTAGACCTTTCAAGAACAAGAGCCATCAGAAGACGACATATCCCAGGGATTCCCAAGGTTGAATTTCTTCGTTCTTGATCTTGATTAGTTATGGCGAAACATCCAAAGAACATTGTTTTCGCCGCGCATTCGTCAAGTAGCTGGTTTAGATGTTTTTTCCCCTCTGATTAATTCTGTAAAATTTATTTGTAGGATTTGCAGAGTTTTCTGAACTGCTTTGAAGAGCCAGTGCTAGTTTGTTCCAATCCCTTATCGTACTGGGAATAAAGCTGATGTTAAAGAGGTCAGTTCTTGCCTAAGTTTGTTTGAAGTGGCTGTTGTGCATGTTTATTGTTTTGCGAATTGGAGTCTGTAGACTGTCTTATGATATCTTTGCTTGTTGGTGTATACCTGTGTAGAACAAAATAAGTGGGCTGGAAAGTCTGAAGCACAACCCACACCCCCACCACCACCACCCCGAGTGGAATAGAAAGGTGCCATTAAGGGGTCAAACAAGAGCCCAATCAAAAGTGTAGAGAGAAGTAGAGACGGCAAAAAAGATGTCTACCTATGGTGAAGGCGCCAACACGAAGAAATGGCAGACAGAATGGAGTGGGCTGCCCAGTACCACAGGAAGGGCAGACTAGATGAGACGTACTCAGAGGATGAGTACAGACTACAGAGGAAGAATAAATTATGACAGAGGAGACGGAGTGCAAGGATCTAACAGACTCGTACCTTGACCTAGTGAGAGGGGATACAGAAGAGAGGAGTACAGAGAGGGTACCCAATATAGGCGAGGTAGATACTAAGGGGCAGATGTCAGCGAGATGCATAGATCAGCACAGTACTGTAGGGTGGATGCTGAAGACATAGGAAACAGGACGTGGTCACCAAGTTACAACAGACATGTGCATTCATCACATATAGGTATAGTATCAGCTGACATCCATGAGCATGGTGACAAGGTGAAATGGACCAGAGAAAGAAATGACCAACTAATGGATTTCATAGCAGTCAGACATTACCAAGAACATCTGCAGAAAGGCAGAGGCAAGACAAATAAGGACAGTTGGAGGCATTATCCCCAAAAAGCTAAGTAACATACCAGTAACTATCGAAACTACCAAAAATTGAGAGTCAACAGCAACAGTCGAAGGCAATCAGAATACAGGCATAGTCCGTCAGAAGTAACCCTAAGAAACGTTGCACATGTGCACGCAGAAAGGCAGAGGCAAGACAAGTAAGGACGGTTGGAGGCATTATCCCCAAAAAGCTAAGTAACATACCAGTAAATATCGAAACCACCAAAACTTGAGAGGCAACAGCAACAGTCGAAGGCAATCAGAATACAGGCATAGTCCGTCAGAACTAACCCTAAAAAACGTAGCGCATGTGCCCGTGCAAATGGGTGGATATAGCAAATGTGTTTACCCCTTCAGCCTACCAACGTACTGATAGGCCACTCATGGTGGAACACACAATCCGCAATGGGGCGTTGCTAGACACCCAGGCCACGGCTGAACAGAGAACCCTCTCACAACTGCCACTACCTCAGACTGCAGGACTTCAATCCCAGCCAGGAGGTTTGTCCAATCTGTAACAGATGTCGAATGTCCATGAGCAGCATAACCTGATTACCTGTATCCAGCCGCAGCAAGCTGTGCGGTTTCCAAAACTGGTATATGAGCAACAGCTCCCACCAACCATGCTGCCTGTATTCACGCCACAACAAGGTCATTCCCAACATCAGCAGCGCAATGACCAACAGCTAGCTAATAAAGGTAGTTATATACTAGGAGTTCTAGAACAGAGGGTGGTGGCAGCTGGCAATCCACGATCCGTTACTGTTTTACTCAATGGCCGCTGCCAATCCACGATCCATTACTCCCACCAAGTAAAACAGGTGAGAACAAAGGCAATATATATATATATATATATATATATATATATATATATATATATATATATATATATATATATATATATATATATATATATATATATATATATATATATATATATATATATATATATATATATATATATATATATATATATATATATATATATATATATATATATATATATATATATATATATATATATATATATATATATATATATATATATAATGTAGGCGGTGTGTTTTATAACATGGGGCCCACCCCAACCCATCAGTGGGCCCCCAGCCTATGGTTAACATTGCTCAGACCATCCAAAAAATCCCCATTTAGAGAAACGCAACTGTATAGGTAAACTGTATATCTGCTATGGACATTGATGAAGTACTTCAAAATTTGGCGAGATTGTTGCAGCAGGGGATTATTAACCATACCACTTATGTCAAGACCCTGGCAGCTCTCCTTCCTGAGAAGCCAACCCCAGCTCCACGTAGGAAGCTACCACCCTTTTCCGAGAAGCCAACCTCTGCTCCACGTAGGAAGCTACCACCCACTTCCGAGAACACCCCCCCCCACCAACAGCCAAAGCTAGAAACCCCATCCAAGTTCACAGATGAGGAGTTCGACAGTTTTCTTGAAGTTATAATCCAGGAAAAGAGGGGCATACCCCCAGGATTTGTGAAGATCTTGCATGCAATCAAGAACTATCTGCGGGGATGGGAACTTCCTGGACATGAGGAAAAAGATCCAACAGCTTTCCTGGATAAAAACCTGGACATGATCGAGAGGAAGTTGGTGGAAGAGGTCCTCGACCTGAAAGGGGCTGACGTTCTACCTTGCTCTCAAGATCAGCCTCCACAAAGAGAAGAATGATGGGACAGAGGTCACCACAGACCCCATCATGCCATCCTGAAGGCAAGGGATATTAGCGAGGCTGTGAAGGAGGCCAAAGCAAGGCCTTGAGAGCAACACCCGCGAGGGGTCTGGCTGGGCAGTCGACCAGGTTAATGCATTGTACCTCAACATCGCCAGATATCAACCACTACGTGGTGGTTCCTACATCAATCTCGCCACTTCGATTAAGCGAAAACATGCCGTGGTTAATGTCCAGAACAATGATGACCACTGTCTTCGCTGGTTTCTCTTGGCTGCTGCTTATCCTGTAGACAGTAATCCCCAGCGGACATCGAAGTATTTAGGGCACTGGGATACCCTCGACTTCAGCGGTGTAGACTCTCCAACCGCTCTCCACCTGCTTAAGCGTGTTGAGCGGCAGAATGGCTTGGCCATTAATGTATTCGGGCATGACAAGGTTGGCTACCCATTGCAGCTGAGCGTAGTACGGATCGACCGGTCGGGTACCGGCCGTACCAGCTAAGCTGGGTATGCGCCGCCCGTCTAGGATTCGTTTCCTGAACACGCCCCTCTGGGTAGAGTTACAAGCGTATATAGGCCTATGGGAGAGAGAGAGCGTGTCGAAAAATGACTAAGTTCGCTAAAATGCATTATGCGCATGCGCGTGCTGGGATGCTGTTTCTATGGAGCGCATAGTTGTGACCTAGATAGGATGGCGCTTTTAGTGTAGAGAGCTGGTACTCTGTAATCCTTATTGATTGTCTGTTCCCGTTAAATATGACATTAATCAAGACCAGAATTCGACGAGCTTTCCAAATCTGTAAACCATTTCAAAATCGGTTGAGAAATGGCTGAGTTATCCAGGAAAAACTCTTCTTGATTAAAAGTATTGCCGTGACGTCATAACCACGTGGACGTAAAGCTTCTAGAATGTTCTAGAACGTTCGACGACGCTATTATTAGCTGTGCGCTGATTGGCCGTTGCTCAAACGATGATTGGATGAAGGCTGCGCCTGTGACGTCACGGAGAGCATAAAAGGAGAAGCGATCGAGTGATCGAGAGCATCCTCGTCCAGGGGCCGAACAGGTTGGACCTGTACTAGCTACGATCGACAGATATTACGCATATGACTTCAGTTTCCATCGCGTTTCCGTAGCTATCAGTAGCCAACCCATCGCACTAAACTCCCCATCTGCGGGAGTCATTTGGAACTTTTGATAATCGTTCACGAATACTACATCCACATTCGGAACACAAACTTGCGGTGAAGCTTTCACGGCCTAAATATGTGAGTCTACAGATGTAGAGGCATGATGTTCTTTGATTGATGACTCGCCGGATTTGCTGGCCATGCCTAAAAGTGGTATTTCAAACGACGCCGCACCAATCGTGTAGGTTCTTTCAACTCTCGACCGCAGCAAGTAAACTCTGCGCGGTGCATTTTCAGAGCTGGTTGACGTACCCAGCACCGTGAAGCTTTGTTTTGTATCTTCATTTGCCTCTAACAACCCCTGCTAGCGATCGGGTTGTTTACACCTTCCATCCATGCTATCGGTGTATGGGAACTTTCTTCACCACGCAGTACTATCGTATCTTTTGCTGACTGCTCGTTAGGCATTCTATCAGGTTTACAATGCTGAGTGATGTCCTTCCCCTTCCATGAACGTTCTTGCGGGAATCTTGGTTGCTGACAACAGCTCGTGGGAACCAGCCTGCAGGAACTTTCCAGCTTCCGGAGAGCACATTATCTCACGCCGACTACGGATTGACATGTCAATTTCAGTGACACGGTAGCCTAACATGGGAATGACTACCAAGTATTCAAGTAACTATACTTCACCGTTTAATTATTTCACTATATAGGTTTTGTTAATTATCTTGTATCCGTATTTATGGTTCCGATGACTAAAAGGAACCATAACGGTCTTAGGACCTATAGCTATAATTTCTGTATTTGTAGATAATTAATATCATTTTCCTCAATGTGTTGCTAACCGCACTATAGTAGGTTCGTTAACCTGTATTACTATATATATCTTAATCATTGCCACCGTATTGTCTGTTCTGGTTGGATTATGTATGTATATGGCCAGTGGCCATCCATTAACTTGTTTTGCTTAGTTATAGAAAATATAGGACGTAGAAAACACTATACAGCAACATTTATATATGCAGCATATTCTCCCGCCACCAACAATTTTTCACTGAGGTCGCTGGCCGTGCTATAACTCTGTTTAGCCCGGCATGCTACCGACTAAACCCTTTCTATTCAGCTCAATAGGATAGGTTCAAAATGATTAGAGACACTTTCTTCATTACACACTGTGTAATGTACTCTTCTCTTCCGGCAGTGCGATAATCTAGCCCCGCACCCTGGTAAGACTCATAACTCTAAGATTTTGTCTCGCTTCATATTCCTCTTAGCCTTGTGGCTTTTTAATTGTTAGGATGTCCCTATCCGCACCATGGGCTGATCTGACTCTGGGAAACTATTGGGGTTTCCGAGCGGTGATGGCTATGGTGCGGTATCACATACACCTACCCACGTATCTTCGGATACTTAGTAGTTAGCACTTTAAGCCAGTATAGGACAGCACTGCGAAAACACATGTATTAATTATTATTTTATTTACTGACAATCCTCCCACACCGCAGTGCAAACTGGCAGCTTGTACATAAACCTAACGACAGGTTAAATGGTTAGTTCCATAGGACCCGGTGACGGGCGAGATATGTATTCTCACCGAATTCTGTTAAAATGGCTGGGCATGATATTCAGATCTGCCACGCCCTTATGGGAAGGACATTTGTGGTGTGCATTCGTCTCTCTTACCCCCACCATAACGATAGGAGATATGGCCTAATAATGCTTCCGTGAAATGTAAACCATGTCTTGTAATGTTTCACATGGTTTCGACCAGTTTGGAGATCCCACTAAGCAACATATGTGAGCGCTGTCTACAGTATTGATGTCCTGAGGCATCTATTCTCCGTGACAGCCGTGTCTAATAGCTAGGTAGATATCAGCCAGTTGCGGCCTAAACTAATTCTTGTTCTGAAAACAACTAAAAGGAATTAAGCAAAGCAGAAAGCCCGCAGAAATAAAGCGCCAACTACTAACTCAGCATATTAGGAATCACATAAGACGGTGACGAAGGAATCCATCAGGAATCTTCCATTCCGTCTTCATGTAAAACAGTACGCACCCCTATAGTCATAATCTCACTAGGTATGGTCTTTTCTCTCTACAGCATTTTTGTTTGAAATATTAGAGTGGGCCCATTTTTGCCTACTATTCTTCTCCCGCTTTAAGCCGTGGCGACACCTTCCCGAGATGGAGGCCCGTGCGAGGTACTTGCCTCTCATAAGGATTCAGTGACGACGGTCCACGCCAGGATAATACTCCTCACCCAAACTAGCACTAGGAGTAGTGCCCGCATGAGGCACACCACTTTTTCGTCTGAGATAGCCTTCTTCCTTTTAGCTTAGAGGTATAATAACTTATATTAAGTTAAATAGCTATGTCTCGTGTATGGGAACCTCCCATGCGGGGATACCTCTGCGGACCTACGAGTTTGTGTGGTACCTCCCGGAGCCCTATGTTTAAAAGTTCATCTACCTGCCTCTATGTCTTGTATTTTCGTATGCTCTTACTGTAGTTTTATCTAGCATATTTTCAATTAGTTAGGTAAACGCATTGTATAGACTTATATTTTTAGGTCACCAAATCAAATCTTGTAAGTCCATAGATCACGAAATTGCTATGGACAGGCATACTGGTGACACAAATTCTTGGGATGAGACCGTTGTGTTTAATGTTCGCGACAATGGTCGCACGGCCCCACCGGAATGATTGAGTTCCACCGGCATTAGGAGCTGGTTTTTGTTTCCCGCAGGGCAGTCTCGTTCAAGGTTCGTCACCCTGAGACCAAATGCTAACCAGCGTCATCACTCGTTCTGAACTTACGGCATGGCGAGTCGACATGAGACATCGGAACGGCCCGACACTACCCGGCGAGCTACATGAGTGAGGCTGACCCAGACATTCCAACGATAAATCAGCTGCTTATTGAGAAGGGTGGCAAGCAACACTTTACCTGGATTAAGGACCTGAATCGTCTGCTCCATGATCAGAGTCGGTGTAATAAGAGAAAGCACTTCTGTGAGCGGTGTCTCCACTGTTATTCTCGCGAAGACCTTCTCATCAAGCACAAACCGGAGTGCTGTGGTATCAGTGACAGACCAATGTGTATAAGAATGCCTACAGAGGACACGAAGATGCTACAGTTTACCAACTACCACAAGCAACTCAAGGTGCCATTCATCATCTATGCAGGCTTTGAAGCCCTAACAACCAAAATTTATGGGCCAGAGGCGAATCCAGCTCAGACCAACACACAGAAAACACAACACCATGCGATCTGTGAATTCTCATACATTGTGGCTCGCTGTAACGGCGCGAGTAAACCACCAGTGCTGTATCGAGGAGAAGATTCAGCTAAGCACTTGCTGGATCAGTTGTCATGGGAAGAGGAGAAGATAAAGACCATGTTTGCCCACCCTAAGCTGATGGAGATGACTAGAGAGGACTGGAGAGCTTATAAAACCGCAGTCAGTTGCCATGTATGCGACAGACCATTAAATGGAGATAGTGTCAGAGATCACTGCCACATCACTGGCCTCTACCGGGGAGCAGCACACAAGGTGTGTAATCTAAAGCTGCGCCTGAACCCTAAGACCACCACCATCCCGGTTATGTTCCACAACCATTCGTGGGTATGATTCTCACCTCATCATGCAGGCAATCTCCCAAACAGAGGGACAGGTCAACTGCATCCCCAACAATATGGAGAAGTACATCTCCTTCAGCCTCCATCGGATGCGGTTCATCGACTCGGCCCAGTTCCTCTCAGCATCGCTTGACAAGCTAGTAGCTAGTTCCACAACGTCCCCACTTATAAAACAGTATGGTGCCGCACATGAGCTCCTGCTCCGCAAATGTGTATACCCCTATGAGCACATGGATGGGTGGCACCGTTTCAATGAGACTTCTCTTCCACCTCAAGCTGATTTCTACAGTAAACTCTCTAGCGAAATATCTGACAGCGACTACAACCACGCACATGCTGTCTGGGCCGAGTTCGTCTGCCAGACCATGGGTGACTATCATGATCTCTATCTGAGAACTGGCACTCTGCTCCTTGCAGATATCTTTGAAAACTTCCGCATCACGTGCCTCCAGCAGTATCGTCTGGACCCAGCACACTATTACACGAGCCCAGGGTTGAGCTGTGATGCACTTCTAAGGAAGGCAGGTGTGGAGCTGGAGCTCCTCACTGACTACGACATGTATCTCTTCATAGAGAAAGGACCCAGGGTGGTATATCAATGGTCAGTAAACGCTATGCTAAAGCAAACAACCCATATATAGCTGTCTCTAATTCTCAACAGCCGACAAGCCACATCATGTATCTGGACGCTAACAATCTCTATGGCTGGGCAATGAGCCAACACGAACCGACTGTAGGGGTTTGAGTGGGCTGTTCCTACAGAACAGGACAACTCATTGCTAGCCAAAAAGATTACACAACATCCCGATGATGATGAAAAGGGCTACATCCTTGAGGTTGACCTTGAGTACCCACAAGAACTGCATGATATGCACAATGCCTACCCACTGGCGCCTGAATGGATGCAGGTGAAGGGAGAGTGGCTCTCAGAGTACCAGTGTGCATTAGGCGAGTCGATAGCAGAGACGACAGCAGAAAAACTGGTGCATAACCTGAGAGACAAAGAGCGCTATGTCCTACACTACCGCAACCTGAAGCTCTACCTTAACCTGGGTACGAGGTTGAAGAAAATACGCAGGGTTCTATGCTTCAATCAGTCACCGTGGATGGAGCCTTACATCCGACTCAACACAGAGCCCCGTAAAAAGGCCAACTGCGACTTTGAGAAGGATCTCTACAAGCTGATGAATAACGCTGTCTTCGGTAAAACCATGGAGAACTTGCGCAAGCAAGTGGATGTCAAGCTAGTGTGGTCATCTGAGGAAGACAAACTACGCCGCCTAATAACCAAGCCTAACTTTTCCCGAGCGAAGGTGTTCAATGATGATCTAGCTGCTCTCCACATATACAAGACGAGTCTGCTGCTGAGCCACCCTGTCTATGCGGGAATGTCCATCCTGGACCTCTCAAAGCACCTGATGTATGACTTCTACTATAACGAACTGAAGCAACTATATAGTGCTAACTGTGAGCTCCTGTACACTGAGACTGACAGCCTCCTGCTGGAGATTCAGACTGAGGATGTCTATGCTGATATGGCTGCGAAGGAGTGACCTCTATGACACAAGCGACTACCCAGTAACACACCCGCTGCACAGTACTGCCAACAAGAAGCTCCTCGACAAGATGAAGGATGAGTGTGCCGGGGTGCCAATTCAGGAGTTTGTTGCTCTATGCCCGAAGATGTATTCCATTAAGCGGTCGGATGAGCAGGAAATTAAGAAGGCAAAAGGTGTACGCAGGGCTGTGGTTAGACAGATTCGCCATGATCAGTACAAGGAATGCCTCTTCGAGCGAAAGGTCTTCCACCATGGTATGAACATGCTGCGAAGTGAGGGTCACCACCTCTACAGGATCCACCAAAACAAGACAAGCCTCAGCCCCTCAGACACAAAGCGGTGGATCGCTCCCGATGGTGTTCACACCCTGGCTTATGGTCACAAGGATGCCATCACTCCAATGGATGCTTTCTTCGAGGAGTTGCTGGTATGAGCATCATGTGACATGTTCAACCGACAGTTAGTGGAGGATGTCTACTCTCTGGGGTGGAGGTAGCTGGGTGTATGTAGGGATAAGCTGGAGCTCCTGATGTTCCAGCAGTTGCAGGCATCCATGGCATCCCGCAACTCTGAGTTGAATAAATCTCTGCACTACTACAAGCTGGAAAATGGCTGTACCACCGAACCATACAGTCCTTGGGTGTGTATACTGACAGCATGTTTGGGGGCTGTCTGGCAGGCCAAGCTAGTTCACGCAATCTCAGCCATGACTCCCATTGTTCCTCTGGAACAGGCGGAAGAGTTGTTGCTAGCAGGAACCGCGGCCGAGCAGACTGATGGTGAGCACAGCAATAGCCAGACCTGACACAACTTGTAGGCTATCGTCCTGCTAGCAGTGCTGGGTGGGGTGCTGGTGGGTACCTGCTGTTCCAGCTGTAGGAATTGCTGTTCCAGTGGTCGCTGTTTGTCGTCTGCTGGTCCAGCAGTCGGAATTACTGTTCCAGCTGTTGTAGGAGACCACGGGGACCTAGGTGTCACCGGAATGCCGAGTTGATGTCAGTGTTAAACCCAAAGTGCACACCTGGGGAATTCCCCTCGACTATCATGTTATTGTACCCTCTAATCTTCAGATCCTCAACATTCACAATAATATTGCTCAGAATAAGTCGTAGGTGTGGCGATATAGCAAAGTCGAGCTTATGATGGGCCTTCTGTAAGGCTTGCTGAAACTTGGCAATGAGGATACTAGGATCTGCAACAATGATCATGTTCTCAACGAGACTGCTGAACATAGTCTGCACCTCTTTGCCACTCACCCCATCTATGGAGTGGCGCAGCTTGGTCTAGGCTGTCAGGAGACAATAACATAACGCTCTAAGAACTCGTTGATTTGAACGATCCCTGCTGGTGTGAGTCCTGAGGTTGTGTGTGGGACAAAGTATTTCCACGCCTCTGGATGGTCCTGCCTGATTCAGATTATATGCATATTCTGCACCAGTGCTCTGGGCTCTGAGTCTGGATCGAATGAGAACGTCGCTGTCTTCTGACGGCCGATTTTTGGGGTGTTTGATAGGGGAAGCCTGAGTAGTCTCATCTCGGGTCACCATACATAATGCCTAGACCGCTGTTGAGTGGGCGTTGAACTCTCGTTGGAGTCTACTGGCTGCTGAGAGGCTGTAGCTCGCGGTTCCCACAGTCTGCGGATCAAAATCATTCGTATCAGGCAGGCTTGCACCCAGCTCATGGAGGATTTACCCCACCATGTAGTACACATGAAATCTGAAACAGCTGGCAATGAGCACAGGTTCGGGGATACCAGAATAGGAGTGCAGCAAACCCGCACCAACACCGCATCCTGCTGTGGCACACCACACAGAAAAGTTCAGCTGTTGGTTCCAGAATGAGAGATTCGGGCCTGCCATCCAGGTATGAGCTTTCTTCGCATCCTTGATGGTAATTTCAAGGTTGGTCAGTGGTCGTGGATTGATGGAGAAGGTGATGAGGGACAGCCCGTCGACTGTGATCGAAATAGGTGTTAGGTCCGGTATGTAATCCAGGAGACCACGTGTCGAGCGGATCCAGAGTGTACCCAGGAGGGGTGGTTGGCTCTGGTCGAGCCTCTTGTGGTAACCTCGAGGTTACCTTGTGGTAAGTGGTGAGCGTGTTATTGACCTGGAGGTCATCCCACTCTCCACCGTTGTGAAGAAGGATGGCACGGTCCGGAAGCTTTATAACAGGGGGACATTTTTCCTGACCTATATAGGACGGAGCCCAACTCTAATTGCAGTGGATCATACGATTGGGGTCACTGGAGGAAAGCTCCTGCTTCGTAGTTCCTTTGATGGACCAGAGGAAGCTATGAATATTCAGGAGGGTGTCTTACGGATAGAGGGTGTGTCACACTCCTCGAAGACGAAGGGCTCAGTGAAGCTGCTCGAGCGTATCGGGCCCACAAGTCCGCAAACAACACCCATTGTGCTAGAGTTGTGGCTTCTAGCTGGTGGTAAAGTGAAGAGGCTAAGACCGGCCCCAGATGGGATGAAGATCAACATCGAGGATGGCACAGGACTCGATATGACACAGATATTTCTTGAGGGGTTCACCTTGTTCAGTTTAACCCTCCATATATAGAGCCAACATGCTAGCACCACTATTACTTGTATCTGTTCTCGTTGTCACGGTACTGAGTGCGGATGTCAGGATGACTGAGACAGCCATGATATTAGATGCCAAGTGGGCCCACTTCCGAGATGAGCCCCAGTACAATCCCTTCCGTGACCATATGCAAAAAAATATCCATGACCGATTTCACCCACGTGAGCAAAGTGAGTCTACCTGCCACTTATATGATGTAGAAAGGGTAGGGCAGGGTTGTCTGCAGCCGCAGTTCCCGCTACAACACCAGATTCTCTGTGTCACATGTGAGCATGCTAGAGTCTGCAGAGGTGCAGATGGTAGGCATTTTAGCGTTCTGCCAAGTGAGCATTGCCAAGGCAGCTGGAAGGGCCTGGGGGTATTCCCCTCATGCTGATGTGACACTGGGCGCGACTATGTGTTTGTTTGAGATGGAGACAGTCGGAACGACAGGCGTGGCATGTATTTGTGATCCAGCATTATGTCTATAATCACTAGCATTATCAATCAACAATCATCATCAACTTCATCATCAGCATCATCAATCATCATAATCATCAACTTCATCATCATCATAATCATCATCATCAATCATAATCAACGTCACCATCATCATCATCATCATCATCAACCTCATCATCATCAATCATCAAAATAATCATCATCAATCATCAAAATCATCATCATCAATCAACATCAATCAATCATTATAATCATCATAATCATCATCAATCATCAAAATCATCATCATCAATCAACATCAATCAATCATTATAATCATCATAATCATCATCATCATCAATCATCAAAATCATCATCATCAATCAACATCAATCATCATCATCAAATTGTCCAGCGTGCTCTACTATCTGCAATAACAATAAATAGCAAGATATGAACCAGCGATTTTAAGTGTAATTTGACATAGAATCCAATGCATTAGCTATCTTGGCTATGTATGCATTACACAAAATAACCTAGATTTAGCTGATAACCTGTTATGCGTTGTATTGTCGTCTGTAGGTGTTTTATGACGATAGTATTAACTTTTACTTGATTGGGAATAATATTTCACTAATAACACATAGTGAGATTTGAACCAGCGATTTTCAAGTGTAATTCAACATATAAACAAATCAGCACATTAGCTATCTGGGCTATGCAGTCATATACTGTTTTACATGAAGACGGAACGGAAGATTCCCGATGGATTCCTTCATCACCGTCTTATGTGATTCCTAATATGCTGAGTTAGTAGTTGCCGCTTTATTTCTGCGGGCCTTCTGCTTTGCTTAATTCCTTTTAGTTGTTTTCAAAACAAGAATTAGTTTAGGCCGCAACTGGCCAATATCTACCTAGCTATTAGACACGGCTGTCATGGAGAATAGATGCCCGAGGACATCAATACTGTAGACAGTGCTCATACATGTTAGTTAGTGGGATCTCCGAACTAGGTGAGAATCTGGACATTCCGCTTCGCAACCACATGAAACATTACAAGACATGGTTTACATTTCACGAAAGCATTATTAGACCATATCTCCTATCGTTATGGTGGGGTTAAGAGAGACGAATGCACACCATAAATGTCTTTCCCGTAAGGGTGTGGCAGATCTAAATATCATGCCCAGACAATTTAACAGAATTCAGTGAGAATACGTATCTCGCCCGTCACCGGGTCTTATGGAACTAACCGTTTAACCTGTCGTTAGGTTTATATACAAGATGCCAGTTTTGCACCGCGGTGCGGGAGGATTGTCAGTAAATAAAATAATAATTAATACATGTGTTTTCGCAGTGTTTTCCTACGTTGGCTTAAAGTGCTAAGTATCCGAAGATACACGGGAATGTGTATGTGATACCGCACCCTAGCCATCACCGCTCAGAAACCCCAATAGTTTCCCAGAGTCGGCTCAGCCCATGGTGCGGATAGGGGCATCCAAACAATTAAGAAGCCACAAGGCTAAGAGGAATATGAAGCGAGACAAAATCTTAGAGTTATGAGTCTTACCGGAGTGTGGGGCTAGATTATCGCACTGCCGGAAGAGAAGAGTATATTACACAGTATGTAATGAAGAAAGTGTCTCTATTCATTTTGAACCTATCCTATCGAGCTGAATAAAAAAGGTTTAGTCGGTAGCATGCCGGGCTAAACAGAGTTATAGCATGGACAGTGACCTCAGTGAAAAGTGAAAAATTGTTGGTGGTGGGAGAAAATTCTGCATATATAAATGTTGCTGTATAGTGTTTCCTACGTGCACTGCAGTCCTATATTTTCTATAACTAAGCAAAACAAGTTAACGGATGGCCACTGCCCATATACATACATAATCTAACCAGAGCAAACAATACGTTGTCAAACGATTTAGATATATAAATGAATACAGGTCAACGAACCTACTATAGTGCGGTTAGCAACACATTGAAGAAAATGATAATAACTATTAACAAATACAGAAATTATAACTATCGGTCCTAAGACCGTTACGGTTCCTTTTAGTCATCAGAACCGTTAGTATGGATACGAGATAATTCACAAAACTTATATAGAGAAATAATTAAACTCTGGAGTATAGTTAATTGAATACTTGGTAGTCATTCCCAAGTGAGGCTACCGTGTTACTGAAATTGATACGTCAATCCGTAGTTGATGTGAGATGAATGCGCTCTCCGAAAGCTGGAAAGTTCCTGCAGGTTGGTCCCTGCGAGCTGTTGTCCGCAAACAAGATTCCCGCAAGAACGTTCATGGTGGGGGAACATCGCTCAGCACTGTAAGCCTATTAGAATGTCTAACGCAAAAGATATGATAGTACTATGTGGTGAATAAAGTTCCCGTACACCGATGGCATGGATGGAAGGTGTAACCAACTCGTCACAAGCGGGGGATGTCAGAGGCAAACGAAGATACAAAACAAAGCTTCACAGTGCTGGGTACATCAACCAACTCTGAAGACGCACTGGGCAGAGTTTACTAGCTGCGGTCGAAAGTTGAAAGAACCTACACGACTAGTGCGGCAGCGATTGAAATACCACTTTTAGGCGTGGCCGGCAGACCCGGTGAGTCATCCATCAAAGAACATCCTGCCTCTACATCTGTAGACTCACATATTCAGGTGGCAAAGGCCTCACCGCAAGTTTGTGTTCCGAATGTAGATGTAGGATTCGTGAACGATTATCAAAAGTTCCAAATTACTCCCGCAGATGGGGAGTTACAAAACTGTTTAGTGCGGTGGGTTGGAGAACTGCACGCTACGAGATAAAACCCTGACACATAGCGAAAGAAGACGTGTATCGCGCTTGATAGTAGTTGGTACAGCTCCAACCTGTTCGGCCCCTGGCCGAGGATGCTCTCGATCACTGGATCACTTCTCCTTTTATACTCTCCGTGACGACACAGGCACAGGCTTCATCCAATCATCGTTCGAGCAACAGCCAATCAGCGCATCGCTAATAATAGCGTCGCCGAACGTTCTAGAACATTTTAGATGCTTTACGCCCACGTGGTTATGACATCACAGCAATATTTTGAAGATAATCAAGAAGAGTTTTCCCTGTATAACTCAGCCATTTCCCAACCGACTTTGAAATGGTTTACAGATTTGGAAAGCCCGTCGAATGCTGGTCTTGATTAATGCCAGATTTAACGGGAACAGACAATTAATAAGGATTACAGAGTACCAGCTCAGTACACTAAAAGCGCCATCCTATCTAGGTCACAACTACGCGCTCCATAGAAACAGCGTCCCGGCGTGCTCATGCGCATAATGCATCATAACGAACTTAGTCGTTTTTCGACGCTCTCTCTCCCATAGGCCTATATATGCTTATAGCTCTACCCAGAGGGGCGTGTTCAGGAAACGAATCCTAGATGGGCGGCGCGTACCTAGCTTAGCTGGTACGGTCGGTACCCGACCGGTCGATTGAACCACACGACCATTGTCGCGAACATTAAATACAACTGTCTCATCCCAAGAATTTGTGTCACCAGTATACCTGTTCATAGCAATTTCGTGATCTATGAACTTACAAGATTTGATTTGGTGACTTAAAAATATGTATATACAATGATTTTACCTAAACAATTATAAATATGCTAGATAAAACTAAAATAAGAGCATACGAAAACACGAGACATAGAGACAGGTAGATGAACTTTTAAACATAGGGCTCCCGGAGGTACCACACAGACTCGTAGGTCCGCAGAGGTATCCCCGCAAGGGAGGCTCCCGTACATGAGACTTAACTAATTAACTTATCATAAGTTATTATACCTTTAAGCTGAAAGAAAGAAGATTATCTCGGACGAAAATTTCTCGGACGAAAAGTTATGTGCCTCATGCGGGCACTACTCCTAGTGCTAGTTTGGTTGAGGAGTATTATCCTCGTGTGGCCCGTTGTCGTTGAATCTTTGCGAGAGGCAAGTGCCTCGCGCGGGCCTCTGTCTCAGGAAGGTGTCACCACTGCTTAAAGCGGGAGAAGAGTAGTAGGCAAAAATGGGCCCACTCTAATATTTCAACCAAAAATGCTTGAGAAAGAAAAGACCATACCTAGTGAGATTATGACTATATGGTTGCGTGCTGATTTACGTGAAGACGGGACGAGCGATTCCTGATGGATTCCCTCACCACTGTCTTATGTGATTCTTAGTATGCGGAACTAGTAGGTGCCGCTTTATTTATGCGGGCCTTCTGCTTTGCTTAATTAGCTTTTAGTTGTTTTTAAAACAAGAACTATTTTTGGCCGCAAATGGCTGGTATTTACCTAGCTATTAGACACGGCTGTCATTGACAACAGATGCCCTAAGACATCAATACTGAAGACAGCGCTCATACATGTTACTTAGTAAGATCTCCGGGGTTGAGAGAGACGAATACCGACCGTAAATGTCCTTCCCGTAAGGGCGTGGCAGATCTAAATAGCATGCCTAGACATTCTTATGGAATTCTGTCGGGATACGCATCTTGCCCATCACCGGGTCCTATGGAATTAACCATTTAACCTATCGTTAGGTTTATATACAAGTTGCCCAGTTTTGCACTGCGGTGCGGAAGGATGGTTCAGTAAATAAAATAATAATTAAGATATGTTTTCGCAGTGCTTTCCTACATTGGCAAAAGTGCTAACTACTAAGTATCCAAAGATACGGAGGGACGGTATGTGATACCACACCCTGGCCATCACCAATCGGAAACCCCAACAGTTTCCCAGAGTCGGATCAGCCCATGGTGCGGATAAGGACATCCAAACAATTAAGAAGCCACAAGGCTGAGTGGAGCATGAAGAGAGACAAAATCTTGGAGTTATGAGTCATTGAGAACAGATGCCCTAAGACATCAATACTGAAGACAGCACTCATACATGTTACTTACTAAGATCTCCGAACTGGATAAGAATCCGGACATCCCGCTCCGTAACCACATAAAACGTTTCAAGACATAGGTTGCTTTTCACGAAAGGATTATTAGACAATTGTCCTATCGTTATGGTGGGGGTGAGAGAGACGAATACCCACCGTAAATGTCCTTCCCGTAAGGGCATGGAACATCCAAATATCAGGCCCAGACATTCTTATGGAATTCGGTGGGGATACACATCTCGCCCGTCACCGGGTCTTATGGAATTGACCGTTTAACCTGTCGTTAGGTTCATATACAAGTTGCCTAGTTTTGCACTGGAAAGATGGTTCAGTAAATAAAATAATAATTAAGATATGTTTTCACAGTGATTTCCTACATTGGCAAAAGTGCTAACTACTAAGTATCCAAAGATATGGAGGGACGGTATGTGATACCACACCCTGGCCATCACCAATCGGAAACCCCAACAGTTTCCCAAAATCTTGGAGTTATGAGACTTACCGGAGTGCGGGGTTAGATTATCGCACTACCGGAAGAGAAGAGTCTATTACAGACAATGTAATGAAGAAAGTGTCTCTAATCATTTTGAACCTATCCTATTGAGCGGAATAGAAAAGGTTTAGTCGGTAGCATGCCGGGCTAAACAGAGTTATAGCACGGACAGCGACCTCAGTGAAAAATTGTTGGTGGCGGGAGAAGGTGCTACATATATAAGTGTTGCTGTATAGTGTTTCCTATGTGCACTGCAGTCCTATATTTTCTATAAATAAACGAAACATATGAACTGAGGGAGTTATATGTATGTATATATATATATATATATATATATTAATATATATATATATATATATATATATATATATATATATATATATATATATATATATATATATATATATATATATATATATATATATATATATATATATATATATATATATATATATATATATATATATATATATATATATATATATATATATATATATATATATATATATATATATATATATATATATATATATATATATATATATGAAATAAACTAACCAGAACAATCAATACGGTGTAATATGATCAGAATTATATAGTTTAGCACAGGTTAACGAACCTACTATGGTGCGGTTAGTAAAACACCTTACAGAAAATGAGAATAACTATAAACAAATACAGAAATGATTAACTAGCGGTCCTAAGACCGTTACGGTGCCTTTTAGTCATCAGGACCGTTCTTACGGATACAATATAATTAGCAAAGTACATATGGCGAAATAATTAAGATGTGAAGTATAGTTACTTGAATACTCGGTAGTCATTCTTAGGTTAGGCTATCGTGTTACTGAAATTGATACGAGGAAGCTGAAACGGTCACGCAGGTTGGCTCCCACAAGCTGTTTTCCGCAAACAAGATTCCCGCAAGAACACTCATGGTGTGAGTACATCGCTCAGCACTGTAAACCTAATAGGATGTCTAACGAGCAGTCAGCAAAAGATACGATAGTACTACTGTTGTGAAGAAAGTTCCCTTACACCGATGGCACGGATGGAAGTTGTAAACAACCCGATTACACGTGGGGGTTGTCAGATGCATATGAAGATACAAAACAAAGCTTAACAGTGTGGGGTATGTCCGCCAGCTCTGAAGACGCACCGGGCAGAGTTTACTTGCTGCGGTCGAAAGTCAGACGAACCTACACGATATTAGTGCGGTGACAGTTGAAATACAACTTTTAGGCATGGCCGGCAGATCTGGCAAGTTATCCATCAAAGAACATCCTGCCTCTACATCTGTAGACTCACATATTCAGGCCGCAAAGGCCTCACCGCAAATTTGTGTTCCCAAGTAGATATTGATATTCGTGAACAGTAATCAGAAAGTTCCAAATTGCTCCCGTAAGTAGGGAGTTTACAAAATTGTTCTTACTGCAGTCGGTTGGCTACTGCTAGCTACGGGAGAAGAACGAAAACTGAAGTCATATGTGTAATATCTGTTGATCGCAGCTAGTACAGGTCCAACCTATTAGGCCCCTGGCCGAGGATGCTCTCGATCTCTGGATCGCGTCTCCTTTTATCCTCCTCATGACGTCACAGGTGCAGGCTCCAACCAATCATTGTTCGAGCAACAGCCAATCAGCGCGTAGCTAGTAATAGCGCATTCGAATGTTCTAGAACATTCTAGAAGTTCTGCATCCACGTGGTTATGATGTCACGGCAATATTTTGAAGATAATCAAGACGGGTTTTCCGTGGATACCTCAGCCATTTCTTAACCGATTTTGAAATGGTTTACCGATTTAAAAAGCCCGTCGAATTCTGGTCTTGATTAATGCCAGATTTAATGGGAACAGATAATCAAAAAGGATTACAGGGTACCATCTCAGTACACTAAAAGCGTCATCCTATCCTGGTCGTAAACTACGTGCTCCATCAAAAATAGCATCTAAGCGCGCGCATGCACATTATGCGCTTTAACGAACTTAGTCATTTTTGCAACGCCATCTCTCCCATAGGCTAATATACGCTTATGGCTCTACCCAGGGGGGGGGGGGCGTGTTCAGGGAATGGATCCAGGACGGGCAGCGTGTACCCAGCTTAGCTGGTACGGCCGGTACCCGACCGGTCGATCCGAACATTATTCATCGAGGGATGGTACTCACCAATCTGTAGTTCACTCATATTTATGGGGTTTTTTTTTTTGGGTTTTTTTGTTGTTAAGGCTTCTGTTATTAGTATGATAGCAGCGCGAATCTTTGTGTACTAGCGCTTCAAGCTCAGTTTTTAAAAATTAATTAGACTATCTGCATTTGTGTATATACATGTATTGGTTACTGTTTTAGAATTTATATCATTGTTTATTTAAATATGTTTTGGTATCTGTTCTGCGTTGGTGTCTGTGTTCTCACCAGTTCGTGGTTTACATGTTTTTTATGCCCTACATGTTTGTGGGTTTTTTATATCTTCCCTTGTCCAAGGTTGTGTAGCTTATTATGTTTTCATTGCAACTCATAGTGTATTTGTGTGCCTCATTGTTGAGTATGTCTACAATTTCTTCGCTTAGTACTGAGTACCGGTTTGAATGATGTGTTGGCATTGTGTGATGCTTGAACTGGTTTTTTTGCTGGATTCATCTTCTCAACAGTGTGGCTTGGGAATAATAAAAATCTTATGATTCTGAGGTGGTGTTCATCGCAGAGTGAAGATGTTAACTGATGTTATCTGACAGGAGGCAGAGGCCTTCATGATTAAGGTGGACGTCATCCCAAAATAGGTTGTGGTGTGGTTCACCATTGATGTCGCTGAATAGCTCTGCATTGTTAATGAAGTTGGCCGTGTGCCAATTTGTAAGGGACCACAACATTCCGTTGAAGACATTTACCAAGGTGTTATCACTCCTGTTGTTTGGTTGTGGTAGGATCGATGAAACAAAGAATTTGGTAGTGGGTGCAATTGTTTGTATGAGTTCAATCAATTCGTCATAGTTTGTGATCATACGTTCTAAATTACATCTGCTAACATCATTAGTCCCAACATGGACTCCTATGGCATCAAACTGTTTCACTTTAAGTAGAAGCTCGAGCTTGTCGTGGATTTCTGCTATCCTTGCCCCACTGAAGGATCATACTATTATGTTCATGTCTATTGTAGACATATAGCGCCCACTAAGCCTTTTGATGGTTGAGCTGCCGATAAGCAGCGTTTTCTTTGATGTGTCTGTGTGATGTGTTGTCTGCTGACTGTTGTGGTGAGTATTCTTTCTTGGTGGTGACTTTGGCAGACTGCTGTCCAATTTTTTGCGAGTTGAATTCATGTATGTGTATGTTTCAGTGTTTCTATATTTGTTGTTGTTAGTTTTTGGTTTTTGTGTCATTGAGGCTCTCTGTTCATGTTTGTACGCTGTGATTTTTCGTTCAGTAGTTGTTTGGTGTTGTTTGCTGTTGCACTTGTTCTCATTATTTGTGGTGATCATTGGGCTCCCTTGAGTCATCGGTCTTTCGGAAGTCTTTCTCTGTTTTTAGGGCTTTTACCCTTGGTTAAATTTGCAACTTGTCGGTCATGTACCTGTGTTTGGAGAACATAGAAATTTTTTTTTCTTTTCTTGTACCTCCTGAAGAACTTCTGCAAGAATGTCATTAGGTGCATGTGTATCCAGATCTATAGTTTCTTCCATGGCAGTGTCACTTAGTTCACTTTCATTGTTGGTCCCTGCTAGGCTCTCATTGTCCTCGGTTTCTTCAGCTGCATGGCCTAAGGTGAGGGCAGTCTCCACGGCAGGTTCTGTAATGACCTCCTTCAGTTCTGTATCTAAGGAGTCATGTGGTAGTTTTTCAATACTGATATTAACCTGTGTGTCTGGTGGTGTTGTTCGATCAAGCTCCTGTATCGGGTTGTTGGTTACTTCCATGGCTTTTTTACTATCTGATATACTTGTCTGATGCTGTTGTGGTGTTGATGCAATTGCGTCGTATACAACATCATGTTTATTTATGTACCAGGCCTGAAACTCTGTCATGCGGTCAGAGATGACTGAACACTCCGAGCATGTATATCTCCGATTAGAAGATGTAAAAACTGCAAGCATGTAAGGGGAAGCGATGTACAGGTGTAGTGCTTCCAGCAATTACAGTCGAAGCATCGTATCATAATAATTTTGACCCTGTTGAACTGGTTTGGTGCTGATGGGTTTGATCGGGAACTGAATCTCATATGTGCTACTGTCGTAGTACTTGTCAAGTCTTCCCTTGAAAGCATTGAGAGTTGGAATGGATACAATGTCCTCTGGTAGGTTGTTCCAGTAGTTGACTATACTCTTATGCTGAGGAAGCGCTTACAGGTGTCGCTGTTAAACCGCTGTTTGTGAAGCTTGAAACTGTTTCCTCTTGTATGCTCACCCTCATCTGGTAGTAGTAGTAGTTGTTCATAGTTCAAGCAGTACATACCATGTGTGTACTTGCACACTTCGATGAGGTCACCATGCAAACGTCTGTAAATTGGACTTGGAAGTTTCAGTGCTCTGAGCCGCTCTTCATATAGTAGGTATTTGAAGCCTGGTATCAACTTCGTAGTACATCGTTGTACATTCTTGAGTAGTTGTATGTCTTTTTATGCAGTGGTGACCATACACAATTCCGTATTCGAAGTGCAGTCTAACCAAACTTTTGAACAACAGGACGAAAGGCGTGGATTCATAAAGTTAAAAGATCTTCTTATCATATGTTGTCCTCTTCTTTGCAACTGCGTTTGTGGAATATGCAAACACCTCCTTTTCTCTGGACAATGTGGTCTGATTTGAAGACATTTCTGTGTCTATCTGGTATGATTTCAATGGAATGGTGTTGTGTCTTAAGTATACGATGTCGTAGGATGTTGTTGTGGACTTAGGCTTGTTCAGCCCATATGACTGCCTCTTCATTTTCCTCTGACTTATACGACGAATGCATGTGACTTCCAGGCATTTTGTAGTCCGCAGCAGAGTCATACTTAATTTGTTGATGTTGCCAGAATCGATCCAGTCCTACCTCAAATTTAAGCACTGAATCAGTGTTTACTAATGCATTGGTTAGGCTGTTCCCCACAATGTTGACTCGGCTTGTAAATGAATTTGTCCTTAAATCTAGTTTGGTCCTTTCATTTCGTACTCTCAGGCTATGGTCTCGTGTCCAGTTGCTTTCTATTACCTCCACCATGTTGTCTGTCACCTCCGTATTGTGTATTGTATGAAAATAAAATAATTTTGCATGTTGTATTTTGAGACCCCTCCAGCTTTAAACTTATTTTAAATCGTGTAATGTAAATCGTGTTATGTCAGCTTTAATCTTGCTTTACTTCCGTGCGAACGTGTAATCATTTTTTTGACAGACAGGTAATTTCCCATGTTTTCCCAGGTAGATTTTATATCGCCATGTACTGCATTTTATTTAATGGATAATTATTTTAAAAACCCGAAGGAATGTAGCAAAGCAGAGAATAAAAACGATGCTGGAATTAATTATTTGCTGGTGTTTGAAAAAAAAATGTGTTATATTTCCGTGGTATCATAATATCATTATTATTATCATATACTTATACTTATACTTATACTTATCATATACTACTCTTATAGGCAAAATTCCTGTAGATAGATGGCGACTACATTATGCTTATTGCTTAGTTAATTTGTTTCGAGGTAAAGGAAAGATAATGATTATCATTGTGAATCATTGTGTACTGGCTCTTGTGTAATGTGTATACAAAAAATCTGACCAAAATGAATCCAGTTTATTTTTGAAGATATTTAGGCTTACGGAACTAACTACTTCATTTGGTAAGCTATTCCAACTATTCGTAATTTGGTTTGCAAAAAAGTTCTGCCTAATTAGTTTGTTACTTCGGCTCTTAGTGAGTTTAAAATTATGTCCCCGAGTGAAGCTTTGTTTGTCTATCTCCAAGAATGGGCACTGAACACGATAAAGGCCATGAATGTATTTGTAAGTTTGAATCATATCCCCACGTGATCGACGGTAATAGAGAGATGGTAGATTCAGATATTTTAACCGGTCTAAATAGTAAATAAGTATAATTTCTTATTGAGGGTATCATTTTAGTTGCTCTTCGCTGCACATTTTCTAGTGTTAGACTGTCTTTTTTTAACATGGGAGTCCATGGACCGTTCCCATATTCAAGTATAGGTCTAACTAGCGAAGTGTACAGCCTTACTAGAGTTGAAGAGTCTAAATGGGTGAGAGACCTTCTTATCAGTCCTAAAATCTTATTAGCTATTGATACTTGGATTTGACAATGGATGCTAAATTTTAGTTGGTTGTCTACATTCAGACCTAAATCCTTTACGACAGTTGTTTCTACCAGCTTAATATTTGTATCAAGAGAGTTCATGAAGTGTGAATGTTTAATATTAGCTGTACCTAGATGCATAGCACAGCATTGAATTTGATTTGCCAGATAGAAGACCATTTAGTTACGCTATTTAAATCATCTTGTAGTTCGATTGCATCAATTGATGATTTAATTTCTTTGTAGATTTTTGTATCGTCAGCAAACATGTTAATTGTAGAGCACTTAATTACATCAGGAAGGTCGTTTATGTAACAGATGAAAAGAAGTGGTCCTAGTACACTACCTTGGGGCACACCGCTAATGACAGGAGTTTGAACTGATTTGCATCCATTCACGACAACTCGTTGGGCTCTATTAGTAAGAAAATCCTCAATCCATTTTAGTAGGTTACCATGGATATTCTAGTTTAAGAAGAAGTCGTTTGTGTGGTACAGAGTCTTAGCAAAGTCTAGATATAGAGCATCGATAGAGCTGCTGTGATCGATTGCATTTGACCATATATCTAAGACTTCAGTTAGCTGTGTGACACAAGAACGCCCTTTAATAAATCCGTGTTGACTTGGTACAATTAGGGCGTTTTGTTCAAGATGGCTTACAATAGTCTTTTATAATGGACTCAATGAGTTTACAGATTATGGAGGTAAGGCTTATAGGGCGATAGTTATTAACCAAATGTTTGTTTCCCTTTTTGAAAAGTGAAGATACATGACCTAATTTCCAGATTGAGGTAGCTTACCCTCTCTCAATAAACTAGAGTAAAGATGTAATAATGGGCAGACAATTTCATGTTTGAGTTCCTTTAAAACACGGGGATAGATTCCATCAGGACCTGCAGACTTGTTAGTTTTTAGATTATCAATTTTTTTAATTATCATGTCACGAGTGACCTCGATATGATGTAATGGAGCAATGAAATGTCTACTGTTGAAACTATGCAACTGACTGATATCTTCATCTGTAAAGACAGATGCAAAATATGTGTTTAATGCATCTGCCTTTTCCCCATCAGTTGTGGTTAGTGTGCCATCGGACTTCATGAGGTCACAAATTGTGCTTCAAGTTGTTTTTTTTGCTTTGTGCATATTTGAAAAATACTTTAGGATTTGACTTTGCCTCATTTGCTAGTTTACGTTCAAAATCTCTTTCAGATATTCTACATTCGTTTTTGGCCTGGTTTCTCGCTTTAGCATAATTTTTGTAGTCACTGCTACTATGAGAATTTCTCCATTTTTGAAATGCCTGTTTCTTGGTTCTTAATTTTTCGAAAACACGATTAAGTTACGTATAATAATTTTTTCTGCTTATACTGAGGTCTAGATTTTGGTATGTATTCATCAGTTAATCGATTTATTTCCCTCATTATCTCCAACCAGTCATGTTCTATGTCCCCAATAAATTTTGAAATTATGGTCACGTTTTTGTTTTCAACAACTACGTTTTTCTTTTCAACAACTTAGGATGTTGCTGTGGACTTAGGCTTGTTCGGGCATTAAGCACACACTTCTTACTCTGTTGAACCACTTGACTTGGGTAAAATGGGTTAATATAAATATGAAATTAGGCGTGGCGCGTTGTTTGTGAGGGCAATATGCTAGTGCTACCCAATCATTTCAAACTGATGCTGAAATGTCACATGTTTAACAATCACACCATCATGCCCATGTGGATGTGATGATGTTGCAGAGTTCTTGACATATCACATTTTTGGTCTATCACACCGCTATAGTTAGTTACTTACTTAGAGTTGATTACCAACACAGGCTCCTCATGGCTCCTCTTCATTGGACTTGAGGTTTTCATTGTCCCAAACAGTCACTGGGTTGTTACTTCTGGGGGTTTGAAGTCTATCGATACCATATCTTGGTTTTCCCAATGTTTGTCGAGTTTGTTCTTGAAACTATTTACACTCGGTGCGAATGCAACGCTATCGGGAAGATTATTCCAGAGATTTACTACTCTTATCACGAATACATTTTTTCGTAGTCCAGTTTGTGAGAAGAGTTTGTTCTGGTTACCTCGAGTCCCAGAGCGCGGTGCCATGTCCTTCCACAGCTTGAGGAAAGTTGCTGTTTCGCGGTCGTATTTTCCGTGCAGTATTTTATAGACTTCAATGTGAGATGTCTCCCCGAAACTGATATTTGGTCACAGGGATCTATAGATAGTTCACCTATACCTACTCTGGTTTTAGATTTTGATTTGATATACTGCCATATAGAGCTGGGCGGTATTGACATTTACATGACGTTATCGGTACCATGAAATAATACCACGGTATACTGTCATCTGAGGTTGAGGCGTGCCACGAAATTAGAAAAAAATTTCATTTCCTTTTCACTTCCATCTCCAATCAACAGTAAATATAGGTAAAATAAATAAATCGGCTTCCTGATTTAGAGAAGAAAAACATTATGGCTATTGCGACTGCTTAGTTTCACGATTTTATTAGGTCACTTTTTATTGACGTAATATCATTCACGGGAATATCGGTCAAAGTGTGTGGTCGACTCGCTAACTATAACCCGCTGTTTGAGACATTGGAGTAGGGCTGGGCGGTTTGGCCTAAAAGAAAACCGGTGACGGTATCACTAATTAAACCGGTATTAACGAAATACCGGTTTAAGGGGTTAGAATGATCAAAAATAATTTTAAACATGAAAATATGCCGTTTTCATTAGCTACAGTACATGTATTTTGCGATTTGACAAGTGACGCAAATTGCCACGAAATTAGAACGGTAACTACGTACGACTGCTCACTTCGACGCTATCTATCTCAAAATAGTAGTTAAAATAAATAAAATAAATAAAGTCTGGTTCATGTGATGTCGTGAAAATAACACTCTAACTACTAAAATGTTGATTTTCAACACTGTTATTAGGTAACTATTTTCGAAAGCGTAGTAAAATCTAATGCGTGTAAGTAGGAACCCAGATATGAGAGCGAGTTTAGGCTCCTAGTAGAGTACCGCACATACGGTTAGCGTTCGTATAACACCTACAGTATGATCTAGTCTAGTAAGTCATGTGTTTGTATTTCGAGTACTCAGTATTTAGTAATACTCCTCAATAAACCGTCGTTCAAGCGGGTGAATGTCATTCAGCATGTAACTAAAGAGTAGTCATTTCCCGGCAATCGCGCCTCAAGAATTCTCACAAAAAATGTGTTTGACTATTTTTTGAGGTTCATATGTCATATAATAGAGATTATGATAATTTGACAACATAAACGCAATGATTCGTGAATCTAACTTAAATCTACTTAAATCAATACTTCGTACTTGAAGATATACGAAGACGAAAAAGGCCGGGCAGTAAAACAAAACGATGGGATTCTAACTGAGCAGAAGTCATGTGATAAAAAATACTACGAATTTCATTCATAAAATCGATAGTAGTGAATATCCCGGCGGAAGAATTTGTTAACAACCAGTCACATTACGCCTGCTCGTATTTGAGAGGCTAAGAGGTGTATTTTACTTGTAACTACTCCGTCAAGGTAAGAAGCGACTTAATCATTTTCATTTCGTAGTCTGTGATGGATCATTTTATGTTTGTCGAAATCTAAGGGAAATCATGATTTGTTTGGATTGGGAGTTCATTGTATAGCGACGTTGTTTTCGCAGCGCGTTTCTTGATTTTTTTTTTGTATCATGTCACATTTGGAATCCTAATTAAACATAGTACAAACTCGAATTGAAAAAAGGATTATTTGTTGCAAAGAAGAACTTTTGATTTTCAAATTATTCAATCTTACATTGAACCCGCAGAGCTTACGTCATGTAAAATTCATCGCTGGCAAATAAAATCATATTTGCCGAGGATCGTCCTCGGCCGATTTGTTGGGATTTCACCAACACCCTTGCTTTCCCACGGCTAATAGTTATAGATGACTGTATTTTATATCTCTAGTAGCAAATGGTTACACTAGATGATAATATTAAACTGCAAGTCAAGAACAAACTAGTTTCGGACAGTCACCAGATTTTGCACAATGGCAATCTTATGGACGGTTTTTTGGGTTTTTTATTTTCGTAATGGTTTTTAAACCGTCGCCATAAAAAAAAGTGAGACGGTGTGAAACCGGTATACCGCCCAGCCCTACATTGGAGTGCGCTATTTTCAATCTGGATTGTTCTTGCTATTAATGTGTGCGACCAGCAAATGATAAATTTTATTTTGGCAGTCGAGCGCGTTGATAAACAGAGTCCAGACAAAATCTGCGAGTATTTAAATGAGGCCAGTGTTGTACGCTTTTATTTCTGTTGGAGTCGTATATTCGTTTACTCGCGAAAACAGGCCTATGCACATGCATATAACACGACTTTGAATATAGCCAATTCCAAAGCTTCTGATAATTACTGAGTACCCGAGTTGCAGACTCGTTACTCGCCATGCTTCACATGAACAATGCGTGTAAAAAGCTATTTCTGCGAACTTCTGACGTGTAACCAGTTGAAAAATGAATTACAAAAACTAAAACACTATGATTTTTAGGTGTCATTACTTAAACTGGATTTAATCCTTAAAGAAATATCTTAAAACAAGTCGGAAAAATAAAAAATAACGACTTCAACGCTGCTCATTGTTAATAAATTAGCACGTGATCAAAATGGCGCGAACAAATACTCGTTTCAGTAAATTTTCACTGATAAATTCAGTATAGTAATGTATTTTCCCACGGTCTGGTTCATGAACAACCAATCAGATACGTCTTTTCGAGATTGCTGTAGTGTTTGAATAGCAGGCAGTTTGTATGTTATTTTGTTATTCTAGCGTGTTTGTTCGGTGACAAAATGCTGGGAGTAATTAATTACAAATAATAGAAATGGGAATAGGGAATATATTATAGTGTAATTACTACAGGCGGACAGCCAGAGAATGAGTTTAGATGTTTTAAATAAAGCAATTTTACCGTGAGACTTTTAAGACATACGTTTGACATACAATTCTGCCTGTCATTATTTTGTAATTGACGTCTTGATGTTTGTTTTTACAACGACCCTTTCACCTCAACTCGGCTAATAGTTAGGGATGCCTGTATTTTTGGCACTATTAACACCTATTTACCATTGGTCAAGTCAGATTTTCTGGATCTATTTCTCAAATATTGCTCAAACATTATGGACGGTATTCACGGTATTTGGAAATCTCAACGTTCACGGTATCGGTTCACAGTATACCGCGGTCCTCACGATACTACCGTCAGACCGCCAAGCTCTACTGCCATATAGATTTTTGATTGACTTTTGCTTTCTTTGCTAAATTCTGCTCGAATTTTTTTTTTTGTTTATTTATCATACTTTTAACTTTATTTCTAACTCTGTTATATTCACGGCTGGCAGGTCCATATGTCATCGTCTTCACATCATCAGTGACTAATCTGGTATTGATTTGAAGAGAGAAGCGACATTTGTGTTGTGGTTCGCTACTGGGATGTTTTTAGAACTGTTTCTAGTGTGGGGAGGGGGGATGTGTGGGTGTGGGCCCACCTCTCGTTTTAATTAATTTTTGAGGATTTTCCGCGTCCTTGATGCTGACGCCATCTTGTTTTTTGTGTTGCAAGACATTGACCAAATTACCATGTCCTTCCAGATCTGTTCCTGGGTTTGTTTCTGGCATATCGGACATAGAATCAGTACTGGTGTTGCTCAACATACTTTGTGGTCCAAAACCATACCAAAACTTCTGTCTAACACTTTAATCAAGTAAAGTTATAAAACTTTTTTCAAGAGAAAAATTTTGATGTTCACCGGATGTACTTTGTCACCACGTATAAGTCTAACACAATATACTATGTGATTGAGACATACCTTGGGTTTGGCCGCGAACGCAGCTTTGAGAGCACATCCACTTGGTAGACCATTCAGATATCGTCTGCTTGATGTGCTTAGGTGTTCATTGATGACGTCACTCGGCAATCATCGGCAATGACCGTTGGTGTGCCGATGATGTATTATGGCTCGGCACCACACTTCCCCGTTATATTTTTGTTTTCCCACATGTTAATTGTGGACTAAATCAAGGTTGCGTTTGAGAGATAGCAGATGGTAAGAGATCTAAACAGTACCACCATGATCAAGCCTCCTTGATGCTGTGTAACTGTCACAGCTGGGCAGCTCCAAAGGCATCTCTAGACAAACTAGATGCCTGCCACCGCAAACACCTACGCACCATCACTGGACACCGATGGCCAGGGAGCATACTTTCCAACGATGCACTGTACAAGATGTGTAATACGGCGTCGCTGTCTGTAAAAGTCGGCCAGCAAAGATGATCCATGTTTGGCCATGTGCTAAAGATGCCAGAAGACACACCAGCACAGAGAACCTTGGAATTCGCCCTACTCGGAGCCAGCAAATACAGAGCCAGGAGAGGGATGTCATTGCATAAATCTGCTAAGCGTGCTACGAGGCGACCTCAAGAAAGCAGGATTAGGTACACTCAAGTCAAGAATGGACCTGAGGAAGCTAAGGATTTTGGCCGAGGACAAGACACAGTGGACAAAAGCGAAGGACTGATTGCAGCTGTAGGATGTTTCTACTACTACAGCCGCAGAATACAGTAATCATACATACATGGTATCGATAGGTCAAAACCACGATTTTGCTACTTACTGTTCATAAATATTTTTAAAATAACCAAGTTTCTAATCGAACGCAATGTCAAAATATTTCGTAGTAATTTGTGTCAAATGAAGTTATATCTCTTTGCTGCAATTAAACCCGTGAAATGGGGCATTTTAATTAAATTTTGCAGTACGACACACATCTTTATTACTACCATTTACAGGTAATATAATTGCTAATTTATTTAAATATTTCTCTACTACTAAACACACTGCTTAGAATGTAAATTACATTCATTGACGTGATGGAGGAAAGTAGTCCTGTTGCTGCCTGGGCTCATACCATTTCAACTTAGTCAACGGTTACATCATGAAGATGTGACTGGTTTGAGCACATGTGGTGTCAACGCCGCATGTTGCAGGTAGTAGAACAGGGCGATTTATTCTTCCACAGGGAAGTATCTCCAGTGCCTTTCACTTGTTACCTTGTTGCTGCATTGAAATCTGTGTGGGAAAGTTCCACAAGACAAAACCCACCCCCGGTGTCAATACTCGGTATGCCGCTAGAGATGGAATATTTCGACGAAGTACAGAACTGATGTCTTAAACTATACAGATTTCGCTGACTTGACTCGTACTCTCAGCTTGGTGTCTGCAAGCAGTAGTCTCACTAGTCGTAGCTCATCTTCATTGCAACTGGCCTAGTGTAGTACAGGATCTTGGAGCGTTTAATTGTGTCGAAGGCTCGTGACATGTCAATGCCCATTTTGTGGAAATCACAGTGTTTGGACATGACTACCGACACAAGCATGCATCGGGGCCATACAATGTCTGCGCAGCTGCATCCATGTTTGAAGCCACTTTGACATGATCCGGGCGGTGAAGTCATCGATCTTGTTTCGGATGCGGCATAGAGTAACATTGGATCAGATTCTCTGTATGTTGTTGAGGAGCACAATAGGCCGCTGATTGGCTGGGGTGTGTGTGGTGGCAGGTGGTTTCTTGGGCTTGGGTAGTGCGATACGGGTGCTTTAGCCTACAGTATCGATGGGAAGGTGGTGCATAAAAGCTGAATTGACTAGGTGCGTGATCGGTTTTGAGATAATGTCACTTGCATATTTGAATAGTTCATTGCTCGTGCCATCAGGTCCAGATCCATGTCCATTTTTCATGGCTTTAAGTGCCTTCTGAACTGCTGCTGTTTTACTTGGTGTTAGTAATGACCTGGGGTCTCCTGAGAATGGGTGCAAGGGTTCATCATCATTGTCAGTGAACTGTTCTTAGAACTATTCTCGTATCGCCTCGGCTTTTCCCTGGTCAGTCCCGATAAAGTGTCCTTTAGAGTTGTGTACAGTAAGTGGTGGTGTGTAGTCAGTAACTTTCAGGGCTCAGGCTGCCCGAAACATTTTGTGGTACAGTCATCCGTGGTAGTAAATTCATCTGCTAGGGAGTCTGCTTGTTGTATAGCAAGATCTTTTAAACGTTCGCTAATGTGGCGCAGAATGTTATTGCGCTCCCGGCATAGTTTAGTGCGGTCTTCACTTTGGCCACTTTGATAGATGCGCAGCCAAAACACTTTCTGCTCTGCTGACAGGTTTACTATTAGAGGCTCGTCAGTATACCTAGTTTGGTTGTTTTTAAGAACGCCTATGGTGCTGGTAGCTGATGATTCCATGGATTTAAGTATTTTTGTTAGGGCTTCGTTTGGATCGGAGCTAATGTCGATGTTAGCTGTCTGAACTCCCTGACAGGCATTTTTTAAATGACATTTGAGTCAGTGTCCGTGTCGCTGATGAGCTTGGGTAGGTTGTAGGTGATTATCCTCTTGCCTGGTATGGTGTTTATATATTAGGCATAGATCGTTCATCTAAAGGTGTGTAGTGACTGGCTTATGGTCAGAATTGAGGGCTATGTCTCCATAGGAACTAGCATTCCGAAGTAGGGGTTTTGCTTCTGTCTTGGTCTATTTGGTTGAAGACAACTGTTGTAGCCTTAGAACCTTTTGGGGCTTTGCGATCCGCAATGTCTATAGTACTGTACATGTACAGCACATGTTGTCCGGTGACGGTATGGGTGTTTGAAAGCCGTGTTTGTGGCAAATAGGCCATTGGAACTAAGGAATGCAATTCCGAGTTTACCTAGCTTGGAGTTGAAATCTCAACACACGAACAGTTGCCATCTAGCTGTGATTGTAATGGCTGAGCGTAGTTCTGCATAAAAGGAATCTAATATTGCTGGATTCTCTGGCTTTTTCGGTAGTTGGGCCATATGCATTGGCAATGCGACACTTAGTGGTGGTGTCTTTTCGTGTAGGTATAGCCAGGTTGATGAATGCAACGTGATCGCTAACATATCCAAAACTAATGACATTGTCCAAGACCCTTTGTCTGATTACGAAGCCTAAAGCCTGGTATGTCGCGTGTCTGCTCCATGAGCACTAGCTTATGGCCTATCTGTAATTGCTGCTCTGAGTGTTTAGCTACTTTAGTCTCTTGAATGCATGTAATATCGATGTTATAGTGTTCACAGTTTGCCTCTGATGTTGCACTCAGACCACGTACATTGCACGTAGCTATAATAGAGATAAAATAGAACTGCTACCTTCCTTTTTTCTATTTTACTTCAATTATGAACGGACGGTGTCCAATTAGTTCTGACACTAATGTAGTGCCTTTGCACCGCGTATAAGTCTAATACAATGTACTATGTAATTGAGACATACCTTGGCATCGGACGTGGCTTTGGGAGCACGTCCACTTGGTAGACCATTCAGATATCGTCTGCTTGAGGGGCTCAGGCATTCGTTGATGACGTCATTCGGCAATCATCAGCAATGACCGATTTTGAGCTTGGCACCACACTACAAGTTTTCAGGTCTACCTTGCTGCTTTACTCCCATTGGGAGGTTCACCTGGAGGATTTATGTTATATTCACTCCTCATCAAAACGAGAAAGGGTGTGCCCACTGCACGGGGCTAAGAAGAATGCAGTGAGTAGGTAACGCATTCCAATCCCGGATCGTTTGGGGGAAAGAAACTGCTTGTAGTCAATGTGATTATGTGTTAAGTGTTTTAAGCGTCCTCTTCTACATGGTGCTAGGTACTCTATGTCAGGGGGGACTGCGACCATGTCATTTAAAACTTGGTAGAGTAATGTAAGTCTGGCTTTTTTACATCTTTCAACCGGAGATTCCCAGTCAGGCGTTCTCATCATGACTGTTACACTGGATTGACGGTCCTATTTGGCTACTGAATTGGCCTATATAGCAAGGCATCATCTGCAAATCTGCATCTGGGATTTTATATTACTTGTAAAGTCATTAATATAGCAAAAAAATAGGATGAGACCTAGGCGTGTGCCCTGAGGGATTCCTGAGAGAATGGGTAGTGGGTACTAGTATTGATGATATTCCATCTTACCCGTTGTTCTCTTCACACTAAGAAGCCATTTATCGAGTTTGACAAATTGCTGCGTATGCCATGTTTTATATGAATCCATTGGATGGAAATTACAGAATAGAACTTAGCTGTGGACGTAGCCTCACGCTATTACGCTTACGACATATCCCATTAGGAGATACAATACTGGAGCTAAACAGAAGGGTGGTTGTGGAACATAGATCAAGTTCTTATTATTCACATGGCATTAACTCTTAGTGCAATGTCAAAATTTCAAATTTTCAAATTAAATTAAAAGATGAACCGGTGTTAATTTTTAAACAAATTTGGTGAAAGATGGTGCTGGCATAGACAGCAACATCGTCCACCAAAATTGTTTTAAAATGTACACCACGTTCTTTGCTACTGGATCGTAAAAAGATAGAATGTTGACATCAGAGTGGGAAGGGATAACCCTTTAAGCCTTAAATTTGTTCAAGAAAATTGTAATTTTCTCATAAAAATGTCCATTTGCAGACCAAAAGAAATTTTTTTTTAATTTTCCCTTTGAGTGACTGGCTCGGTTATCGAGCCAGTCATGCCGGTGGTAAATTTTCAAAAATAGTCTTCTTTTGGTCTGCAAATAGACATTTCTCAAAACTACTACTGATGCCTTTTTTGGCCGGTTTGAGAGTTAACGGGTTAATTTATTTCCTCTTGATTTGATAGCATTACTTTTAATTTTCATCTCACTTGTTTCAATTTTAGCCGATTTTGAGAAATGTCTTTGAAAATCTTCTCCGAAACCGCTCAGGGGATCGATTCAAAATTCATGGAGTATCATCTATGCGTGTAGCTGAACCAAGTTTGTTCAAGGGAACTTAATACTCTTGGATGACCTACTTTTCGCGAAAATGACTTCTCAAGAACCACTGAATGGATCGGGCCCAAATTTGGGAAATATTATTAGCTCACCTGACCTGAAAGGCCAAGTGAGCTTATGTTGTGGCGACCATCCGTTGTGTGTCCGTCAACTTTTCCTTTAAACGACTTCTTCTCAAGAACTGCTGAGCCAATTTCAATTATATTTGGCAGGACGCATCCTTAAGGCATAGGGATCCAAGTTTGTTCAAATGAAGCCAATTAGGCAGGTAGCTATCTTGGATTTTGGCCGATTTTTAGAAACGTCTTTAAAAATCTTCTCCGAAACCGCTTGAGGGATTGAAGGAAACCTGATGAATTATGATCTACGGCAAGAGCTCAACCAAATCTGTTCAAGGGAACTTAATTGGTCAAATAATTTGGCGCCCATCTTGGTTGACCTAGTTTTAGCGAAAATAACATCTCCAGAACCGCTGAAGGGATCAGGCCGAAATTTGGCAGATATGATTAGGGACTAAGGGCCAGTAAAATTTGTTCAGGAGAAGTTGATCTGTAAAAAAACATGGCCGCCGTGGGCCAATCAAAATATAGCATGTTTTATTCTGATATCAAATTTGCAATTTTCGAAACTGTCAGATAAACGGTTTGGCGGCCATCTTAGATCATTTTCCTGCCTAAAGCTCCCATACTAAAGCAATGGGAAATTAAAAATATCTTCTCGATTTCCATAATATTTGGCATGAAGCATCCTTAAGGCATAGCGATTCAAGTTTGTTCAAACGAATCTGATCGGCCAATTTGGCCGGCGACCATCTTGGATTTTGGGCGATTTTTAGAAATGTCTTTAAAAATCTTCTCCCAAACCATTTGAGGGATCGATTCAAAACTCACGAAATATGATTTAGGGTAAGCGCTGCATCAAGTTTGTTCAAGGGAACTTGGTTGACGAAATTGTTCAGTGGCCATCTTGGATGACCTAATTTTCACAAAAACGACTTCTTCCAAAGTACCGCTAAAGCGATCAGGCCGAAATTTGTGATATCTAATTAGCAACTAAGGGCGATTAAGATTTGTTCAAGAGAAATTGATTCATCGAAAAACGTGGCCGCGGTGGACCAATCAAAATATAGTGTGTTTGGCAGCCATATTGGATTTTTTTATTTGATGGATTTTGAGGCCGAAACTGGTTTTATATAGGTTTTTGGGTATTCTGATCTCAAATTTGCAATTTTCGAAACTGTTGGATAAACGGTTTGGCGGCCATCTTGGATCATTTTCCTGCCAAAAGCTCACATACTAAAGTAATGGGAAATTTAAAATGGCTTCTCGAGAACTACTGGGCCGATTTGAATTATATTTGGCAGGAAGCATCCTTTTGGCATAGAAATTTCATTTTGTTCAAATGAAGTTGATCGGCTAGTTTGGCCAGTGGCCATCTTTGATTTTGGCTGATTTTTAGAAATGTCTTTAAAAATCTTGTGCTCCGAAGCGGCTTGGGGAATCGATTCAAAACTTATGAAACATCATCTAGGCAAGAGGTAAGCCAAGTTTGTTCAAGACAACTTGATTGACCGATGGGTCAACAGCCATCTTGGATGACCTAGTTTTCCCGAAAACGACTTCTCCAGAACCGCTGAATGGATCAGGACAAAATTTGGGAGATATGATTAGGGACTAAGGGCCATTAAAGTTTGTTCAACGGAAGTTGCTCCATCAAAAAACATGTGCGTCATGGGCCAATCAAAATGTAGCGTGTTTGGCGGACATCTTGGATTTTTTTATTTGATGGATTTTGAGGCCAAAATTGGTTATATATATGTCTTTGGGTATTCTGAGCTCAAATTTGCAATTTTCGAAACTGTCGGATAAACGGTTTAGCGGACATCTTGCATAATTTTCTCGTCAAAAGCTCCCATGCTTAAGCAATGGGAAATTTAAAATGTCTTCTCGAGAACTGCCAGGCCGATTTCAATTATATTTGGCAGGAAGCATCCTTAGGGCATAAGGATCCAAGTTTGTTCAAATGAAAACGATCGGCCAATTTGCCCAGCAGACATTTTGGATTTCGGCCAATTTCAGGAAATGTCTTTATAAATCTTCTCCGAAACCACTTGCAGAATCTTCATCTAGGCCACGAGGTAAGCCAAGTTTGTTCAAGGGGACTTGATTTACTTGGTTCGACGACCATCTTGGATGACCTGAAAATGGCTCCTTCAGAACCGCTGAAGGGATCACGCCAAAATTTGGGCCATTAAAATTTGTGCAAGGGAAGTTGATCCATCAAAAAAACATGGGCGCCGTGAGCCAGTCAAAATGTAGTCTGTTTGGCGGCCATATTGCACTTGCAAAAATGTCCACCAACTCATTTAAAAGACTGCTAAACCACCCACCAACAATTTTGACAAAAATTGATGGTGCTCCATGTGAGTGACACAGGCCCCTTGGGCCTCTTGTTATTTCAGTTTTTTAAATCTAAGACATGGGGGCCTATGGATGAATTTCCGGTCGTCCGGACTCGTCCCCAATAAAACCGAACAAACAACAGACAGATTGAGTTATCAATACCTCTGTGATATGTAATCAATTTCAGTTTCACGTTTATTACACTCAGGCTACCGAGGCAGCATATGAGGGTACATATTTATAACAATTATTATGGCGAGTAAAGTGACAAGATATACAGTGATTATCACGAGGTTAATAAATAAATAAATACTAATTACATAGTAACATTAATAACAGCAATAATAGACTTGGTGGCTTATTTTTTCTTGGCATATAAAAGGCATTTACACATTTTTTGGAGAACTAACCTGTTGCATATTGAAAGGAGTCCTTTTGCTTTTTCTATCGAGTTATTGGTTAGATAGCAAGAATGGATTAGTCTTTGTCGTTCAGTGCTAAATTTTGTTCAATGAAAAAGAAAGTGTAATTCGTCACCTATGCAATTACATGCATTACAGATGCGCTCATTTCGATCAATTCTCTCCCTAGGCTTGCACGATTTTTCGATTTAATCGTGAAGTTCGATTTATTTTTAAAATCGCGATTTTTACGATGTAATTGAGGAAAATCGTAAAAAAATTCATGTTTTTTTAAAGTCTGAAGTATGTACTTTTCCGTCGCATTTTATCAGTACAAGAGTACAATTGTAAACGATTCACGCCTGTGTTCATTGTGTTTATATCCCGCTGCGCCGAATAATTACTAATCACAACACAAAGCGCTGCAATAAACAAACTAACAATAGCGAGGTAACACCTTTGTCATTGAGAAAAGCAGCTATAGTTACTTCATCGAATCGCCATATAATTTTCTTTCTTTCGCTGCAGACCCTGAGTCTGTCGTGAAATGCCAAGTATATACTTAGTTGCAGAGTGTTAGGCAATCAGTGAACAGAATTATTTTTAATTCTAGAGTTAGCCATTTCAGGCGGTGCAATAATTTTTCCTTTTTGATTCGTTTGTCATATCAAATTAAAGAAAATAAAGCAACAGCATTCCAGGTTGTTTGATTTTGAACTGTGCGTTCTGTTGATTACTCTTAAATGTAAATCGTACATTCTGAAAGCAACTATAAACTGCTCTATAGCACGAGTTTACGCCGTTACACTCGTACTTACTCAAAGCTCCCGTCCTATGTATGTGGATTGCCCAGTATCTCCCCGGGTACTAATACTAACGTCTTTGCGTTACTCCGATAATGACCTAAACTCGTCCTACAAAGGGAGACTATAAGCGGAAGCTGATACATCGTGTAATTTAAATTTTTTCTCGGCGACATTTTATCTCAAATTTTGATGAAATAAATAATGTTTATTAAACTATACGCAATATTTAGGCGGTCCCAATTAATAATTTCACTCCCGCGATGATGGATCTAAGGTATACATTAAGCATAGACGTAGGATGGTAGGAATTCGGCGCATGAAAGTGTGTTCTAATTTCGTGCTATTTTTGTATCATTTATTTCAACTTTTTCTAGAAACAAGTCACGTTATCCCGGTTTAAACTTTTGGGAATTTGGACCTACGATTTAATCGAAAATCGCGATATCTTTTATAAAATCAATCGCGATGTTTCAAGGCAAAAATCGCGCAAGCCTATCCCTCCCATCTCTTGGTCTCGATGTCTAGTTGGTGATTTAATGTTCTGAAGTGGCACTGAATTATAGCGTCGCAATATGGCAATAGAACAAAATATTTTTCAAATGCCGAATCACTCATTATATTGTTGTAAAACATTAATCGGCTTGCATTGGAAATTTCAGCTCTACATTTTTCATTGAATTGAGTTTGTAAAGCTATTCTTACCTGCCTAGTGATGTTAGTCTTATGAGTAATGAGTGCTTATATACTAGTAACTAGGCCCTACTCGCAAACTATTTGCATTGTACTGCTACCGATACTTATTGATTTCATTGCAAATTGTTGCAATACATCCTGAACAAGTATCTGTATGCGATGTGATCTAGGAAAACCCTTCATATAGCGCCTGATTACTAATTGTGAAAACAGCAGAAATAACTCAAAACTAATTTTTTTCTAAATTTTACTTTCTCCTTCGATCAATACTCACCATTCTATTACTTCTGATACAGCTAGCCCTGATAGCTGGGCCCTAGGACTATAGACGTAGTAAGCTTTATCGACTCCTGGAACCAGGTACTGCCACCTGCCGAGTACCCGTTTGCCATGAAGCTCATTCTTGTTTGCCTAGCAACAAGAGACAATGCTTTTTTGCAGTTGGAAGTCATGAGATTATACTAAGTCTTTTTTCTGTGTAAATTGTGAAAGCTTTGTGCGCTCTCTAAAGGATATTCGGATTACCATGGATGCTGCCGATGATGACCAGGTTGTATATTTCCATGTTATTCCATAGTTAAAAGACTTAGGTCTTCAAAATTTTGTCTGTGTCGCATGTTCCAATTTCTAACCCCAAAGAATCTGGGACGTGTGTTAACAACGAAATCTGCCAGATGATCGCCTTCCTTTAACCCCAATGGGCGATCGGCAGATATGAAATAGGTGTTGGCTTGTCGGTGTTTTAAACATGAAAATCGGCTGATGTCGTTCTCAGTAAGATCCGAGTGGGTGACGTCACACCGTGTTACTCGGATGTTTATTTGAAGAAAATGTTTCATTAATTCGCGCATCTGATTCTATGTGCTGCGTACCTTTTGGTACCAGAAAAACTTTGGAATTTTCAAGTTTTGCGTGTTATCACGATCTGTTTGCAATGATCAGTGGTTTCAAAATTCCTGATTTAAGATGTGTGGTCTGCGGTTTTACCGTGTTCTACAGCAGTTTGTTTACATTTTGTTGTTTTCTTCACATATCGTTTTGGCCTTCGTTAGGAGTATAATTTATATTTATTAGTAAATATACCCCGAAAGCTATGCGATATGATTCCTTGTTCCGTTATACATCCCTGAGGATCAGTGTATGGGTGTATTATTGCCCGCTTCGTTGTTGTCATCATAATCAATGCGATCTTTGCTGTAACGTTGCGGGGTGGGGTGCGGGAGGGTTAACAGTTAATTTATGGTCAAAATAATTTGAAAATTAATTGTCTGCCTTCCATTTCTGTTTCATTCAGCTTGCTTATTTATAGGCTAAGCCAGCCCCACCGTCATGTGATGAGTGCCACAAATTCATTCGGGTTCTGTTCAAGGACCATGTCTGTTTCCGCTGTACTAAGTGTAATCTTGACAGTAGGTGTAACGTTTGCGCAGTGTGGTCGGTCGATATGATGCTGAAGTTCCTTGCCCCGAAGGACGTGGCAGGGTCTGACGCGGGGTCAGGCGGTCCGAAAGTAAATCGTGGAGCGTCCGTTTCGGCCCTTGTGGGCACTCCATGTCTGCAACCGGAGGTGGCGGAGATGGCACCGCCGACATGGTTTGGTCCGGCTATGCAAGGCTTCTTGCATGGCATTCTGCCCACGCTGGTGTCGTCCCTGCTGCCAAAAGTTGTAGGGCAGTCTCTCCCCATGTTTGATTCGGACCCTGTCCTTGGACAGGGTTCTTGACTGGCCACCGAGGGAGCCGTCTCGTATGACCCCCCCTGGCAGTCCCGTCGGCCTCCGGTCTAATGGGTTCTGTCTCTCTGCGGCCACCTCCGGGTGGTCCAGTAGCGGTGGCCAGTCCGTCAGGCATGGGAGCCGTCCACCAGGATGCCTCCACGGTTTCCTCGTCTAGTGATGACTTCGGGGTCTGAAGATGAGGAGGCCGAGGAGGAGAGGTTGCTGCAGCCTGTGATGCCGCGGGTGAAGGGCATGGAGGTTGATTCCATCCTGGACGGAACCGCCCTCCATCTGTCTGGCTTGGCGCAAGCCAGGGCAGCGGCTCCGCCCATGGTTGAGGCCACTCCGGTACCGGGCACCGGTCCCGTGATGGTTGGTTTGCCGCCAACCGACACAGTGACGGCTGTGGTGGGCCAGGCGTGGTACTCACCTATCTCACCTGGTCCGGCGGTTAGACATGGGGTGCCATTGGCGCCCGTGTTTGGCCACGGTTCCTCAACCGCTACGGGTCAGCACGGTTTTCCGTGCGGGCCTACTCCATGGACTGGTGTGTTCCATGGGGTGGCGGCGGAACCGTACGGTACTGGAGTTCCTGGCATATCGGGGAGGCCGTTGCTGGTAGGGCCGTGAACATGTCACGTGACTGTCCTCCTCGGAGACGGATTGGTCTGAGGCTCTGGCTTGGCTAGCCATGGTAGACCCGTCTGTTGTTCTGACCACGGCCAAGGAGGATGCACCCCATCCATCGGTGGCATCGATTAGGACGGGGATCTTGCCCGGATCCAGTCTATTGGACTGGATCCAAGGTTTATTGAGTTACTTGATGCTATTTATAGCAAACAACTCATGACCAAGGGCCAGCTTCCTGCGGCCTCCAGGGAGGTGCGGGCGAGGTGTCGTATTCCCCGTGTGGAATACGACAGGTATGGTGTTGTCCTGTCGGTCACCGAGGATGACCGATGGGTACGGGTGTCCAGAGTGCTGGAGCGGGTGGCCCCGCCCCAGCACTGGTGGACAATGTTCAGGTACACCATGAAGAAGTCCTCTCCCTATGTGATGAGGGTGTGAGGGCAGCAATGAGTGCTGTCAACCATTCTTATCGTCTTCTTCAGTCGATGTGGACTGAAGCGGGGGCAAGCCACCTGTGGCGCTTTCGTGCGTTAATGACGGCCTGGTGCTGTCTATGGACGCATTGGCAAGGGTGGAGATGCGTGTGACCAAATCCAGGAGGCAGATGGTTCTTGACCATATGCGTCCAGCTACTGCCTTCAGGGAGCGTCTTCTTGGGACGCCCCTGACAGGCCCTAGCATCTTTGGTGGCCAGGCGCAGGCCATCTTAGAGGACACGGCCAGCATTGCGCAGAATCGGTTGGCGGTTAATCTGCACCTAGAGCTAGTGCGTCAGGCGCACGCACTCGGGGCTGTAGCCAAGCCGCTGACCGTGCAACCTTCTAAGAAGCAGAAAAAGCACAAAAGCAAGGCGAAAGCTAAGCCTAGTGCTGCTTCTGCTTCTACTGGGTTTTCTCAGCCGCCTCCGACGAAGAAAGCCAAGAAGGTTGTGGAAGCTCCTACCCTCCCCAATGTTGCTCCTGATCACCCGAGAGGCGGGAAGGGCAAGGGTAAGTCCTCAAAGGGCGGAAAGAAGGGAGCGGATTGTACCTGAGGGTACGAGAGCTGCCTTCGCATCTGCCTGGACCGCACCTGTGCGACAGGAACAGCGGTGTCAGTTTGACCGGCCAAGCCAAGACCAAAATGGTTCTCTCTCGTCAAGTGGGCGGAAGGCTCATGCGTTTCATCGAGGCTTGGCGAGGTGTGACGTCAGACAGTCTGGTCCTGGGGTGGTTATCCAAGGGGTACATGCCAGAGTTGTGGGACTTTCCACCACAGAATCTGTCTTTGGCACCTGTCTGGACACCCATTCCAAGGGAACCAGACAAGTTAGAAGCCATTCAAAACGAAGTGTCAGGTTTGCTTCTGAAGGGAGCAATAAAACCAGCAAACCGGAACACTCCAGGCTTCTATTCAAACATGTTCCTTGTCCCCAAGAGTACAGGGGGATGGAGTCCCGTACTCAATCTCAGGCCATTAAATTGGTTTATCCATACGCCTCGGTTTCAGATGGAAACCCGAGGTCGGTAATGGCAGGATTGAGGAAGGGAATGTGGTGTGTATCGATCGATCTGAAAGATGCATATTTCCACATTCCAATGAACAGAAGTTGTCACAGGTTTCTGAGATTTGGTTTTCAGAATCAAGTATGGGAGTTTATAGTCCTCCTGTTCGGCCTGTCGACAGCTCGAAGGGTTTTCACAAGAGTGGTCCTTGCGGTGACAGCGTTTCTCAGAAAAGAGAACGTGGCACTTCACACCTACATAGACGATTGGCTGATCAAAGCAGACACATCAGCCAGGTTAGAGGTGGATAATGCTCTGACTCTGAAGTTGCTTTCAGATCTAGGCTGGATAGTCAACAAGGAGAAATCCGAGTTGACACCCACTCAACATTTCGTTTAATTAGGGATGCGATTCGATTTCGAGGAGGGCAGGGTTTACCCGTCAGAGCCCAGAGTGGTGTCTGTTAGCCATCCTCAAGAGTTTTCGATTGGGAAACCACATTCAGGCGAGGCGGTTTCTTCAGATGCTGGACATGATGGTCTCCATGGAGCAGGTAATCCCGTACACTGCTCTGATGCGAAGACCTATCCAGTTGTATCTGATGTCTCTGTGGAAACAGAGAACAGAACCCCTGTCAAAGCTGGTGCCAGTTTTGGAGCCAATAATGTCGCATCTTGTATGGTGGAAAACGCGTCAGAATCTCCTAGTATCTCCGGATGCATCGCTGGAGGGATGGCAGGCCTGGGAGAACACCAGGTCTCGGGCACGTGGACTCTCCAGGAGAGCCAGCTGCATATCAATCTGTTGGAAATGATGGCAGTGGAACTGGCATTGGAAAAGTTTCTTCCAAAAGTCAAGGGCAAGGCGATATTGATACGATCGGACAACTCGACAGTGGTATCATACATAAATCGCCAAGGCGGGACCAAGTCACCCACACTGTGTATCAAAGTGTGGCACTTGATTCAATGGTGCAGGAATTACTCGGTTGTTTTGAAAGCAGCTCACATTCCTGGGCGATTGAACATTCTGGTGGATGCTTTGTCTCGCAGACAGAGAATTCTGCCAACAGAATGGTCTCTCAACCCTCCAGTTCTACACAGGATCTTCGAGCATTGGGGCAAGCTCAACGTGGACTTGCTCAAATCATGACTTATGTCTCGCCGATTCCAGATCCAAATGCCATCGATACAGACGCTCTGGCGATAAGCTGGAGAGGGATGCACGCATACGCGTACCCACCCACCATTCTTCTACCAAAGATATTGGTGAAGATCAGGGAGGAACCGTGCCTGGTCCTGCTAATAGTGCTGTTTTGGTCCAGCAGGGCATGGTTCACGGATCTTCTAGATCTGCTGGTGGAAAACCCAGTGCAGATCCCCGAGATTCCGAACCTAATCTCCCAGGCCAAGGGACGCTTCCTACACGAGCATCCCGAAATATTCAAATTGACTGCGTGGATGTTATCAAACAATGTTCCACGTCGGAAGGCTTTTCTCGACAAGCTGCAGATTTCATCGCAGCTGCGAGAAGGAGGTCAACCTTCAAGTCATATAACAACAAGGTTAACAGATTTGCAGACTGGTGTGAAGAAAAGGGTATTGATACCTTTCAATCCACTATTCAGCAAATAGCAGACTTTCTCTGTGAGCTGTTCTTTTCAGGACTAGCTCCTGTCACAATTGCTGGATACAAGTCAGCTTTGGCATCAGTTATCCCTTGTCTAGCCAACAGGGATAGTCCAGAGGTGGCCCAGTTGAATGTGATGGTGAAGGGAATGAGCAATCTCCGACCGAGACAACCGGTAGTCATTCCAGCCTGGAGTCTATCTTTAGTGCTTAATGTACTGGCCAAGCACCCTTTGGAACGTTGCGTTCAGCTAGTCTAAAGCATTTGACTCTAAAGGCGGTCTTTCTATTGGCAGCTTCCTCAGCTAGAAGGCGCAGTGAGACAGAGGGACCGATTTATTGTCTCCGGAGAGGGTCTGCGTCTACTGCCAAGAGCAGAGTTTATGTCAAAGAATCAATCTTTGAGATATCCCGGCAAACCGATCATTATACCGAAACTAACTAGGTTTGATCGTGATGCCAGTGTCTGGTGCCCAGTCCGTGCTTTGGCTAAGTACAAAAAACGGACAGACTCGTTACGGTCGAATGATAGACATCTGTGGATCTGCCATATGGTGCCGCATCCATGGATTCTATCTCTCGTTGGGTAGTCGAATGCATTCAGACTACCCATGAGATTGCGACTGGGCACCAGGTGCAATGCGCAAGGGCACACGATGTTAGGGGAATAGCCGCCTCGACCGCCCTTTACAGTGGTGTTCCATTAGAGGACATCATGGCTGTTGCACAATGGCACTATGAGCCCTCTTTCACGGATTACTATATGAGGGATGTGTCAGACTCCGCCAACCCACTCGCTTTAGCTGTTTTGAAACGATAGTTAAACGACCACACTGCTCTTCTCCCTTTTTTGGCATTTGTAAGAAAGAATTAAGAAGCAGACATGGTCGGGCAAGAGGATGTCAACCAGATTGTGTAACTGATGGCCGGACAAGTGAATGGTTGGAGGCGCCACGTCTGGAATCCAAATATCATGAGGTAATTCAAGATTGAGAGTTTTTTGTATTATGTCTATATATCATGTTCATTCATCTTATATATTCATGCTCATTCCTAGGCTAATATATGCAAAGAGCAGTTAACCCTCTTGGCATATTTGTGTTTCAGGCGAGATGCATGTTCGTGAGTTCCCTCCCTTTTCTTAGGAAAAAAAATGGGGGGGGGGGAGGGGTGGCAGTGATGCGAATGTGATTCGGTTCCGTTAACTTGATGGTCCTTTTAGGTCTCCATTAATCAAGTTTAAGTCTAGCTCTTTCTCCAAGGGGCAAAAGTAGCAATTGATGGCTTGCCCCTTCCCACCAGGTTACTGACTAAATCTGGTGTATATCAGAAGTAATAGAATGGTGAGTATTGATCGAAGGAGAATGAAGGAAATTTCAATTTCCCTTTCTCCGAGATCTAACAATACTCACCATTCTATTACGGACCCAGCCTCCCAGCCCCATGGAGGCAAGCCATGGGTATCTCTTGTTTGGTGGCTATGCAAACAATATGAGCTTCATGGCAAACTGGTACACGGCAGTTGGGAGCCGAGTACCTCGTTCCAGGAGTCGGTAAAGCTTACTAAGTCTATAGTCCTAGGGCCCAGCTATCAGGGCTAGCTGTATCAGAAGTAATAGAATGGTGAGTATTGTTAGATCTCGGAGAAAGGGAAATTGAAATTTCCTTCATTTTGCATGTTTTGACATTACTGGCCATTCCTCTATAATATAGGATAATATTATATTTCAAAGTATAACGGATTAATAGCATAATACTGTATTTAAATGTATAAATCAGAAAATGCTTTATAAATAGACTTTTAAATCCATTTTCTTCGAGATGTTGTTCCAAATAATGGCATGACTGACATTGCCATAACATTGGATATTCTTAACATAGAAAAGTAATCTAAACAGCTTTAGAAAGCTCATGGAGCAAGCTTTTTAGATAGATAGATGGATAGATCACAGAAAGACACAATTTCGCCATGTGAAGTTTTTTCCCAAATCGCATCACACGCCTACAATAAAATTCATTATCCAGGATAATTTATCCTTTATCAGAACAAGATGTTGATAACTAGATTAAATACCAATGAAGCATTCTTTTAACTGGTGTTACCAGGCCTAAATAATTATTATCGTGGTGTTCCATTTTCCTGAGGTATCTATGACAATTGATATCACAATAATTGTAACTAATCTTCCCTGTTTGAAATGTTGTTGGTATGTGACTGTGAGTTCTGTTTACCGAATTATTCACAAAATAGAATCTGGTTTTGTGCAGATGAAAGTTTTTATATCAGATTTGGAAAACACAAGTGTAGGTGGTCGTATTTCAGAGGCGATAATCATATTCTTGTGGTAAACAAAGCATATCATCAAAGGTGGCCCAACGTAATCAAAACAGAGAAAATACATCAAAGATGATTTCCAGGTTAACAGTCTCAACAAAGCACTATTAAAACTGCATATTCAGACCAAAATGCTTGAAAATAAAATTGTTAAAATTATACACTTTTAAAGGCTTAAATTGTGTGCCGAGATGTAATGAAGCGAAATAGATCTTAGCATATGATAATTTCATTATGTATCAATTAATAACAAATTTTAAGTTGTGAAATAGAATGGACCTTTCCATTTTTAGCTATACCCTGCCCATCACTAGCTAAGCTCCACCCACACCTCGCTGTGTTGGGATTGATCGATCCCCGAATGCCCTAGCTATCAGTTTCCTGAAAACTATTCAGGGAAGCTGTTGAATATTTTGTAACTAATTAGACTGGATGCTGTAGCTGCCTATGGCAGCAACATCATTATGACGTCATATGATGGGTGGGTACTCTGGAAAGGTGAATTAGAGTCACAAGTACTTAATTCAACTTGACAGCTAAAAGAATTAATATATTAATTTATACGGAATGAAACCACGATATGTTAAGATCTATTTCATTTCATTACATTGCTGTGGACAATTTAAGCCTGTAAAAGTATACAATTTTATTTTCAAGCATTTTGGTGTGAATAACTGAATATATGCACCTTTACTTATTTGAAAATCAGTTCAAATCTTGATTCTCTTATACCATTGGTAGAATAACAAAGAAATGTTAGTTACCTCTCAGGGATGTAGAAATTGTTTGGGTGTACCTTTCGGGATCGGGACCAACATTTTCGGAAACATATGTAGAATGTTGTGAAATAGTTTGTTTGCAAGCCATCTATCTATCTGATTGGAAACTCCCTGAAATAGATGAATCCGATCTATCGATCAAGTATATGGCGTCATAATAAATTATGTAAGCTGATGTTCAATCATAAGACAGAAATACTCCTTCATGATGCTGGAATAGTTTGTCAAGTGTAATAATTGTATGTCTGAGGGATTTACTATTTAATAAACATTCTGTTGAAAATTTTGAAACTAATTTGAGTGGGCGCTGTTGCTGCCATAGGAAGAAACATCACCCAGTCAATTTAGTTTCAAAATATTCAGCAACTTTCCTGGGCCCATGTTCCCGAAGCTCTTGTTATGTAAGCGATATCGTTACACCATACTAAAGCATTGGGTGTAACAATATCGTTAGCTAATAATAGCTTCGGGAACATGGGCCGTGTATAGTTATAGTCCAGTCAATCTAGGCCAAAAATATTTTAACCCGGAACAAATTGCAACAGAATTTTTTTACCTCGCCCAGTGTATAAGGGGCCATCATGTACAACATATCAAAAGTCCTCCAAAATTCCAATAGGGGAAAGGGTAAAATTTGCATAATTATTACCAGATTTGGGCCATTTCACCTGAAAAAATCAATTTTTCTTTATTTCTTTAAAACCGGTATGTAATATATGTGTGACTGGGTATTTTTGGACTTTTTTAGTAATAAATGAATACGATTGACATATTCTCCACAAATTAAATGTATTGTGTTATGCCACTTGCATGAATTTACCTAATACCATCATTGATATTGATACAATACATATTATATTTTATTATGTCACGGTATTGTGTGTTTCTAAGCTAAGCTAAGATGAAATAGTATGGCATAGGTACCTGGTTTCTACTAATTTCATCTTGCATCAATTATCCAAGTCATCTTCCTCAATGAGCATTATTGAATTCGAGCAACTGAGACCCTTACAGTCTTCGCAGGCGGATGTACAGCTGAGCCCATGTTTTCTACAGGTGCATCTCTTTGATTCACAGCCAGTTTTGCAGCTGCATCTAAATGAATACAGTAAATCGTCAGGTGCTGCCAGCATGTCAGTCTTAACAGGCAGCATTTGGTGGTTGAGAACTTTCCAGCCCCATTCTGTTGGATCCATATCTCCAGCATCTCCTCTCCAAACTTGAATTTGGTAGTACACGCGAAGACTGTGAAACTTTGCGGATGCGGGTGTTGGTGGTAAATCTTGTGCTTCAACATACTTGGAACTTTTTGCAACCTTCTCCCTGAATCGCTTGTACCGCAAAGCAACTAGACTATCCATTGAAGTGCCATTGTATAGAATAAGCATTGCCTTCTCACCTGCTTTTATCACGTCATCTTTATTCGCATTACTCATTGTAAACACTTCAGCAATTTGAGAGAGTTCTTTGCAGCACTGGATTTTGCTAAGGGATGCAGATTTTCCAATTCCATAAAGCCTAGATGTTGAGTCACAGCCAAGGATAGCATGGATAAATAACAGCTGTGAGCACAAACAGAACCCGAGTTTTTCCTTTGCCATTTTGATATTCCACAGTCGGGGTTTCTTTGCATTTTGCTATGGCTCTGGTCTGAAAAATAGCTGACAGCCATTCATATCAGTATGGTATAGAAGCAACACCAGTAGGTCGGTATCGTCTCCAACAAGAGCAGTATTTGTTGACTTTGAAGCCAAGATAGCCGTTTGCGTAATTAAGACATCAACATCACCGCTTGCCTTTATCGTTAAGCATCCAGCCTGTTCGAGAGATGAACTTAAGATTGATATGAACCGATGTTTGTTCTGCTTGTTACTAAGAAAATCAGGCTTACTCAGAGTTACAACTGTTTGCGGAGTCAGTACAACAGTTGCGCCTGATCCACGAGTTTGCCTCTTATGTGTTACATCTTTTATGTCTGGGCCTTGGTCATAACCATCAAAAACTACTGTAGCCTTTCCATATTTGCTTATGCAATATTTTACATATCTTTGACAAACATTTGCAAATGTCTCTCCACGCTGCCATGGAACACGGTGTAATAGAGCTCCTCCATCAAGCACATAGTGGACAGAATCTGGAAGGACTGCATCTTCATTTTGAATTAATTTCCACAATGCATCAGCAAGTGCCGGCTTATTTGCTTCCCATGGAAGAGATGAATTATCAAAGAGTGCGGGCGGATGAGTGCACAACTCATACTCAAAATAAGATGCTGGATTCCCTTTTGATCCATTTGTAGCAATTAAACTGAGTCTTTGAAATAGGAGTTGTGGATCAATTTGTACACATTCATCATCAATCTTGAGAGATGTTTTGGATGCTAAGGTAATAGCTTGTCTCTTTCTCTGGAACGAAATGCTTGATACACATTGGCCACACATCGAATTAATAATTGATTCTCCAATATCTTTAGCATCGTCAACATTGACTGATTCATGTGCAGACAATCCACTAACAAGTCCTCTAAGAGAAGGGTCTGGTCCAAATGGATTCATCTCACTAAGGATTTTGAGAATTTTGTAAGTATCATCCATATCACGCTTTATTCGAGATTGTGTGGAATCTGTGTGTTGTTCACTTGAATCACAGTTTACCCCAGAGAGCTCTTGCACTTTATTAACGAGGTCGTGCAGGGTCAGCTGCTCATCATCATTATTTTCAAGAAATGCCATTGTCGCACTAAATGCTTTTACTCTGTCCAAGTCTTCTGGCCTTCCATGTTTTTGGGATGAGCAAGATGAGTGCAGCTGAGGGATGTTTTTCATGGTTCGAAAATTTACGCTGCAGCTTTGATGGACAATGCATAAATCCGGCGTGAAGGCAAGCCGCCCAGCTACAAGTTTGCCCCATTCGTCTTTTCTCTGCTCACAGGCCTCGGCGATACTACATTGAAAGTCATGAGTACTTACTGGATAAATATCATAGCCACGTTTCTTTCCATCTTGAATTTTTGCAGGGTATCCGCATAGCAAACAATGTTCACTAAAATTGAATGTTGGACTTTCTGAACGGAGTGTTCGCATGGGTGGCGGAGATTGTTCAATTTTCTCTGCGTCACGGGCAATCCGCTTGGGATCAATGAACTCCCGTCGACATTTTACATGAACCCTCTGTCCTACTTCAGCTATGACATCGCTTTCACGGGCTCTGCTAGCATTGTTAATACCGTCACAGCCTTTAACTCGAAGCTTAACAGTTTGTGAGCCATTTTCTAGGCTCTGGTTACAAATAACGCATGTATCTAAATCCATGTACATATTCTGATTGAATTGTATAGAAATTTATTCAAATTGTGAGATAAAAGTGAAAATTAAAATGCAATTTATTTTAGATAAAATTTTAAAAGCGAAAAACAAAATTAAACTTACTTTAAATATAATTTTTTTAAATTACCCCGGCCCTGTGCATACAACCATATTTAATCTGTGGTTTGGAGAATTTGTACAAGTGGTTCAAGGCAATATTGTCAATTGCTTACTGTCTTCCGTGACCATGAAATTCAGAGCTTAGACAACATTTCTACTTCGTTTATTTGCGGAATGAAGCAGGTAAGGGAAGTTTCATTATTCGGATAATGGCGGTAGCTAAATATGCGAATTTACCCACTTTCCCATCGAGGGATTTTGGAGGACTTTTGATATGTGACACCTGGCAGTCCCATGAATGCCGCAGAAAAGAAATAAATTCTGTTGCAATTTGTTCTAGGTTAATTTGTAGTTTTACTGGACTATTACTGTACCCGTGATATTGGGATTCTGGTTATTCAGGGTTTGATCGATCCCAACATGGGCAAAGCGTGGGAGGAGCTTAACTAGAAATGGGTGGGACCTAATTAGAAATGGCTCTCTATTATTAGCTGACTTGCTATGAAAGACCAAGTGAACTTATGCCGTGGCGACCGTCCATCATCCGTCATCTGTCAACTTTTCCTTTAAACGACTTCTCAAAAACTACTGGGCCGATTTCAATTATAATTGGCAGGAAGCATCCTTATGGCATAGGGATCCAATTTCGTTCAAATGAAGGCGATCGGCCAGTTTGACCGGTGGCCATCTTGGATTTCGCCCAATTTTAGGAAACGTCTAAAAACTCATGAAACATCGTCTAGGGAAAGAGGTAAGCAAAGTTTGTTCAAGAAGATTTGATTGACCAAATGGTTCGGCAGGCATCTTGGATGATTAATTTTCCTGAAACCGCTGAAGGGATTGGGCCCAAATTTTGGAGATATGATTAGGGACAAAGGGCCATTAAAGTTTGTTCAAGGGAAGTTGATTCGTCAAAAAACATGGTCACTGTTGGCCAATCAAATTGTAGCGTGGTTGGCGGCCATATTGGATTTTTTTATTTGATGGATTTTGAGGCCAAAATGGTTTTTAGCTCACCTGGCCAGAATGGCCAAGTGAGCTTATGCCATGCTGTCCGTCCGTCTGTCTGTCCGTCTGTCCATCAACCTTTGCTTTAAAATGTATCTCCTCCTTAACGGCGTGCCGGATTTCAACCAAATTTAGCTAGAATGATCCTATGGGAGTAGGCTCTAGAACATCTATTCAGGTTTTTGATATTTCAAATTTTGCGGTAAAAAAACTTAGATTTTGTTTAAAATTTACTGAAAAGTGTCAAAGTGCATCTCCTCCTTAGTTTCTTGACAGATTTCAACCAAATTTAGCTAGGAGGGTCGTACCGACATAGGCTTTATAACTTCTATTCAAATCTTTGATATTTCAATTTTTGGGGGGGAAACTTAGATTTTGTTGCAAATTTACCGGAAAGTGTCAAAATGCATCTCCTTAGTTTCTTTGCAGATTTCAATCAAATCTGGCTAGAACAATCATACGGTGATAGGCTCTAGAAATTCTATTCAGATTTTTTATATTTCAATTTTTTTGTGTAAAAAATTGGATTCTATTTAAAATTTGCCGGAAATTGTCAAATTTGTTTAAAACGCTACTCATCCTTAGTTTGTGGCAGATTTCAACCAAATGTGGCTAGAATGATCATATGAAGGTAGGCTCTAGAAATTCTCTTCAGATTTTTTATATTTAAAACTTTGTGGTAAAAAAGATTTTGTTTAAAGTTTACCGAAAAGTGTCAAAACGCATCTCCTCCTTAATTTCTTAACAGATTTCAACCAAATTTGGCTAGAGGGGTGATACTGACATAGGCTCTAGAACTTCTATTCAAATTTTGTATATTTTAATTTTTTGTGTGAAAACCTTAGATTTTGTGCAAAATTTACCGAAAACTGTCAAAACGCATCTTCTTGGTTTCTTGATAAATTTCAACCAAATTTGGTTAGAAGGATCCTCTGGAGGTCGGCTGGTTTAAAATGTCTTTAAAAATCTCCGAAACCGCTTGGGGGATTGATTCAAAACTCATGAAATATCATTTAGTTCCAATGGTCATCTCATTTTGTTCGGATATGTCAGTGGCCATTAAGTCCAGGTGAGCGATACAGACCCCTTGGGCCTCTTGTTATATATGTTTTTGGGTATTCTCAAATTTGCCATTTTCGAAACTGTCGGATAAACAGTTGGTGACCATCTTGGATTATTTTCCCGCCAAGGACGCCCATACTAAAGCAATGGGAACTTTAAAATGTCTTCTTCTCGAGAACTACTAGGCCGATTTGAATTATATTTGGCAGGAACCATCCTTAGGGCATAGTGATCCAAGTTTGTTCAAAGGAAGCTGATCGACCAATATGGCAGGTGGCCATCTTGGATGTCAGCCAATTTCAGGAAACGTCTAAAAATCTTCTCCGAAACCGCTTGGGGAATCGATTCAAAACTCATGAAGCCTCGTCTAGGGAAAGGCGTAAGTCAAGTTTGTTCAAGATGACTTGATTGACCGACTGGTTCGGCGGCCAACTTGGATGACCTAATTTTCCCGAAAACAACTTCTCCAGAACCGCTGAAGGGATCAAGCCAAAATTTGGGAGATATAATAGGGACTAAGGGCCATCATAGTTTGTTCAAGGGAAGTGATCCGTAAAAAAACATGGCCACCGTGGGCCAATCAAAATATAGCGTGTTTGGTGGCCATATTGGATTTTTTTATTTGATGGGTTTTGGGGCCAAAATTGTTTCTATATATGTTTTTGGGTATTCTGAGCTCAAATTTGGCATTTTCGAAACTGTTGGATAACCAGTTTGGTGGCCTTCTTGGATTATTTTCCTGCCAAAGGCGCCCATACTAAAGCAATGGGAACTTTAAAATGTCTTGTTCTCGAGAACTACTAGGCCTCCTTAGGGCATAGGGATCCACGTTTGTTCAAAAGAAGTCGATCGACCAATTGGGCCGGTGGCCATCTTGGATTTCAACTGATTTTTAGAAATGTCTAAACCGTTTGAGGGATCGATTCATAACTCATGAAATATCATTTAGAGCAAGAGTTGAACCAAATTTGTTCAAGAGAACTTGATTGAGCAAACAGTTCGGCGGCCTTCTTGGATGACCTATTTTTTCCGAAAACAACTCCCGAACCGCTGAAGGGATCGGGCCAAAATTTGGGACATGATTATGGAATAAGGGCCATTAAGTTTGTTCAAGGGAGGTTGATCTGTAAAAAAAACATTGCCGCCGTGGGTCAATCAAAATATAGGGTGTTTGGAGGCCATATTGAGGCCGAAATTAGTTTTATATATGTTTTGGGGTATTCTGATCTCAAATTTGCAAGTTTAGAAACTGTCGGATAAACGAGTTGCTGGCCATCTTGGATAATTTTCCTGCAAAATGCTCCCATACTAAACCAATGGGAAATTTAATATGTCTTCTCGAGAACTACTGGCCGATTTCAATTATATTTGGCAGGAAACATCCTTAGGGCATGGTGATATAAGTTTATTGAAATGAAGCCGATCGGTCAATTTGGCCGGCAGTCATCATGGATTTTGGTCGAATTTTAGAAACATCTTTAAAAATCTTCGCCGAAACTGTTTGAGCGATTGATTCAAAATTCATAAATTATCATTTAGGGCATGAGCTGAACCAAGTTTGTTCAAGGGAACTTGATTTGCCAAATGGTTGTGTGGCCATCTTGGATGGTCTGGTTTTCATGAAAGCAACTTCGTCTCCAGAGCCACTGAACAGATTGGGCCAAAATTTGGGAGATATGATATTGATGACTAAGGGCCATTAAAGTTTGCTCAAGAGAAGTTGATACATAAAGAAAAATGGCCTCTGTGCCGAGGGATGTGCCTCTAAGGTAATGACCGGCCATTTTGCTACATCATCATAACGACTAGACTGTTACACAGACTCAACTTCAAAGACCTGACAGGTCGTATAAATGCACCACTGTGAATCATGTTGATTTTGATTTCATCCTAACTCCTGCATCACTAGTTTGATACATACATTAAATTCAACTCGATCTGTTCAGTGGTTCATGTGATATCAGCATCTACACAATGTCAGCAAATTCTCATCCTCATTTTAACTATTCTTCATACAGGAGACTATGCGCTTTATCATCTCATTGTATATGAAATAATATTGCCTGGCCTATTGTCTGGTATGTATAGCCTATTGTCTGGTATGTATAGCCTATTGTCTGGTATGTATAACCTATTGTCTGGTATGTATAGCATATTGTCTGGTATGTATAGCATATTGTCTGGTATGAATAACGTATTGTCTGGTATGTATAGCCTATTGTCTGGTATGTATAGCCTATTGTCTGGTATGTATAGCCTATTGTCTGGTATGTATAGCCTATTGTCTGGTATGTATAACCTATTGTCTGGTATGTATAGCATATTGTCTGGTATGTATAGCATATTGTCTGGTATGTATAGCATATTGTCTGGTATGAATAACGTATTGTCTGGTATGTATAGCCTATTGTCTGGTATGTATAGCCTATTGTCTGGTATGTATAGCCTATTGTCTGGTATGTATAGCATATTGTCTGATATGTATAACCTATTGTTGGAACAAAGGTTATTTGCGATCATCTTTCACTTCCTCATTACAGTGTCAGTATGGGAAGCAATGCCATAGTCATAATTAATGTTTGAGTATTCTCTAATACTCCCGTATATCATATTCTTGCTGATTCTATAGTCATGACTGTATATCATATTCTCGCTGATTCTATAGTCATGACCATATATCATATTCTCACTGATTCTGTAGTTGATTCTGTAGTCGTGACCATATATCATATTCTCACTGATTCTGTAGTCGTGACCATATATCATATTCTCACTGATTCTGTAGTCATGACCGTATATCATATTCTCACTGATTCTGTAGTCATGACCGTATCTCATATTCTCGCTGATTCTATGGTCGTGACCCTATATCATATTCTCACTGATTCCGTAGTCGTGACCGTATCTCATATTCTCAATGATTTTATAGTCTCACAACTATAGAATCGCTGAGAATATGATACACGAGAGTATTACACAATGATCAAACATTAATTATGCTTACGGGACAGAAGCTAGTTTGACAATGAGAGCGGGTGGTGGAAAACATTATACGTGAGCATCATACTAACACTAACAGTATGAATAATAGAGGCCGATAATATCTTTTGAGAGACTAGCCTTGCCAACCGCCATGTCATAACACATTATTACGTCATATATGATGCATTACTCTCTGACGTCATTTATCAAAGTTTCATATATCACCTGTTCATAGCGTTCTGGCACTATTATTATTCTTCATGTATTAATTATATATATACGTTTTTAACCGAGAATTTTAGAAAGAAAAAAAGAAAAAAGATCCTTAGTGAATTAAATAATCTGATTAGTTAATTAAGTTCTGTGTTTGTACCAGACCTGGTTCATGTCATTTCTGGTGGTGACAGACTCCCCTTTGCTCAAATCATAAACATTGACATCATTTCACCACCTCACTAGAGTAGAAATTATGAGATTACGCCACCCGCAAAAACACATCACGCAATACTCAGAATCTATCTATAGACAAGGTAGTGGATATTTATAATCAGTAAATTTATTTTATGGTTTATTCTTATTTTACTGCATGTTTTACTGAATTTCTGCTAGTTATTAACCGTCTGACTGTTTCTTTCAGACGACATATTCCTAGGGTTAGATCTCTGAACTGGCTAAATATTTTGAAAACAATTTCACTGAAAGTTGTTGGTGGCTTTCAGTCAAGTTGTTTTCAAAATATTCAGCAAGTCAAGAGTTTTGTTCATTAAAATTATTGTTTTGCTGGCTTGCAGCAGTGAGACATCTAAATCGACAGCATCTGTTGATAAAATTCCTACTGTAACCAGGGTGGCTTGGTGCACTATGCGATAAACCCAACACAGGCTATGGAGGAGAGTTGTGTTGTAATGATCCTCATCATCATAACAAATTGTCACAAAAGACGAGCGTAAAACAAGCATACATACAAAACCTGATTTCCATTAACTCTTTAATGGTCAAACTTGTTTTAAGTATTTGCTTAATGAATGTCCATTTGCAGGCCAAGGGAGGACTATTTTTTGAAAATTTTCCACTGGAATGACCGGCTCGGTTATCGCGCCAGGAATTCCGGTTGTAAATTTTCAAAAATAGTCTTCTCTTGGCCTGCAAATGGACGTTCCTCATGATCACTTTAAAGGGCGGCTTGACCATTAAAGGGTTAAAGTTAACGTACAGGAATATGCAATAAATCTCTAACAATTTACTGCCAGCTACACTACCTGTACATATAGTCGGCGAAAATGTGCTTAGACCCTCGAAAATGAATAATGCAATCACATTTGTGTTGCCGGACACCCTGCCTAACCTAAAGCTAATCACATTGTGATGCTTTCTAATCATCAGCATCATATTCCAGCTGTGATTGCTGTGGGATGTTACTGAAAATTACAAATACTGTTTAAAACAATAAAACTGGTCTGGGGAGAAGATTGGCCGTGTTGTTAGTGTGGTCGACTGGTAATCAGTCGGGCGTAGTTCAAATCCCGTTCAACTATCAGGCGATCAGGTGGCTAGTGAGCAATCAGTGGAAACACAGGCAATCTTCTTCTCGTTGTCTCCCCACCCAGGAGTATAAATGGATACCAATGTAAAAACTGGGGAAGTTACCATTAATAGACTGAAACCCAGCCTAGATATGGCATGAAAAGGACCTGGAATCAGGGACTCGATAGACGCCAATAACTTCTAGAATTGGTCTGATCACTGAATACACTCAATCGAAAAGTTTTCAAAACTTACCACAGTTATTTTTCGCTAGTAAATAAACAAACCGTAACCTAAGTTAACAATTTTAATCACATTTATGGTTCCGTTCTTTGTTGATGATTTCCCTGATTTTATTTCTTCATCGTCGCCATTTAAAGGTGCATATTCACACCAAAATACTTGAAATTAAGTTATTAAAATTCTATACTTTTAGAGGCTTAAATTGTGTACCTCAATGTAATGAAACAAAATAAATCTTAACATATGATGATTTAATTCCATATAAATAAATTTTGTATGTTTAGTTGTGAATTCGAATTAGGGACTCATGCCTCTAATTCAATTTGACAACTGAAAAAATTATATTAATTTATACATAATGAAATGATCATATGCTAAGATTTATCTTGTTTTATTACATCGAGGCACACAATTTAATCCTCTGAAAATATATAATTTTAATAACTTTATTTTCAAGCATTTTGGTGTGAATATGCACCTTTAATTCTTCTTCTGTATGGATAATCCTCCCCTTAATTAACGCACCCATACCCAATGTGGGATAGATGCTATAGAGTTTGTACATTAGAGAGAAACTTTAACTAATTACTAAATTAAAATTATAAATTATCAAGTGTGTTTCCGGTGATAATTTATATTTTACAATTTAGTATTTAACTAACTTTCTCTCTAATGTACTAACCATTTAATGGTCAAGCCGGCCAAAGCCGGCCTCTGCTATGGTCTTGTGGATATCTATTTTCAGGCTAGAACAGTACAATCTTTGAAAGTTTACCGCTGGAATGAATGGCTCGATAACCGAGCCGGTCATTCCAGTGATAAATTTTCAACAATGGTATTCTTTTGGCCTGTAAATGGACATTCAATAAGAAAATATTAAAATTTTCTTGACCAAATTTTACCATTAAAGGGTTAATATTTTGAACATAGTTTAAATGGAAGATATTGCTTAGGCAGTAATGTTTTCCAATCCAGTTATGTTCACAATATTGAACAGTACGTTTGTTTTTTTTGAAAACATGTTAACTTATTTCTAACCTGTACTGTAAACTGATCAATTGTTGACTATGAAGCAGTGATTTGCTGATGCTCGTCTTACATTTGCGTAATTTTTTCCCAGCAGATTTCTTCTTCGGATAATGATCACATTTGGGTAATCCTAGTGTATGCTCAGAATCTTTCTTCTGTTAAAATTTTAGCCAAATCTGATCAGTACTTTCTGAGATATCCATAGATTCAAAATTGAATCCACATAAATATTTTTCAATCTGGATCATAGCCGAGGTCCAGAAATTCCATGTTATGTTAACAGCCTATTAATATTTTGCCAATTAGATAAATTTTCAAAAATAGTCTTCGCTTAGTGGACAATTCCTCAATTCTACTGCAGCAGGCGCTTCTGGTCATTTTTAAAAAGCGTTAGATAATAAATGTTTCTGAACCTTATTAGCTACGCTATATCTCAGAAATAACGTAAAATGTTAAAAAAATAAAGTAAAATGTACTGTTGAATACTTTGGACTTGGTTTGATTGGAAGCCATTGTTGCCTTAGGCAATTAAGTCCAAAATATTCAACAGAATATTTCTTACATCATGTTCAAAATCTTGCTAACTAACATGGTTTTTTTTTGTCTTGGAAACATACATTTTTTATTCGATCTATATTCATTGAACTATAACGTTGTCATCATTGAGTTTGACATGCATGAGTGATTTCACCGCTAATTGCCCTTGTTAACTAGATATATTTAAATTATTTATATATTGTAGTACTATTTTAAATATTTAGATAATTGCGGCATATTTAAATTAATTTTATGAGAAAATTATCATATTGAGTTGGTTAAGTATGGGGTGGCCTGGGTGTGTGTGCGCGTGCATGCATGTTTTGAGTGTACATTCAAATTCAAAATTTTTTTTATTTCATTCAGTTTTAAAAATTTGAAGGTTTTTCACCTTATTTAGGAATCTTAGAGGATTTACGGTATTGAGTGAATAAAAATCAATTAGTCTTAAGTTTATTTATAAATGGATTAAGGCCATTAATATGCAAGTTTCTGATTAACAAGATATGAATTGCTAATCCTTCTTTAATCCATTGTTTGATAACTTAACCCTTTAACCCTCAAGTCGGCCAAAATCGCTTCTGCAGTGATCATGAGAAATGTCAATTTCCAGACGAAGAGGCTATTTTTGAAAATTTACCACCAGAATGACTGGCTCAGTTATCGAGTCAATCATTCCAGTGGTAAATTTTCAAAAATAGTCTTCTCTTCATCTGCAACATTCTTTTGTGAAAAAATTGAAATTTTCTTGAACAAATTTAAGTGTTAAAGGGTTAAGCGATTTTACTTTTAAACCAAAACTAAATATGACAGTCTCTATGAAGTAAGAAACATTCTGTTGAATATTTTGAAATTAATTTCGACTGAAAGATGTTCCTGCCAATGCCAGTAACATCTTCCAGTCATATTAATTTCAAAATGTTCAACTCTTTCCCTGTATCTTAAGCGCTGAAATTGAGGCACTATTGAATAAATGCTTTACTTAACCGGTTGATGCTCAAATTTGTTAAAGAAAATTAAAACTTTTCTTAGAAAATGTCCATTTGCAGACCAAATGAAGATTAGTTCTGGAAATTTACAACTGTATAGACTGGCCCGATTATGGAACCAGTCATTCCAGTGGTAAATTTTCAAATATTGTGTTCTTGTTCAACAAATGGCCACTTCAGAAGCTGTTTCTCACAAACTTGAGAGTTAAAGGTTTTGTTTGTATCGCTGTAATAAATTAATTGCTTATTGGTGTAATTTTAATTGCTAAAAGAATTTAAATTTTATTTTAGAGCTTTACTCAACCAGTACGTATAGCAATACGACTACTAATATACCTGTACATATAGAGGCCTAATAATTCAAGTCAGCCAAAACGCCTACTGCAGTGTCGTTAAAAAATGTCCATTTGCAGACCAAGAGAAGACTATTTTTGAAAATTTATTACTGGAATGAGTGGCTTAATAATCATTTCAGTTAATAAATCATCATCTCTTAGTCTGCAAATGGACATTTTCTATGAGGAAATTGCAATTTTCTTGAACAAATTTGAGAATTAAAGGGTTACGCATTATTAGTTAAGATTATTAACTGAGAATATTGAGTGTTCAATTATTTTATTCGGCGCACTGACTGCTGCGATTTACTGCACATAGCGAGCGGTACCTTGATTCTCCAGTTAATTGGTTCAGTTATAGTTTTACAGAAAGCTATTGGTGCCTCATTCTGATTTCAAAATAACCAAAATATTTGTGCTGGATTAATAGCGGGTGTGTATTTTGAAACTAAGCGCTTTTGTATTCAGAATGAAAAATGTAAGTAAGGCAGTATTAAAGTAAGTGAATTGATCAAGTGAAATCGTCCTTTGGTTAATAATCTTTATGTTGATCTTATAATACCTACACTTAGTACAGGAGCTATTTTAATCCTCATTTAACTCTCTCACTGACAAATCCCTGAAAATGTTAATTCTTTGCGACATAAAACTTATGCTGTTGAATATTTTGAAATTAAAGTGACTGGAACCTGTTGCTGCCTAAGGCAGCAACATCTTCCAGTCAAATTAATTTCAAAACATTCAATAGTTTTCTTGTATGGTTACCTTGACGATGAGATATGGGGAATTTATCAGTGAAATGGTTAAAGCCTCTAAGAATTTGATTTTATTACATATGAGTTTCTCCTTCAAAATAATATTCAGCAGATTTGATTAGATATTTATCTCAGATGACAACCTTTAATACATTTATGGCCAATCCGGGAAAAGCTGCTACTTTTCTCATAAGAAATCTGCATTTGGTGACCACGCTCTGCATAGAAAACTTAGCGCGGGAATAACTGTCTCGATAATCACATCAGGTATTCTAGTAATAACCATTTAATGGTCAATCCGGCCAAAATTTGGCCTCTGCAGTAAGCCTGGGGACTGTCCATTGCAGGGTAAGAGAAAACTGCTTTTTTAATTTAACACTGAAATGCCTGGCTCGATAACCCCCGAGCCAGTAATTCCAGTAGTAGATTTTTCAAAATTAGTCTTCTTTTTAGCAAATGGACATCCAATAAGCAAATGTTATGTTTTTCTTGACTTTTAAATCTGTAACACTTAAATTTGTTTTAAAAAATTCAATTTTGTCATAGAAAATATGCATTTGCAGGCTAAAAAAAGAGAATTTTTAAAAATTTACTATTTGATTGACTGGCGGGGTTATCTAGGCAGTCATTCCAGTGGTAAATTTTCAAAAATACTTCTCTTTTTCTTCAATTGGACAAAGAATTAGAGTTTTCTACAAATTGAGATTCAGAGAGTGCAGGGATTGATCAATCCTAACACGGTCAAAGCGTGAGTGGAGCTTAGCTAGAGATGGGTGGGGCATGGCTAAAACTGGATTCCTCCTTTTGGTATAGCATATATGAGAAGATGTAAATCTATAGTCAGTATTTTGTTCTATTTTAAAGCGTTGTATAACTAAGGGGGTTAGTCTCTTGAAAATGTTGTTAATGTTAGTAATACTGACTGCTTTCTTGATCACGCTAGGTGTGTAAGGTAGGTTACATATTCGTCATCAAGCTTTCTAGAGCATGTAATACACTGTATGTATACTTAATAAGGAAAATTAGTTCCCTCTCTGGGATGTTGAAATTGTTTGAGCATAGCTTACATAACCATCGTGGTCACTTCTTTAGCACTAACTGATGGTCACTGGCTACGTCACTCTCGGTCACTTCTTGTGCAGTCACATGACAACATTGATTGGTAGCCCGCTGTTATACGTTATCCTTCATCTTGGTTCATGGTTGACTGATGCTTGTCGATTTCAAAGGCCTCCTTGTCTTTTTGTTTGAATAAATTTGTCTTGATGTTAATCACTGAGTTATTGCTAGCGGTAATGATATGTCCAATGGTTTCAGTGTGCTCTACCACAGCCAAGTTGGAATTGGATTTAAGATGTTTTTCCAGGCCGGTGCTGAGGGTCGGTTTGGTTTCGCCTATATGTGTGCCCTCACACTGGTCACGCTCAATCTTGTATATGACTATGACTCCAGACCATTCGTCTCTGGTGAGCTTATCTTTAGGTCTGACTATTTTGGGATCATAAGGTGTTGATGGGATTATAGTAAGTTTTGAGGTCGTGTTGTCTGAAGAGTCTGCCTAGGTGTTAACATAGGCGTTGGATGCAGGGGAATTTTTCCGACAGTGACGGCATCAACAATGTGAAGTTTTTGCGTTCAGCAAAACTTCTCGACTTATGTTTCAGGATCAGTTAATCCTATTGCAACTAAACTTGGCTATGTGGTTGCTTATACTGTTAGGAAGCAGCATGATGATAATGATGTCACACGGTCTAGGCCACTGACCGTGATACAAATCTCTGGGTTTTTTAATGTTATGTGTTTGCGTTTAGCCAAACTTATCGGCTTATCTTTCAGGATTGGTTAATCCTATTGGAACTAAACTTGGAGACATTGTTACCTATAATGTTAGAAATCAGCATGCTAACACTAAAGTCACAACATCGAAGGTCAAGGTCATTCACTCATTCTGACCTCTACAAAACTTTCAATGTTGAGGTTTTAGGTAATTTTTCAGGATTGCTTAAGCCAAATGGAACACAACTTGAGTACATGCTTGCTTATACCAAGAGGATATAGGATGGTGACATGTCACCAGGTTAAAGGTCAAGGGCAGCCTTAATATTTCACCTCTGTCATGTTTGTATTTCCAATATTAAGTTTTTTTTGTTTGCCTATATTTTAGGATTGCTTAATCTTACTGGAATCAAGCTTGGGTACATGGTTTCGCATACCATATTGAGGCATCATGATGATAGTGAGCTCTTTAGATCAAAGGTCTAGGCCATTCTAATATTGCTATTTGACATCTGCTTTTTCAACCTTAAGTTTTTCCCTTCAGCAAATCAATTATATTTCAGGATTGGTTAATCCTATTGGAACTAAATTTGAATACATGGTTACTAATAATGTTAGGAAGCAGCATGATAACAGGGAGGTCACAAGGTCAATGCCACTGTGACAAACAAGACAGGCGAGACATTTAATTCCGTGGAATCCTTGTTTGCACTATTTTTAGAAACCTCATTAAACATCTTGTCTGGAATTACTTAGTCGATTGATGTGAATCTAAATACCCTTCATCTATGTCACGAACTGAAACTAATCTTTTTAAACCTGATTACTTGTGGTCAACTGCCCATCTTGGATGAATAGGGACCAAGGATAATTTACTGTACAAGGGAAGTTGATAATTAAAAACACATACACACACTTGCTCACTCACATGCACGCGCGCGCACGCATGCGCACACGCACACACACACAACAGTACTGTTCACTTGCATCAAGATCAATCAATACTTTACACAGCACAGCTATCATGGAAAACATTGAATTCAATTCTGGAACGTATTGAATTCAATTAACTTTTTTAATTAAAATTGAACCGACTTGTATGAGTAGTGACAGCTGCCAAAACATCTTCATATAAATTCAAATTGTAATCTTATTGATTTTATTTTTGAAGAAACCTTTGTGTTCTTGTGAACTCTCTAGGCATTAACACTTTCACTGACAAATCCGGGAAAAAATTATATTTTTTATGATATAAAACCTATTCTGTTGAATATTTTGAGATTAATTTGACTGGAAGCCGTTGCTGCCTCCCTTAAAATTAATTTCAAAATATTCAATGTTTTTTCTGCATGATAGCCTTGAAAATGAAAGATGGGGAATTCATTGGTGAAAGGGTTAAGCCGGAAATAACTAGTGTCATAAGAAATATTAACCCTTTCATGGTCAGGAAAATTGAAATCATTGTTTAGTGAATATCCATTTGCAAGTCAAGAAACTATTTTTGAAATTATTCCACTGGAATAGCTGGCGTAGTTATAGAACCAGTCATTTCACTGGTAAAATTTAAAAAAAATAGTTTAATTACCTTGCCAGAACATATTCTTTAACAAATTCTTGAACAAATTTTGACGGTTAAAAGGCTAACATCTCAGGTAAGGTAGCGATGTTTCAGTACATTAATTTACTGATGTTTCTATCAGTACCTGTGTATTACTATGACACGGTACGTGGTCCTGTGTTGATTGTCAGTACCATGCACTTTCTACAGTAGGTGTAAAGTAACGTACTACAGATCATTGATTATAACGTACCTGTGCACTCAGTTATTTTACATTCCTTTGTATTTCATTGATATTTCACAATGTAATTATGGGACAGATTCCGTGAATTAGTCGATAGCCATTTTAACTGTTTGACTACTGCAAGCTACTCGATAATTTCTTTGGGCATTAACTCTGGACCTGATGAATATTTTGAAAACAATTTGACTGAAAGTTGTTGGTGGCATAGCCACCAACAGCTTTCAGTCAAATTGTTTTCAAAATATTCAGCGTTATACCGCATAGTATAGTATAAAATGTAGTCTGCAGAAATTCAGCTGGCAGATGGTTATTGAGATATTTAAACTAATATCTTGATTCTTAAAGGTCAATGATGCCATGTCTCATTTCGTTTACCTGAATTCTCTCTCTGAATCACGGATATAATAACCTCTCTTAACCATTTCATCGATGAAATACATATTGCTAAATTAAAATGCAATAATACAGGAAATCTGTTGAATATTTTGAAAATAATTGGACTGGATACCGTTGCTGCTATGGCAGCAACGATAGGCAGCAACGGCATCATGACATATTAATTTCAAAATATTCAACAGAATATTATATTAAAAGAATTTTCTTGTGTGTGGTGTGTAGAGCTGATTAACAAATTAAATGTGTGTCATTTATTCATTGTCTAGTTATTATCATCGTTAAATGAAATACAATATATCACCTAGTTGTCGCAAGTTATGCTGACCTTGCATTTATTGTTTCATGTCTGGAGCTCACTAATACCCAGTGTGAAGCGAGTTACGCAGTAATTACTTTGTTCCGGTCTGAGTCTTTCCATAATTTTTGTCTGAACTAGAATTCAGTGATTTAAACAGAAAGTAACTACATGGTGTTTGATTGAATCTTAATTAAGCGTTGATTAGCTAATCCTGAGGTTATGATTACTGTAATTTAACTCGTCAACTGAATACAAAATTATGCTTATGTCAAGTTGAAGGTATTACATCTAGAAGTCATTACAACTAATGACATGTCATCAGTTTCACGTTATTCTTATGCTCATGTTAACTCTTTAACACTTAAATTTGTTTAAAAAATTCTATTTTCTCATTAAAAATGTCCAATTGTAGACCAAGAGAAGACTAACGTTAAAAATTTACCCCTGGAATGACTAGTTCGGTATTCCAGTTGTAAATTTTCAAAACAGTTTTCTCTTGGTCTGCAAATGAACATTTCTAATGACCACTGCAGAAGCCATTTTTGTCTGATATGAGTGTTAAAAGATTAATGTGTGCAAAAATGCCTGCATGTTGGCCGACAGTTGATCCCGGTGTGGTAGGGATAAAATCATGCTGCCCAGTTGCAAGGTAGGATTGTGTCCAGTGTCTAAAAACAATCGTTGGCCTTGTGGGCTGCTATGATCACTTGCAACTGACCAACAATATAACAAATTGCTTCAAATCACATCATAGAAGTTATACATGTTGGTTTCCTAAAATAGGTGATTCTTCAATCATCGATTGATGTGAAGCTGATTGCGCGCACACTCATGTCAACTCAGTCGGAGACTAAATCATTTATATGACCTCATGTCAATTCAGTCGGAGACTAAATCATTTGTATGGCCTCAGGTCAACTCAGTCGGAGACTAAATCATTTGTATGGCCTCATGTCAACTTAGTCGGAGACTAAATCATTTGTATGGCCTCAGTCGGAGACTAAATCATTTGTATGGCCTCAGGTCAACTCAGTCGGAGACTAAATCATTTGTATGGCCTCATGTCAACTCAGTCGGAGACTAAATCATTTGTATGGCCTCAGGTCAACTCAGTCAGAGACTAAATCATTTGTATGGCCTCAGGTCAACTCAGTCAGAGACTAAATCATTTGTATGGCCTCATGTCAACTCAGTCGGAGACTAAATCATTTGTATCGCCTCGGGTCATCTCAATCGGAGACTAAATCATTTGTATGGCCTCAGGTTAACTCAGTCGGAGACTAAATCATTTGTATGGCCTCAAGTCAACTCAGTCGGGGACTAAATCATTTGTATGGCCTCAGGTCAACTCAGTCGGAGACTAAATCATTTGTATGGCCTCAAGTCAACTCAGTCAGAGACTAAATCATTTGTATGGCCTCAGGTCAACTGATCGGGGAGACTAAATCATTTGTATGGCCTCAGGTCAACTCAGTCGGAGACTAACTCATTTGTATGGCCTCAGGTCAACTCAGTCGGAGACTAAATCATTTGTATGGCCTCGGGTCAACTCAAACGGAGACTAAATCATTTGTATGGCCTCAGGTCAACTCAGTCGGAGACTAAATCATTTGTATGGCCTCATGTCAACTCAGTCGGAGACTAAATCATTTGTATGGCCTCAGGTCAACTCAGTCGGAGACTAAATCATTTGTATGGCCTCATGTCAACTCAGTCGGAGACTAAATCATTTGTATCGCCTCGGGTCATCTCAATCGGAGACTAAATCATTTGTATGGCCTCAGGTTAACTCAGTCGGAGACTAAATCATTTGTATGGCCTCAAGTCAACTCAGTCGGAGACTAAATCATTTGTATGGCCTCAGGTCAACTCAGTCGGAGACTAAATCATTTGTATGGCCTCAGGTCAACTCAGTCGGAGACTAAATCATTTGTATGGCCTCAGGTCAACTCAGTCGGAGACTAAATCATTTGTATGGCCTCAGTTGGAGACTAAATCATTTGTATGGCCTCAGGTCAACTCAGTCGGAGACTAAATCATTTGTATGGCCTCATGTCAACTCAGTCGAAGACTAAATCATTTGTATGGCCTCGGGTCAACTCAGTCGGAGACAATCATTTGTATGGCCTCAGGTCAACTCAGTCGGAGACTAAATCATTTGTATGGCCTCATGTCAACTCAGTCGGAGACTAAATCATTTGTATGGCCTCGGGTCAACTCAGTCGGAGACTAAATCATTTGTATGGCCTCGGGTCAACTCAGTCGGAGACTAAATCATTTGTATGGCCTAAAGTCAACTCAGTCGGCGACTAAATCATTTGTATGGCCTCAGGTCAACTCAGTCGGAGACTAAATCATTTGTATGGCCTCGGGTCAACTCAGTCGGAGACTAAATCATTTGTATGGCCTCATGTCAACTCAGTCGGAGACTAAATCATTTGTATGGCCTCAGGTCAACTCAATCGGAGACTAAATCATTTGTATGGCCTCAGGTCAACTCAGTCGGAGACTAAATCATTTGTATGGCCTAAAGTCAACTCAGTCGGAGACTAAATCATTTGTATGGCCTCAGGTCAACTCAGTCGGAGACTAAATCATTTGTATGGCCTCAGTTGGAGACTAAATCATTTGTATGGCCTCAGGTCAACTCAGTCGGAGACTAAATCATTTGTATGGCCTCATGTCAACTCAGTCGAAGACTAAATCATTTGTATGGCCTCGGGTCAACTCAGTCGGAGACTAAATCATTTGTATGGCCTCGGGTCAACTCAGTCGGAGACTAAATCATTTGTATGGCCTCATGTCAACTCAGTCGGAGACTAAATCATTTGTATGGCCTCGGGTCAACTCAATCAGAGACTAAATCATTTGTATGGCCTCAAGTCAACTCAGTCGGAGACTAAATCATTTGTATGGCCTCAGGTCAACTCAGTCGGAGAGACTAACTCATTTGTATGGCCTCAGGTCAACTCAGTCGGAGACTAAATCATTTGTATGGCCTCATGTCAACTCAGTCGGAGACTAAATCATTTGTATGGCCTCATGTCAACTCAGTCGGAGACTAAATCATTTGTATGGCCTCAGGTCAACTCAGTCGGAGACTAAATCATTTGTATGGCCTCATGTCAACTCAGTCCACAAACTCATTTAAAAGACTGCTAAACCACCCACCAACAATTTTGACAAAGACTGATGGTGCTCCAGATGAGCGACGCAGGCCCCTTGGGCCTCTTGTTGAAATGCCTATGGTCCAGGTGAGCGACGCAGGCCCCTTGGGCCTCTTGTTGAAATGCCTATGGTCCAGGTGAGTGAAACAGGCCCCTTGGGCCTCTTGTTGTTAATTTAGCCCTGTTAGTGCTACAGACCGCAGATTTAATAATAAAGTTTCTTTCCTTAATATGTAAGACATATTTTATTGAATATTTTAAAACTAATTTGACTGGAAGCATTTAATGCTATTGGCAGCAACAGCTTCTAGTCAAATTAATTGGCAGCTTAATTAGTTCTACACTGCTATAGATTGGTCAAGAAAATTCACATTGGTTTAGTGAATGTCCATTTGCAGATCAGGAGAAGACTATTTTTGAAAATTTACTACTGTAATAATTTGTCTTCTTGTGGCTTACAAACAACAAATGGACATTTCTCAGGACCAGTGTAGAAGCGATCTATGACTTTTAACTGTCTAATAACTGCATGCCACCCAGTCAGTAATGTCAAAGGCAATAACTTTGGCTATGTTGAATATTTTGAAAACAATTTGACTGAAAGTTGTTGGTGGCTTAGCCACCAACAACTTTCAATCAAATTGTTTTCAAAGTATTCACCATTAAAAGCCAGAGTTAAACCGCATGGAAAATGTAGTCTGCAGAAATTCAGCATGTCTACAGCTAAATGGTTAGTTTAAATTTATCAGAAACTAGGATTGATTTACTTAACCCTGTAGTGATCAAGCCGGCCAAAGCCAGCCTCTGCAGTGGCCTTGAGGAATGCCCATTTGCAGGCTAAGAGAAGGCTATTTTTGGAGATTTATCACTGAAGTAACTGGCTTGATAACCGAGCAAGTCATTCCAGTGATAATTTTCCAAAAATAGTCTTCTCTTTGGCCTGCAGATGTACATTCAAGAAACAATATTTTGATTTTCTTCACTAAATTTGACAATTAAATGCTTAACAAGATTACTGTCTAATTCTATTGTTTGTTTTTATCTTTTAGATAAGAATCTGGGTATTTCAATAGCAGTGTGAATGGCTGCGGATAATATTCCTCATGACCCGATTTACTGCACGGGCCTCATTAACGAGCCGTCACCTCCGTCATTATGGCAATACCTGTCACGTCACCGATAACAATTCTTGTAGACATAGTCGTTAATTCCTACCACATGGTGTATATGAGAGAGCATATAATATCATCATTATAACCACATGGGGTTTATTCCATAACTCGTCATTGACATTAACAGAACTAGTCAGTCATTCGAGTAAACTATAATTAGCCTTAGGTGGAGTAATTAAGCATCAAGCTTGGTACCTGTTTTATTATTTCTTCGGAGAATTTTTTTATTCTGTATTTTATATTGTGTTTTAAGATTCCAGATAAGCGCACAATCATGAGAAGCCGTGTTAAACTTCAGTATTGTAAGGTAGTTATTGCCACCTCTCTAGTCTGGGCGTTGTTCGATGTCTTTTTACTCATGTATTTATCTGACTGCACAGACCCTAATCAACAGTGCAATAATTTGATTGGTCGAGGAGGAGTAGGAAAAGGAGGAGAGGATGATGGAAATGGAAGCAATGATTTACAAAATATCAAAGATGAAAGAGGATTTCTGCAAAAAATACTACCTAAGAGTGAGTTAATGTTTAATTAACGACTACTTATTAGCTTACCTGGCCAGAATGGCCAAGTGAGCTTATGCGATGGTGACCGTCCGTCGTCTGTGTGTCGTCTGTCGTCAGTCGTCCGTCAACTTTTTCTTTACACAACTTCTTCTCAAGAACCACTGGGCCGATTTCAATTATATTTAGTGGGAAGCATCCCTAGGGCATACCCCGGTCAATTTCTGAAGAACTTTTCATGAATTGTTCATGAGTAAATGTTCATGAACACTGTTCAAAAGTTCATAATTTATTCATCAAAAATTCATGTTTAGTTCATGAACTGTTCGTGAACATTAAATGGCCGCACCAAGAATAAGCAATTCAGAACTGTTCATGAACTAATAAGTCCATGATAAATTCTTCAAAATCTCATCGTCAGCAAAAAGTTTGATATTCATAAAATGTTCGAAAGAATTCATGAATATAAATTCTAGCGTAATAATGGAACTATTCTGGAACATTCAAGAAATGAAATCAGAAATGAATTCATCCAATATTCATGTTCAGTTCTTGAACCATTCCTGAACATTAAATGGCCTATTGCTTAAAAGTGGACACTCTTGCCATCCAGTTCATGTTCAGGAATTCATAAAATGTTCAAAGAAAGTTCGTGAGCATACATCTTGAACTATTCTCGAACGTTCCGGAACTGTAACAAAAAGTAAGTTCGTCAAATATTCATGTTCAATTCATGAACTATCCGTGAACATCAAATGGCCTATTAGTCGAAAGTGGACAATCTCTACATCCAGTTCATGTTCAGGAATTCATAAAAGATCATGAACCATTCTGGAACGATCAAGAACTGTAACATAAGAAGAGTTCATCAAAGTCCATGGTCAATTCGTGAACGATTCTGGAACGTTCAAGAACTGAAACATGAGAAGAGTTCATCAAAGTCCATGATCAATTCTTGAACTATTCTGGAACGTTCAAGAACTGTAACATAAGATGAGTTCATCAAAGTCCATGGTCCATTCCTGAACTATTCGGGAACGTTCAAGAACTGTAACATAAGACGAGTTCATCAAAGTCCATGGTCCATTCCTGAACTATTCTGGAATGTTAAAAGACTAAGATCGTCAATACGTTGCTAAGTTACATGTTTTAATCCTTTAACTACATGTAATGATAACCAAATTTAAAACTTTTCTGAGATTATTAAAAAAATTGATAATTTATTCAGAAAACTGACACATACATGTAGATTTGCTTAAAACAAAAGGACAGAAATTTTTTTCTTTACTAAAGTCCATGGGCCTTGATGCTCAACTGCCTAAAAACGAGCCTACATGTATATGCTCTATCTATAGCCGAGTTAGAAGCTATCTTTACTTGAAATGAATAATAGTAATTACAAAATGTGAAGGGGTAACAAAACACTTGGTATTTAATGCCTATAGGACGACTGGACCAGACTTGATGCAACCATCTCAAAAGACAGCTGAAAGTGCTGAATATGGTACTATTGATTCCAAAATTGATCTTAGACCAATATTATCCATAATTTAGGTCAAACTGACCTAGTTGTTGTGAACGTAGTTTATACCAATATGTACCGAACGTCCAAGTTAGATGTTATTAGACCTATAAATGACAAAATGTGCTACTGAAGTAATAACTTTTCCTATAGGGTCCCATACTGAAGAAAATCTCCAAGCTCTGGTACTTTTTATCGAATCAGCCTCATTTTCAAAATGTATAAAGTAGATCCTGATACAAGCATTTTGACCAAGTTTGGTAAAAATCTATTGAGAAATAACAAAACGTGTCATCATTGTTGACGATGCAAACAGACAGCCGGACAGGAGGTGATCGCTATAGGTCCACTGACTGATAAGTCAGCTGAGCTAAAAAATAGCTTAATTACATTGAGGATCATGTTTTCTAATCCATTTTGTTCATTTAAATTACAGTATATCCATAAAATTGAGAGAGTAACTTAGTCTTGCTCTAACAATTACTTTGGCACCATTTAAACAGATTACAAAAACAATACTTCAATTGTGACTACTCAGTAAAGCATAATTTCTATAGTGACATCATCCTGGCCAACAGTTACTATACAGTTTTAAATGTTCAGTCAAATGTTGTAGGTGCATATTCACAACAAAATGAGTGAAAATAAAAAAACTGTTTAAATTCTATACTTTTAGAAGCTTAAATCGTGTACCTATGTGCAATAAAGGGAATTAAATCTTAACATTATGATGATTTCATTTTGTATAAATTAACTAAATATTTTTAATCGAGAAAATGAATTGAAAAAAAATGATATTAATGTATACATAATGAAATCATCACATGATAAGATCTATTTCATTTCATTACATTGAGGCACCATCTATACAATGTTGTGCGGACTGTATGTCTTTGCCATTTAACTCTTTCTTGACGAATTCAGCCCAAACTGGCCTATGCAGTGGTCTTGAGGAATGTCCATTTGCAGACCAAGAGAAGACTATTTTTGTCTCACCTGCATAGACACTAGGGAGTGCTCATTCTGCCGATTTCAAATATATTTGCCAGGAAGTCCATAGGGATCCAAATTTATTCAAATGAAGCCAATCAACCAATTTGGCCGATGACCATCTTGGATTTTGGCAAAAATTTACAAGTGCCTTTGAAAATCTCCGAAACCGCTTGTGGGATCGATTCAAAACTGATGATATATCATCTAGGGAAAGAGCTGAACCAAGTTTTTTCAAGAGGACTTGATTGGCCAACTAGTAACCGACAAAGTGAATAAAGGCCAAAATTTGGGAGATATGATTAGGGCGTATTGCCTGCCGTAAGGACCATTAAAGTTGGTTCACAGGAAGGTGATCCGTCAAAAAACATGGCCGTGGTCTGTCAATCAAAATATAGCGTGTTTCACTACTGGATGCAGGCCCCATTAACCAGTCATTAAAATACCATAAAAGAAAGGCCATTAAAACACCATGAATATTGCCACGGTCAATGACCAATTTAATGGCATTTTAATGGTAATTTAATAAAAAATTAAAACCCCATTAATATCTTGCCATTAATTAAAAAAATTAATTAGCATTAATATCTGTAAATGATGGCCATTAATTTTAAGAACAATTTAATGACCATCAAATTTCTCATTTAATGGTCATTAATTTTAATTGGAATTTGATGACCATTAGTTCAATGGGCATTAAACTTGTAAGAAGTTAATGGGGAAAGGTTAATGACCATTAAGCACACATTAAACAATTAATGGGTTTTCGTCCCATTAAATATTCCCATTAAAAAGCCCTGAAAATGGCCACGGTTAATGGCACCATTAAATTTTAATGGTACAAATAAAAGAATCATGGCCACTAAATCTGGAACATTAAACCCATTAATTAGGAATAGTAAGCCATTAATTATATTAATGATCTCCAAAATAATTTAATGACCATTAAAATAAGTATTTGGGTTAATATCCCAAAATGAATGGCTTCTATGGTTTAGTAGGAGCAGCTGGGCCCATTCCACTTTCATACCCTTGTGTACGGGGTCTGATTTATCCTTCTAGTTGATGTAGATCATGTATAGGTTTGACCATTGGCAATGGACCAGATGGTATACCATTATCACTGTATTAGACACTAGAAAACACACTCACATTTACCATGTTAGAAGTCAGTCGCCAGACTCTCTCTAATCAGATGGAAAATTAATATATATGTAGATAAACCATGTTATGGAACCTTCCCTGGACTGATCCATGGGATCTGTACACTAATTTGGCTAGTATTAAACAAGCTAATGAGCTATACGTGTTATAGGACAAATTCTCCAGTAACTGTGAATTTCACCATTTCATAAAACAAGCAAAGCAAGCTCAGTAGATTTCTTATTTTATAACTTATAGGATGTAATTTTGTTGCATGAACATAATACACAGGGCATAATTTAGAATTTGATATTTACATAGCATGTATTGCTATGCAAATTATAAATTGTATAGTAGTCGACAAAAATGTATAGCAGTTAACTCTTTTACGGATAAATTCCCTTTATATCAATCTCAGAGCAAACAAACAGGAAAGCTGTTGAATATTTTGAAATTAATATGATTGGAAGTCATTGCTGCCTAAGGCAGCAATGGCTTCCATTCATATTAATTTCAAAATATTCAACAGAATATGCTATACATACATGACATAGTACAGAATTTACTTTTTCAGGGATTTGTTGTTGAAAGTGTTAATAATAGAACTTAAGAAAATCAATTAAATTGCAATCCCGTAAAAATTTTGCATATCAGATATAGCTATGCATGTTGCAGAATGTATAGCAAATGCCTAAATATGTGTAGCAAATTGAGATGCGATACCAGATAAATTATGCCATAATACATGTAGTTCCAATGACATGGCAGTTTCAGTTGAATTCAATAAGTCAAGAATGAAAATGTATTAAAACTAATGTGATAAAATTATAAGTTATCATTACTAGACTAAAATACACTACACGAGCAAAAAATGGCCAGCGATTACAACTGGTCACACTAAAAGGAACCGAGTTATGGGCCTTCTTTAAAGGTAAGGTATCTTCATGCTCATTGTTCATATTGATATTGTGTGAAGGAATATATATGCCAAATCTGCTTTTCATCCATCAACAATTGCCGACACGTGACACAAAAGTATTTTCCCCATAGGGTTCAATTGTTGACAGACAAACTTACAAATAGCCATTGTAAAGGTAGAACTCGAGTTACGTTAAACATATATTATAGATATTGGCTAAAGGAACATACCTGCTAAATTTAGTTTTAAGCCATCAACAATTGACTAAACAAATGTACTTTAACCATATGATTGAATAGTCTGTCTTAATGAACCAGAAATATGTCACTTGTTTAATGTTGCAGACCCTTTATATTCATAGTTCAAATAGATATTTGACTGCAGCGACATGTCGGCCAATAGGCTTCAATACTTAAAATCCTGTTAATGAACCAGAGTTATGGCCCATGTTTAAGGGTGTGGACACTTTATATTCATAACTGTTGCATAAAGAAACCCATCTGCCAAATTTAGTTTCACTGTATTGATAAATGACGAAATCTGCCACAAACATATTTCCCCCATAAGGTTTGATACTTTGAAAATATATCAAGGGCCATAACTATGCTATTTGATGGTTTAGCCACTTCATCTTCATATGCCAAATAGATAGTCCAGAAACATGCCACAAGTTATGTATTTCTCCAATTTACTTCAATACTTAAAATCGCCTTAATGAACCAGAGTTATGGCCCTTGTTTAAGGGCGTGGTCACTTTATATTCATAACTCTAATAGATGCTGCATAAAAAAGCATATCTACCAAATTTAGTTTTACTCCATTGATAAATGACGAAACGTGCTACAAACATATTTTGCCCATAGGCTTCAATACATTGACAGATATAACAAGGGCTAAAACTCTCCTATTTGTGCGCGTGGCCACTTCATATTTCTAAGAAAATGGCTGCTGCAAAACATTATGTCGGACACTCACCTGATATAAATTGAAAACATGAATAGTTAATTTTTGTTTACTAAAAATATTCTTAATTTTATAATGACTTCAGCTTTAAATTTGCGCAAAAAGCGAAAACTGGTGTCTTAAATAACAGCCTATAACAACTGTCACTGTTAATTTATTTACACAAGTTTTGCCTTAGTAAGTTATGCTTTAGAAAAATATTTAAACTTTGATAAAAAATCACAGATTTTGACAAATAATTTGAAACATGTCACATTTGATTGCATTTCTCAAAACTGGCGCAATGAAAAACAAACAGTGTTATGTTGCTATTGATTGGCTAGCATAGCATAGAGTCTTGATTCCAACCAATGAAATTGTGCGTACTATGCATGTTTGGTAGATTTAGCAGTGTTACACAGACTCAGAATTACACAGTTTGTGGATATATATGAGAGTCTGTGCACAAGATTCAAGTAAAGTTGTACAACAACAACAACAACAACAACAACAACAACAATAATAATAATAATAATAAAGTTGCTTCAAGGGAAGGTGATCCATCAAAAAACATGGCCGTGGTCTGCCAATCAAAATATAGCGCGTATAATATGGTGGCCAAAAAGGATTTTGATGGATTTTGAGGCCTTTCATGATCATGTGATGTACTACTAAAATTAATTAAAATTCATAATTTATTATTAAAACTTCTGTACTTCTTTCATGAACACTCAATGAACTGCTATAGTTCAGAAAAAAAATCAATGTATTCTTCAATGATTTTTACCGTCTTTTCATGAACATGTGATGAACTGCTATGGTTCAGAAAAAATTCATAATGTTCTTCAAAGATGTTCACCTTCTTTCATGAACATGTGATGAACTGCTATAGTTCTGACAAAATTCATAATATGGCTTTCAAAGATTTTTACCATTTGTCATGAACATGTGATGAACTGCTATAGTTCTGGAAAAATTCATAATATGTTCTTCAAAGATTTCTACCATCTTTCATGAACATGTGATGAACTGCTATAGTTCTGGAAAAATTCATAATATGTTCTTCAAAGATTTCTACCGTCTTTCATGAACATGTGATGAACTGCTATAGTTCTGGAAAAATTCATAATATGTTCTTCAAAGATTTCTACCATTTGTCATGAACATGTGATGAACTGCTATAGTTCTGGAAAAATTCATATGTTCTTCAAAAATTTCTACCATCTTTCATGAACATGTGATGAACTGCTATAGTTCTGACAAAATTCATAATATGTTCTTCAAAGATTTTATCATCCTTCATGAACATGTAATGAACTAATAGAGTTCATTAAAAATTCATAATATGTTCTCAATAATTTTTACCATCTTTCATGAACATTTGATGAATATTTGATGAACTGTTAGAGTGCAAGAAACGTTCTTAATGTGTTTATCAAATTTTATATGAACTTTTAATGTACTCTGAATGTTCATAAAATATTCATCAAATGTTCATGAAATAGTGTATGAACTTATGAGAAACAATTCATGAACACATGATATTCATCAAATATCCTTTAAGAATTCATGAACACTGAGATAAATTTTTCATGAACTTTTGTTCATGAACCAGTATTGTGAACTATTTGATGAACTTTTATGTTGTGTTCATGAGTGTTCATGAATGGTCCTTATTTCATGAATTCAGTTTTGCAGGGGAAGAGATTCAAACGAAGCCGATCGGCCAAAATCCAAGATGGCCACCGGCCAAAATCCAAGATGGCCAAAATGGCTGATTTTTAGAAACACTTTAAAAAATCTTCTCCGAAACCGCTGGAGGAATTGATTCAAAACTCATAACACATCATCTATTGCAACGGTAAACCCAAGTTTGTTCAAGGCAACCTTATTGGCCGATTTGCCTGGTGGCCATCTTGGATGACCTAGTTTTCGCAAAAACGACCTCCCAAACCGCTGAAGGGATAGAGCTGAAATTTTGTAAATATGCTTAAGGACCGACAGCCTTTCAAGTTTGTTCAAGGCAAGTTTGTTCGTTAAAAATATGGCGTTTCTTGGTCATATTGGCTTTTTTGTATTTGATGTATTTTGATGGCGAAAATTGCTTTATGTATGCTTATCAGTGTGGCCAGTTCAAATATCCCACTTTCGAGACTGTCGGATAAACGGTTTTCACTTCAAGAGTATACTTACCTCCCTAATACTTTTGATATTGCTAAATATTGGCTTTCACTCAATAAACACTCAGATTTAAAACAGTTAGGTGCCCCTACTGGGCAGGGAGTCAGAGCGTAGTCCGGCGGATGCCAGCCCCACCACCGCGCATGCGCAGACTAGCACTACCTCTTTGCTAGATTATTGGCAGAGAGTTCACACATGTCTTTTTGTTGAAATAGCTTTTCCTTAATCTTAGACTGTTTAAGTGGTGTTTTTTGGTGTGATAGTCACTGATTTGGATGGCAGGACGGAAAGATTCGCCAAAGGGGGACTTAGGACCTTTAAATCAGGTGACTTCTAGTAAAATTAGCGAGTTTTCTTCCCGGTGTATTGTGTTTCCGGGACTCGCGGTTACCGTGATAAGCGCCTTGGTTAGTTGGTTTATGTCAACTCGGTGCTACCTATGACTAATTTCTCTTTCTGTTTATGTCCACAGGTCTGTATGACGCTAGGTGGTCGCATCACAGTAGCAGAGAGTTAGTTTTCTCTCCACCATGGTTCCATTTCCTACTAACTCTGTTAGGTTATCTAACCAAATGAATAATATGTCCAGTGAGTTGGAGGCCTAATATAAAGGTCTTCTCACTTTGCCCTCTTGATCCAATTCCTTCCCCATGAGGTGGAGAGAGTTAAGAGGCGTGCAGATGGTGGAGTTCTCCGGTTCGTCACGTTGGATGGTTTGTCTATACAAAGTGTCAGGTATCTAGTTATTGATAATGTGGTGATGTTAATTATTGTAAACAAACAAAGGGAGATAATTAACATTTTTGCCAGAAAAGAGTTATCTATATGTATCTGATGGTTGTGTAGTCGACTTATCCATTCAGCATACAATTCGTCTTTGCACTTGGATGTTTTGTTGGGATCGAATTTTCCTGTCACGGGATTAATGACGTCATAATCAGCCTGGCTATGTGTTTATCAGCTATTCAAGCGCTATGCTGGTTTCTGATGTATATTGATCTTTATGATCGTTTTCCTTCTCTTTGAGTTGGATTGAGTTTCTAAGCTTAACTAGTTGCTCATACTCCTTGTCCTTTGCCCTGTTTCAGGGACCGGGTTGCGCGTCCTGTGGTCGTTTTATTCATGTAAAGTTCTGGCCGCATCTGTGCTCTCAATGTAGCCCTTGTGGTCCATTGGTTAATTGTGACATATGTAAGCACTGGGGGGGCGAGTTAATGTCCGAATTCTTGTGCTGCTTACAGGCGACGGACAAGGTGGTAGAGGAGGAGAAGAAGAAGAAGCGGAAACGAGAGGTTGTAAGTAGGAAGGGTAAGGGGAAGGTCTCGTCCGCGGTGGATATGGAGGCCTTCCGGACCGAGATGTTGGGAGAGATGAAGAGGGCAGTAAAGGATTTGGTTCCAGGGTTGCTTCGTGGCATGCTTCCTGGACCAAATCCTTTACTGTCCTCATCATCGGCTTCGGAGCAGGTAATCCCCGCCTCTGGATCGATTTTCCTTAGTCCGCTTCCGTTGTTCGACGATTCAGAGGTGGCCCCATTAGAGGGGGCGTTCCACGGCCCTGGCAGCAGGCTTATTGCCGCGCCGATAGGGGACCGTGGACGGTTGTCGCTGGAACCCGCGGGCTGCTTATCAGTCCAGGGGTATCCGCACGCCGCGGTGGCCAGTACCTCCTATGGCACCGTTCCTGGTCAGCCCGGGTTAGCTCTCTTTGCTGACCCGGGGTCTAATCTTTCTGACCAGGGTAATGAGGATTACCTGCTAGGGTCGCCGTCTGACGACGTGGACATGGATGAAGACCCATAGTAAAGCAATGGACCCATAGTAAAGCAATGGGGAATTCTTTAAACAACTTCTTCTCAAGAACCACTGGTCCGATTTCAATTATATTTGCGAGGAAGCATTCATAGGGCATAGAAATCTAAGTTTGTTCACACGAAGCGGATCGGTCAAAATCCAAGATGGCCGCCGGCCAAAATGGCCAAATTTTAGAAACACTTTAAAAAATCTTCTCTGAAACCGCAAGAGGAATTGATTCAATACTCATAACACATCACATCATCTATGGCAACGTTAGACCCAACTTTGTTCAAGCCAACCTTATTGGCCTCTTTGCTTGGCGGCCATCTTGGATGACGTAGTTTTCCCGAAAACAACTTCTCCCGAACCGCTGAAGGGATAGAGCTGAAATTTATTAAATATGCTTAAGGACCAAGGGCCATTCAAATTTGTTCAAAGGAATTTCGTACGTTAAAAACATGGCCGGCATCAACCAATCAAAATTTAGCATTTGTTAGTCATATTGGTTTTTTTTGTATTTGATGTATTTTAATGCCGAAAATTGCTCTATATATGCTTATCAGGGTGGCGAGTTCAAATATGCCACTTTCGAGACTGTCGGATAAACGTTTTAGCAGCCATCATGGATCGTTTTCTAACTAGAAACTCCAATGTACTAAAGCAATAGCAAATTTCAAGTGTATTTGGCAGAAAACATACTTAGGGCATAGAGATACACGTTTGTTCAAATGAAGCTGGTCTGTAATTTGGCCATCGGCCATCCTGGATTTTTGAAATGCCTTCTTTTCCGAATACGAATGGTGGATTGATTCAAAACTCATGACAGCTTATTTACTGAAACAGCTGAATCCAGTTTGTTCAATGGAACTTGATTGCCTAATGCTTTAACAGTCATCTTGGATGACCTGGTTTTCATGAGAACAACTTTGTATCCAGAATCGCTGAACGGATTGGGCCGAAATTTGGGAGATATGATAAGGGACTAAGGGCCGTTAAGTTTTGTTCAAAAGTAGTTGATACATAAAGAAACATAGCTTCTGTTTTCTTGTTATAATTCTGCTCAACTCTGTAGGGTTCTACTTATTGTTGATGGCCTTTCTGGTTGAAATGCCTATGCTGCAGGTGAGCGATACAGGCCCCTTTGGCCGCTTGTATTACTATATTCTTTAATGTTTTCCCTAGACTTGTCGGTTGCCCATGTGAATATGACAAACCCTATTGATTCTGTGGACCAAGAGGGGGATCCGATCTGTCCCTCGAGTATCTGGAATGATAATCAGATACGTCACATGTTAGCTGATGTCACAGTCAAAATGACGTAGCCGCGTAACGGAAATCGAAAAGTCACTAAGATGTATCAAGTGTAGCGGGTACGTCTTTGATGAATTTCCAGTTTAACAAACATCTTGGTGAATGTCTTGAAACTAATTTAAGTGGGAGCTGGCCATAGGCAGCAACAGCCACCAGTCAAATTAGTTTCAAAATATTCACCAGCTGGCCTGTATAACTACGTTGAAAAATTGTGAATTCAAGGTATATCAATCAATTCACCTTTTCCAGAGTACCCACCCATCAATTGACATCATAATGAACTGCGTGATGTGTACAATAACATCATAATGAATGACGTCGATAAGTACGTCACGAACGCATATTTGAAGACGGTCTATGCGTTGTTGTACAGATTGTTTGCTTTTACTATTTAATAAATATTCTGTTGAATATTTCGAAACTAATTTGACTGGACGCTGTTGCTGCAGCAACAGCACCCAGTCAAATTAGTTACAAAATATTCAACAGCTTCCCTGTATAGTTTTCAGGAAATTGATAGCTAGGGAATTTGGGGATCGATCAATCCCAACACGGCGAGGTGTGGGTGGAGCTTAGCTAGTGATGGGCGGGGCATAGCTAAAAGGGAAAGGTCCATTCCAACACACGCATAAAGTGGGCTGAACTTAGTTAGAAATGGGCATGACATCCTTCCATTGATGACTTGCAAAAGAGTCACCTATTGATATTCTGACATTGCATCGCCACGTTATAGCACAAAAACTGACTTTGGCAGAGGTCTTGAGAAATGGCAAATTACGGACTTAGGGAAGATTACTTTTTGAAAATGTACCACTGGAATGACTGGCGCAATAACCGAGGCAGTCATTTGAGTTGTAAATTTTAAAAAATAACCTTCCATTGACGTACAAATGGACATTCACTAAGCAATAATTTAGATTTTCTTGACGAATCTTAACCATTAAAGGGTGGATGGTTCACTGGCATTTGTTCCCTAAATGTGTTATGTTAATCCTTTAACCTTCAAATTTGTTCAAGAAATATTAATTTTCTCATAGTAAATGACAATTTGCAGACAAAGAGAAAATTTTTTGAAAATTTATCACTGGAATGACTTGCTCGGTTATTGAGCCAGTGATTCCAGTGGTAATTTTTCTAAAATAGTCTTATTGGTCTGCAAATAGACATTTTACAAGACCACTGCAAAAGGTGTTTTTGGTTGGCTTAAGTGTTAAATGGTTAACTGATTAACTGACTTCAGTGACCGCACATCATGCGTTGTCAGATTGTGTCAATGTTGTGTCATCCATATTCATCACAAATACATCTCTTTAAAGGGATGCTAATCTCATCTCAAATGATGTATTGTACTGATAGATTATGGTTTATAGATTCCATATCATTCATACTCTGTCACATTCCCTGGTCTGTATCACAATTATCTGCTTTGTAATATCTCGTAAATGTTGAACAGTGATAGTCGCCATTTTGTCTCATAGAGCCATATTGTGTGATGTCATGTAAGCTCCAATGCGACAGTCTTTGTTATGTACCCGAGGCAGCAACAACATCCAGTCAAATTAGTTTCAGAATATTAAACAGCTTACCTATATCATTGCTTTTACACAACATTGTCAAACTATAGCCGGTACCTGTATGACTGAGCATATATACCGAGGCAGACACGCTAGGTTTTTTCTGATTGGTTGAAAAGTAAATCATGACAGCCATCATATGGTGTAGAAATGTACCAACATTTAGTTACTAAAGTATGAATATCTTTCTTTGGTGGCAGGCTAAAATGCTTAAAACTACCTGCATAGTTTATGAGTGGCATATTAGATCACCTGAATAGCTATCAAGAGATGAGATTAGTTTTACTTTAAATTATGTTTCTAGGTTTACTACCAAAGTACACACCGACTGGCCCAGGTGAAATGGGAAAAGCTGTGAAAGTGCCAGAAAATTTACAAGCTGAAGCAAAAGACAAGTTCAAAATTCATCAGTTCAACCTTATAGCTAGCAATATGATCTCATTGAATCGATCATTGCCGGATGTTAGAATGGACAGGTAAGGTGTACAGTACAGCACAGAAATAAGTTGATATATTTCCAAAACAGAAACATGTTACTTAGTGCAATTTTTAACTTGATTGACAAAATGTTCTGTTGAATATTTTGGACTTAATTTGAATGGGAGTAGTTGCTGCCTTACAGCAAATGCTTCCAGTCAAATTAAGTCCAAAATATTCAATAGTATGTTTTATTTTATTTTGGAAACACGTTAAGTTATTTCTGAGGTATGCTGTAGCTTGATCTATCATTATGATAAAAGTGAATGGACTGGTTAGCTGTAGGTTGACCTCTCATTATGGTATCCATGAAAACGCTTCCGACAGTATAAGTTATGAACACTTATCTTATCGATTGTATATTTAAAAGTTGAATTAATAATAAGTACAACATTCAGAGGGTAGTACACTGCAGAAATAGCTTGTGTAGAAAAATAAAATGTGTTGGATATTTTGAACATAATTCACATTTCCAGATTCATATGACGTTATAATCAGCTAAGGGGGTGGGGTGGCATGTGGTGTAGGATGACGTCATACATGATTCTATTTGGCCTATCTTTAACTCTTAATAGTCTGACACGGTGTACGAATTGTATGTCTTTACCATTTAATAAACATTCTGTTGAATATTTTGAAACTAATTTAAATGGACGCTCTATGGCAGCAACAGCACCCAGTCAAATTAGTTTCAAATATTTAACAGCTTACCTACATAGTTTTCTGGAAATTGATAGTGTGGTAGTTTAGAGATAGATCGATCCCAACACGGACAAGGTGTGGGTGGAGCTTAGCTAGAGATGGGTGGGCCATAGCTAAAACTGGAAAGGTTCATTGGATCAGAAGCTATTGCTGCCTTAGGCAACAATGTCTTCCAATCCGACTATATTCAAAATATTCAACACAACATTTTTTACCAAATAATTTATTTCTATTTTTGTTTATTTCTGCTCCAGCTGTACTGTAGTACCTGTTAGCTTAAGCCTACCCGTAATGAAGCACAGGCCCTGATGAAGCACATAATTCCACAGTTAATAAGATTACAATGCGGTCTTAACCCTCTTAACGACAAATCCCTAAAAAGTAAATTCTATACAATTTATATAGCATATTCTGTTGAATATTTAAAAATTAATATGATTGGAAGATGTTGCTGCCTAATTCAACAGTAGCTTCCAGTCTTTTTAATCTCAAAATATTCAGCAGCTTTCTTGTTTGTTCGCCCTGAAATTTTAATATGTGGAATTTATCAGTATTAGTTAGTGAGTTATTTGTGTATATAAAATACACCATTCTACTTAGATTCATTAAATCAAGTAGACAATAGGGGATCTTCTAAAATTGCAATCAACTGTATTAAATTTTATAAAACTTTAAAAACTAATACAGAAATGTATAGAAAATTGGCTTAGCTTTCCAATGATGTACGACTTCAAAAATATTATGAACATAGTTTTTCATATGCACTGCATAAAATGCACTGTATCTGATTCCCATAGTAACGTAATGGTGTTTGCGCGTCGGTTATCGCGGTTACCAGTCGGAAGTGGTATGTGCGATGCATTCCGGGAATGTCTATTCCTGTGGTGTTTTACCTTCCATGCATTAATATCTCCTTTGTATTGTATATTCTTGCCACTACTCACAGTTGTAAGAGGAAAGAGTACCCATCAGTGAATGCGCTACTGACCACCAGTGTGATTATTGTCTTTCATAATGAGGCGTGGTCAACATTACTGCGGACTGTGTGGAGTGTGATAAACCGGTCACCATGGAAACTCCTCGAGGAGATTATCCTAGTGGATGATGCCAGTGAAAGAGGTATTTTTTGGTCGTGGTACGGATATAGCCATCTTGACTCTCTGACTGATGTAAACCACCACATAATACTTTCAATTGGCAATAGCTCTGGACCTGCTGATTATTTTGAAAACAATATAACTGAAAGTTGTTGGTGGCTTAGCCACGAACAACTTTCAGTCAAATTGTTTTCAAAATATTCACCATATCCTGAGTTAAAGTCCATGGAAAATGTGGTGCGCAGAAATTGAGCAGGCAGACGACTAAAGCTCCACCATGTCATGAATCTAACCAGTGCTCATAATTATTATTTAACCCTTTAATCGACAAGATTTGTCAAAAAAATTGAAACCTGCTTTTAATCTGTTTGCAAATTTTACACAATTATTGATTTCAGTTGCTAACATCTCGCGAAAAGCAGACCATAATAGTGTTAAACAATCCAAACCTTTAGCATGTTTAGAATTCTTTTAGGTTATGAACGTTTCAAAATATTGTTATTTTGCAATAAGATCTTCGTACACCGTCTATGTCCTCAGATTGGGTTAGAACACGACACTGAGTGTTCTCAGATCAGCAGGTTTCACATTTCAACGGCACCATCAGCTTTGGCAGGAAGTCCCAAAATGTGTTCTTGTCATTTTATTCGTTAAGAATATGTTGAGCAGTTATTGCCCCAATTCCTTATTGGCACATGTCAGGCTCAACAATTTATGGTAGACGTGAAAGTGTTTGTGACCAGTCATGCCAGTTCAGAACTTTCGGTGAAATTGTACGATGTCTCAATCCATGAAATCTTTGTTTATAACATTTTAACACTTATTTATGCAAGTTAGCCTTGTTATAAATGAAAGACTACACACAAATGCATGCATACACGCATGCACACACGCCGACACGCACACACATACACAGCACATGCACAAAGATTCTGAATGATTTAGAAGGTGTGTGCAATAATATGTTGAGAATTTCCAAAGCCTGGTGAACTTTAGGCACTGATTTATGATTCTGGGAAGATTTGAAAATGATTTTATTTGTATTTTTATGGGATGTTTTTTTAAAATAATGCCTAATTAGAAACGTCATTGTTTACGTTTATTGGTTGTGGTTGTGATGCATATGACCTGTTGTGTACACCTGTTCTTTGTCAGATGAAGTCAAGCAGAAACTGGATGACTACGTGGCAAAGTTGCCAGTCCCGGTTCATGTTTTACGCTCACCGAAGCGAGCAGGTCTCGTTAGAGCAAGACTCAGAGGTAATTGCATGCAACCAGTATTGATTACTATTACTACCTTTATACAATAATGTCTTCTTAACCCTTTGAACCCCTAATTACCAGAATCTTAATTTCAGTGTAAATATACAGGTAAGTGTTTGAATATTGTAAAACTAAGTTGACAGGAACCGGTTTCTGACATAGGCCCTGTTTTAAAATATTCAAGATCACTCTCACTCACTCACTCACTCACTCACACTCTCACTCTCTCTCTCTCTCTCTCTCTCTCTCTCTCTCTCACTCACTCACTCACTCACTCACTCACTCACTCACTCACTCACTCACTCACTCACTCACTCACTCACTCACTCACTCACTCACTCACTCACTACACTCACTCACTCACTCACTCACTCACTCACTCACTCACTCACTCACTCACTCACTCACTCACTCACTCACTCACTCACTCACTCACTCACTCTCACTCACTCACTCACTCACTCACTCACTCACTCACTCACTCACTCACTCACTCACTCACTCACTCACTCACTCACTCACTCACTCACTCACTCACTCACTCACTCACTCACTCACTCACTCACTCACTCACTCACTCACTCACTCACTCACTCACTCACTCACTCACTCACTCACTCACTCACTCACTCACTCACTCACTCACTCACTCACTCACTCACTCACTCACTCACTCACTCACTCACTCACTCACTCACTCACTCACTCACTCACTCACTCACTCACTCACTCACTCACTCACTCACTCACTCACTCACTCACTCACTCACTCACTCACTCACTCACTCACTCACTCACTCACTACACTCACTCACTCACTCACTTCTATCATAAGTGTCAGCATTGAGCTTTTATAACAAGTGCACTCCTGTATGGTCACCAGGTTGCATACAAATATTAACTTTGACCCTTTAACCATCGAATTTATTCTAGAAAATTCTCATGGAAAATGTCCATATGAAGACCAAGAGAAGACTGTTTTTGAAACTTTATCACTGAAATGTCTGGCTCGGTTGGTTATCGAGCCAGTCATTCCAGTGCTAAATTTTTTAAAATAGTCTTCTCTTGGTCTGCAAATGGGCATTTCCCAAGACTACTGCGGAAGCCGTCTTTGGCTGTTATGAGTGTTAAAGGGTTAAAGAGCATATCTTCAATCTGATTATTATATTGACAATTGTTAATTTTTATACAGATTTAATTAATTCTTGTTTATACTGATATGTGTTGTAATTGAGGGATCCATTTGCAGCTATGTTCCTCCCATTTCCAGCTAAGCTCCACCCACTATATATGCGTGTCTGAATCGAATTTAACAAGTTGAAACTTGAATTTCAGGAATCCCAATTTCAGGTCTGTTCCTGCCTTTGGCAGCAACAGTTCCCAGTTAAATCTTTTTCAAAATTTTCAACAGAATATTTAGTAATGTGTAAATTCACCAAAGGTATACAATTTATACACTATCGCGACAGACGTTTTCTACTCATGATAGAGCTACGTCATTATGATTGTGACGTCACCTAGCAAGTGACATATTTGATTATGACATCGGATACTTGAGTCACAGTTTGGATCCCTCCATTATTTTTAAACCACGAGATACTTAGATTGATCTTGTGTAATCTCTGCTACAGGTGCTGCAAAGGCAACAGGTGGTGTTTTAACATTCCTTGACGCTCACTGCGAGTGCACAGAAGGCTGGTTAGAACCATTGCTCAATGAAATATATAAAGACAGGTAATCGCATATGCATAAGGAGGGAATGCTTTTTTACAACTGACACGAACAGGAAATTTCCCTGACTTGTTAGCTCACCTGGCCTGAAAGGCCAAGTGAGCTTATGTCGTGGCGACTGTCCGTCGTCAGTCCGTCCGTCAAAAGCTCCTATACTAAAGCAATGGGAAATTTAAAAGGTCTTCTCGAGAACTACTGGGCCGATTTGAATTATATTTGGCAAGAAGCATCCTTATGGCATTGAGATTTCATTTTGTTCAAACGAAGCCGATCGGCCAATTTGGCCGGTGGCCATCTTGGGTTTCGGCTGATTTTTAGAAATGTCTTTAAAAATCTCGTTCTCCGAAATGGCTTGGGGAATTGATTCAAAACTTATGAAACCTCATCTAGGCAAAGAGGTAAGCCAAGCTTGTTTAAGATGACTTGATTGACCGAATGGTTCGGCAGCCATATTGGATGACCTAGTTTTCCCAAAAACGACTTCTCCAGAACCGCTGAATGGATCAGGCCAAAATTTGGGAGATATGATTAGGAACTAAGGGCCATTAAAGTTTGTTCAAGGGAAGTTGCTCCATCAAAAAACATGGCCGCCGTGGGCCAATCAAAATGTAGCATGTTTGACGGACATATTGGCTTTTTTTATTTGATGGATTTTGAGGCCAAAATTGGTTCTATATATGTTTTTGGGTATTCTGAGCTCAAAGTTGCAATTTTCGAAACTGTCGGATAAACGCTTTAGTGGCCATCTTGGACAATTTTCTCGTCAAAAGCTCCCATGCTAAAGCAATAGGAAATTTAAAATATCTTCTTGAGAACTATTTCAATTATATTTGGCAGGAAGCATCCTTAGGGCATAAGGATCCAAGTTTGTTCAAATGAACCCGATCGGCCAATTTGCCAAGCGGCCATTTTGGATTTCAGCCGATTTCAGGAGATGTCTTTAAATATCTCCGAAACCACTTGGGGAATCTTCATCTAGGCCAAGAGGTAAGGCAAGTTTGTTCAAGAGGACTTGATTGACCAAATGGTTCGGCGACCATCTTGGATGACCTGGTTTTCACGAAAATGACTCCTCAAGAACCGCTGAAGGGATCTGGCCGAAATTTGGGGCATTAAAATTTGTTCAAAGGAAGTTGATCCATCAAAAAAAGATGGGCGCCGTGGGGCAATCAAAATGTAGTGTGTTTGGCGGCCATATTGCACTTGCAAAAATGTCCACAAACTCATTTAAAAGACTGCTAAACCACCCACCAACAATTTTGATAAAAATTGATGGTGCTCCATGTGAGTGACACAGGCCCCTTGGGCCTCTAGTTTCGTGCCTGCTTCCTGGCTACCCTTCACCTGGATCATGTACGCTAGGGTATCAGGCATGAACCAAGTGAATTCACTGACCGTGCCCGTCACCAAAACACAAATACTATCCTACCAATTGTGCTGTACAGCTCAGAAATAATATAACATGTTTCCAAAACGAAATAAAACGTACTGTTGAATATTTTGGCCGTAATTTGTTTCGAAGCCATTGCTTCCTAAGGCTGTCAATCGAATTAAGTCCAAAATATACAACAGACCATTTCTTATATCTTATAAATTGTACTAACTTCATGTTTCTGTTTTTGTTCATTTGAAACATGTACAGCTCAGAAGTAACTTAGAATGTTTCCAAAACAAGATAAAATGTACTGTTGAATATTGTGGACTTAATTTGATATGGAAGCCATTGCTGTCTAACGCAGCAATGACTCCCAATCAAATTGTCCAAAATATTTGTCCAGAACAATTTTTATATCGTGTTCCAACTTGTAGTAACGAACATGTTTCTGTTTTTGTTTAGCAAACATGTTAACTTATTTATGTGTTGTACTGTACTACCATCATGTGGTCATATTTGCTGTGGGTCCTGAGAGTTTTGTCTGCTAACCACCTGTCTTAAAGAACCACTCATCACTCCCACAATCAACACCCCCATCCCATCATTACGTCCAGCACCCCCCCCCCCCCCCAGCCTGATGTCACGCACACAGATTCCACTCTAATGAATGTATACTTTCTTCCAGAACATCAGTAGTTTGTCCGATAATCGATGTAATTAGTGATGACACATTTGAGTACATCACCGGCTCCGATATGACATATGGCGGCTTTAATTGGAAGCTCAATTTTCGCTGGTATGGAGTACCGCAACGAGAACTCCAGCGACGAAATGGTGATCGTAGTATTCCTCTAAGGTATATGTTATTACATATTATATTTTACCCACTCGTAAATATTGTCATGTGTTTTTGTTTTCTCCAGAACGAGTGTACCATGTCCCATTATAGACATGATTAGCCATGAGCACTTTGGATATTTATCCACTTCTGATTTGTTGTATGGGGGATTTGATTGGAACATGAAGTTTCGCTGGTACTCAGTACCCCAACGTGAAAATATGAGACGAAGAGGGGATAGAGCTATTCCCCTGAGGTAACACTGCCATGATTTTATGGTCTGTCATTAAGCACACCATTGAGGAGTAAATAGACCCATATTTTAACGATTTAACACTCAAACCGAGCAAGAATGGCTTCAAGAGAAGACTTTTTGAAAATTTACAACTGGAATAACTGGCTCGAGAACGGAGCCATTCATTCAAGTGTTAAATTAAAAAAAATAAGCACAGTCTGCTAGTGGAAATTAAAAATTTTTTGAACAAATTTGAGAATTAAAGGGTTAACTTGATTTCATTCTGCTTGCAAGAATTCTGCATATGAAACTGAATGTTGAAAGACATTTAACAGAAAATTTGTTGACTTTATTTTAGATTTGTTTTCAATAACATTGTTGAAAAATTAACCATGGTTCAAATTAGTTTGAAATTATACAAAATAATATTTCCCACATGATAAGGAATTTACCATATCTTTACTGTAGCAGCAGCATAAGGGTTAATACAATCCTGATGAAATCCTGGATATTAAATGATCATGGTGTGTTTTTCGACAGACCTTAAACCGGATGATAGGTGACGGCTCAATACTGTGTTTATTACGCCCACCTTTTTTCCATCTACACAAAGATGATGATACTTAGCTATCATTCATCTCTTCGTGGTTTCTTGAAAAACTATTTGGCTGAAAGTTATTGTTTACAGAGAAAACAATGACACTCAATCACGTAGTATTTTTCGAAAAGTCTGCATGTTTCATAGTTACATTTTCCTAAAGTCAGAATGGAATGGGGATTATGACGATGTGGACATGGTGATCTTGTGAATTATGCGGTGGTATGGACAATGGTAGAAATTTTGTGATTATTCCGATTAATTTGTAATGAAGGGATCCCATCTGTCACTCAAGTATCTGAAGGCATAATCAATTACGTCACTAGTTAGCTGACGTTACAACCACAATAGCTCTGTAATGAAAATCGAAAGGATGTGTGTAACCAAAGTACATAAATTATATGTCTTTGATGAATTTACAATTTAATAAACATTCTGTTGAATATTTTGAAACTAATTTAACTTGTGGCTGTTACAGGCTATGGCAGTTTTTTCTACCTATGGCAGCAACAGCCCCAAGTCGAATTAGTTTCAAAATATTCAGCAGGATACCTGTATACTCACCTTGAAATTTAGAATTTTTGGAATTCACGTTTCAAATTGGTTCCAGCACGCATACAAAGTGGGCGGAGCATAGCTAGAAATGGGCGGAGCATAGCTAGAAATGGGCGGGGCATAACTAGAAATGCGCGGGGCATAGCTAGAAATGGGCGGGGCATAGCTAGAAATGGGCGGGGCATAGCTAGAAATGGGCGGAACATAGCTAGAAATGGGCGGAACATAGCTAGAAAGGGGCGGGGCATAGCTAGAAATGGGCGGAACATAGCTAGAAATGGGCGGGGCATAGCTAGAAATGGGCGGGGCATAGCTAGAAATGGGCGGGGCATAGATCCCTATGTTGTATCGTAGTTTGGCAGATCACAGCATCCATCCACGATATCTATAAGTTTTAATTTTATAAACCTGTATAGTTTTAGTTTATGTTATACTAACCTTTTCACTATACTAATTATTTTGTTGTACTATTTATTTTGTTTCCCACCATTTTTCATTCACATACCATCCTACCTTTCCCCACACCACTAATGTTATAGATGTAATCATTTAGCCTTTTAAACCCTGAACTCCCAGAATCTCAATTTCAAGGTAAGCTGTTAAATATTTTGAAATTAATTTAACTGGGACCCGTTGCTGTCATAGGCAGCAACTTGTCCCAGGCAAATTTGTTTCAAAATATTCAACAGAAAATTGATTTAATTGTAAGTGAGTTTATTGAATTTGGTCTTTTGGGTTCAAAGGGTCAAGCTTTTAACAGTTAAGTCAACCAAACGTGGGCTCTTCAGTGGTCCTGTCGAATGCATGTGTGCAGACAAATAGAAGGACATTTGTGAAATTTGATTGCGAAAATGATTGTCTTGATAACTACTTGGCCAGCCATCCCAGTGATAAATTTTAAAAAATAGTCTGTTTCTCTGCAAATGGACATTCAACAAATAGAAAGTTTGATTTTCTTGATCAATATTGACTAATAACACAATAAAAGTCAATATTGTTCAAGGAGATCTAAATTTTTGCCATGTGAATGCCAAGTTATGACTATTTTTGAAATTTTGTGACTGAAATGATTGGCTGGGCTATTGTTTTTTCTTGGCTTTTAAATTATCAATGTTCTTTAAGACACCGGCAGAGGCCATTTTTTTGCGCGACGACCATCGAAATATTAAATTATAGTATTGGGTAATACTTTGTTCTCCGGCAAAATTTATGGCCTAAATATGTTAATTATTTTGAAATTAATTAGACTGGAAGTAGTTCAATTAAGTATATACTATTCTAACATATTTAATGAATATATATTACATTGTAAATGATTTTTATGTATTTGACTTTTGATATTCAAAAGGTTAAGCGTCAGCTCTTAGACTTGAGAATGTTATCGTAATGATTGCTGAATCACTGCTTAACTTCATTAATAATACGGTGATTGGCAATGCATGTTAATGTGAGCAGTAGTAATGAACTAACCAGTTAACATCAAGCCGGCCAAAACCGCTTCTACTGTGGTCCTTAGAAAATGTCAATTTGCAGGCAAAATGGAGAGTATTTTTGAAGATTTACCACTGGAATGATAAATTTTCAAAAATAATCTGTTGGTTTGCAAATTGACATTTCCGTTGAGAAAATTGAGATTTACATGAACAAATTTAAAGATTACATATTTTAAGGGATGACTTCCATTGAGTTACTTTTGTTCAGCCGACCTGTCAAGCAGCTGACCATCTGTCTGGCATGAACAATAGTGTTATGTTTTGTTATTGCTTGACAGATTTATATCAAACGTGGTTAAAATGTACTTGTAAGCATCTAATAAATTGCATTATGGAAATGAAGCTGAGGAGTTATCGCCCTTGGAAATTGTCTATCATATTATGAGGCTCAAGGGACCTTTCCAGTTTGGGCTATGCACCGGCCATCGCTAGCTAAGCTCCACCCACACTTCGCTATGTTGAGATTGATCAATCCCCGAATGCCCTGGCTATCAATTTCCTGAAAACAATACAGTTAAGTAGTTAAATATTTTGTAACTGATTTAACAGGGCGCTGTTGCTGCCTATGGCAGCAACAGCGCCCAGTCAAATTAGTTTCAACATATTCAACAGGATATTTATTAAATAGTAAAGACATACAATTCGTACAGCAATGCATAGTCCGTTTTCAACTATGTGTTCGTGACGTACTTATCTGCGTATTATTAAATAGTAAAGACATACAATTCGTACAACAATGCATAGTCCATTTTCAACTATGTGTTCGTGACGTACTTATCTGCGTAATTCATGATGTCATTGATTTTGATGTCATTCTATACCTCACGTTGTTGATTGTGACATTATATGATGGATACAGTGGAAAGGCCGATTGGAAAACATTTTACTTTTATAGTACATTTTGTCAGATTATGAGCTATTAACTTCTTTTGGCATATCCTACAGCCATAGAACTAGTAAAAGAGTAATAGATTTGTCTAATAAAGTTACGAATCGGGACATGAGATGTGATTCGAGTTCTCGGGTAATGAATGCTACTACTGTTCCTCTTATATCTCATTAATATGACCGTGTCTAAATGTCGTGTCTAAATGTCAGAATCCAGTTTTGGCTATGCCCCGACCATCTCAAGCTAAGGTCCACCGATACTTTGTCCGATCAATCCCTGCACTCTTTGAATCTCAATTTCCAGTAAACTATACAGGTAAGCTGTTGAATACTTTGAAACTAATTTGACTGGATGCTGTTGCTGTCTATAAATAGTAAAGACATACAATTCATACAACTTGACGGACTATTAAGCATTTATGATGACCTAAATAGCATCAGTCATGACATAATGATTATCACGTCAGCCTGCGTGTGACATTGATTAGAGTATGATTGATAAATAAACCAAATTCATCTATTAGCTGTAGTGATGTATCTATCATCAACACCAAAATGTCATTCACACGATGACGTCATACCACAACAATCATTCACACGATGATGTCATACCACAACAAGCATTCACACGATGTCATCACAACAAGCATTCATGTTAGATGGTGCATGCGATGTACGGTTGACAATAAGTATGACGTCAACATTGGTTTCTTCTAGTGTATTTGGTAATGGTTACCATTCTGTCGCTAAATATTATAATATAGCAAACACAATTTTATGCTCAAACCTTAGTTATGATTATATTGGTTTGATTATCATTGTCAACATACAAACACATAGTGGTGTGTGTGTATGTGTATATGTATGTATGTATGTACATAATTGTATAAATTAATCACATTATTTTAGTTACATGTTATGTTATTTACTATATCTGTTTCAATTGTAATGTTTTTGTATTGTTTTGTACTGTTTTGGCTATATCTCTGTGTGAGATTTTGTGTTAATAAATGATTCTGATTCTGTCATACCACAGCAGTCATTCATGATGGTGTCATACCACAACAATCATTCACACAATGATGTCATACCACAACAATCATTCACATGATGACATCATAACACAACAATCATTCACATAATGACATCATACCATAACAATCATTCACATGATGTCATACCACAATAATCATTCACACGATGACGTCATACCACAACAATCATTCACGTTAGAGTGTCATACGGTACCACAACAATCATTCATGCGATGACGTCATATCACAACGATCATTTACACAATGATGTCATACCACTACAATCATTCACACAATGACATCATACCACAACGATCATTCATGCGATGACATCATACCACAACAATCATTCACACAATGTCATACCACAACAATCATTCACATGATGTCATACCACAACAATTATTCGTGTGATGATGTCATACCACAACAATCACTCACAATGACATCATACCACAACAATCATTCACGCGATGTCATACCACAACAATAATTCACACAATGATGTCATACCACAACAATCATTAATATGATGACATCATACCAAAGCAATCATTCATGATGATGTCATACCACAACAATCATTCATGATGGTGTCACACCACAACAATCATTCACACAATGATGTCATACCACAACAATCATTCATGTGATGATGTCATACCACAATAATCATTCATGATGATGTCATACCACAACAATCATTCACACAATGATGTCGTACCACAACACTCATTCACACAATGATGTCATACCACAGCAATCATTCACATGATGACATCATACCACAACAATCATTCATGATGACATCATACCACAGCAATGATTCACACAATGATGTCATACCACAACAATCATTCACATGATGACATCATACCACAACAATCATTCACATGATGACATCATACCACAACAATCATTCATGATGACATCATACCACAACAATCATTCACACAATGATGTCATACCACAACAGTCATTCACAGAATGATGTCATACCACAACAATCATCACACAATGATGTCATACCACAAGAATCATTCACATGATGACATGACACCGCAACAATCATTCATGATGACATCATACCACAGCAATGATTCACACAATGATGTCATACCACAACAATCATTCACATGATGACATCATACCACAACATTCATTCACATGATGACATCATACCACAACAATCATTCATGATGACATCATACCACAACAATCATTCACACAATGATGTCATACCACAACAATCATTCACATGATGACATCATACCACAACAATCATTCACATGATGACATTACACCACAACAATCATTCACCTGCGACATCGTACCACAACAGTCATTCACACAATGACATCACACCACAACAATCATTCACACGACGACATCGTGCCACAACAATCATTCACATGATGACATCACACCGCAACGGTCATTCACACAATGATGTGATACCACAACAATCATTCACATGATTACACAACACAACAATCATTCACACGATGACATCGTACCATAACAATCATTCACATGATGATGTCATACCACAACAATCATTCACACGATGACATCACACCTCAACAATCATTCACATGATGACATCATACCACAACAATCACTCACATGATGACATCATACCACAATAATCACACATGATGACATCATACCACAGCAATTGTTCACATGATGATGTCATACCACACCAATCATGAATGCAACTACATCACACCGCAACAGTCAGTCATTGTGATTGTCATGGAAATTGGAGAAGTCACTCTACATAGCAAACTTTTACTATTCAGTAATTCAAATATATGCAAATATGTTTTATTTTAATTAACTTATACAAAAGTATAATTTTGCACGCGTTATCCCTTGTGTGTTTGTGTTCGCCTTTTTTTTTTAAGCCGGCCAAGACCAGCCTCTACAATGGTCCCAAGGAATGTCAATTTGCAGGCCAAAAGAATGGTATTTTTTTTAATGTACAACTGATAACCGAGCCAGTCATTTCAGTGTTAAATTTTCAAACTGTGTTGGCCTGCAAATCGACATTCAGTAAGGAAACATTTAGATTTTCATGACCAAATCTTACCATTAAAGGGTTACCCCTTTAATGGTCATATCGGCCAAAACCAGCCTCAGCTATGGTCCTGTGAAATTTCTGTTTACAGGCCAAGAGAATACAATGAAAATTTACCACTGGATTGACTGTCTTGATAACCAACCCAGTCATTCCACTGATAAATAATCAAAAATTGTAATCTCTTAGCCTGTAAATGGACTTTCAATAAGGAAATATTTAAATTTTCTTGAACAGATTTGACCATTAAAAGGTTGATTAATTTTTCTCTAATTTTTAACAGAAATAATATCACTGCTCAGAGAGAACATAATGAAGAGACAGCCCTCAGAATGTATTTTCTCCAACGTCATTTTGCTCACTCTACACGTTCTACACGTTCTAACCATATGGGTTGTATGTTTGGATAATGTCTGTATTGATGTGCTCTATTTCAGATCACCAACAATGGCTGGAGGATTATTCGCGATAGATCGCGATTATTTTTATGAAATCGGATCTTATGATGAAGGAATGGATATATGGGGAGGGGAGAATCTTGAAATGTCATTTAGGGTAAGGAAACATCAAATTCTCGTTTATCCATTTAACACTGAAGTTGGCCAAAATGACAGTGGTCTTGAGAAATATCTATTTGCAGACTAAGACATGACTATTTTTGAAAATTTCCCACGAATGACTGGGTCGATAAACAATCCAGTCATTCCTGTGACAAAATCTTCCTCTCTTGGTAGGGCTACAACGATTCCCTAAATTACGATGCGATACATATCACGATATGTGTGTCACAATGTGATACATAGCAAATGATGCGTAAAAAACCCTACCTATTAAATAAACAAAGTGCGTAATTAACAGCACAACAGTGGGAACACCTGTTTTGGATACAGGAAAGCTGTTACGTATTTTGAAATTAATATGACTGGAAGCCATTGCTACCGTAGGCAAAAAAATTGTATTCTCTTGGCCTGTAAATCGACATTCCTCAAGACCATACCAGAGGCCGGTTTTGGCCAGCTTGACCAGTGAAGGGTTAAATTGTTAATATGGTCTCAGTAGCTACAATTCAGAGAAGCAATGCAGGCAAAAAGCTGTAGATTTTGAAAATAACTTGACAGGAAGATGTTGATGTCAAATTCTTTTCAATACATCACCAGTATATTTCTTGCATTTTGATCCTATAATTTGGTTAGGAAGATTTCCATTTACAGACACAGGAGGAGACTCTTGAAATTTTACAACTCGAATAACCAAGTCAATCATTCCATTGGAAATTATTTTTAAAGTAGTCTTTTTTTATCTGCAAATGGCCAGCTTGAGAGTTACAGCAGTAAATTTAGTATTGTCTTAAAATTTATGTCAGGTTGAACAAGTCCCTGGCCTTTGATAAAACACGCTAAAGAGTAAGGTCAGATAAATTTGTTTGAAAATGTTTAAGTATTAATGTTTTCAGGGCTAAAAAATTAGAAATTTTTTGTTGCACCCAGGGGCAAAATTAGTTTGCCGGACTGTACTTCCACGTTGCCGCATTTCTGTAAATTCTTTTGAAAATATTGTTGTAAGCTATACAGACTACATAATCCTTGTAACTACCAACTCAAGATTCATTCCAGTGCTAAATTTTCAAAAACAGTCATCTCTTGGTCTACAAATGGACATTTTCTATGAGAAAATTGAGATTTTCGTGAACAAATTTGAGTGTGAAAGGGTTAAGACTAAATAAAATAAATACTCACATGAGTACATATACAGGCCCTGAAAATACCAAATTATCTAGGTTGTCCCCCAGGCAACCAATGTTAACATTTGGTTGTCCAGCTTTAAAAAGTGATTGCCCCGGACCGCAGGAATGTGTGATTTTCGTGGCCTGGTTTTGTAATTCAGTAATAAGAACATAAGGCCCTAAGACATATTTAGGGCCTAGGGCTATCTGTTTATTTGCCTAATGGTTAATTTCTTAGTGTCCACATGTAATGTCATATCTATGATTCTATTTCCGCAGGTGTGGATGTGCGGTGGTCAGGTTCTTATTGTCACGTGTTCTCGTGTTGGTCATGTGTTCCGTAAAACCTCACCATATTCGTGGCCGGGAGGCGTGGCCACAATAATAAACCACAATACAATGAGAATCATTGAAGTGTGGATGGATGAATATAAAGAATTTTATAATAAAATAAATCCAAGTAAGTTGTTTCTCTAACTATGAGTTCAGAGATAATGCCCATTTACGGTCATTTTATATAGATTGTGTGTAGAGAAGTGGATATTTTCTGTATGTATTATTTACGGGAGTGCTGGTGTAGGTAAGTAAGATGGTAGGGAGTGGGTGGTTGTGTAGGTCAGTCTGGTGGCGGTGTAAATGAGTGGGATGGTGATGTAGTGAGTGGGTGGTAGTGTAGGTCTTAAGCGTGATGATCATGTCGATAGTCACTTACAGGACTGGCGGTATGATCAGCGAACGAAAAGAAGAAGTGTAGGTCATTCTGGTGGTGGTGTAGATGAGTGGGATGGTGATGTAGGGAGTGGGTGGTAGTGTAGGTCAGTCTGGTGGCAGTGTAGATGAGTGGGATGGTAATGTAGGGAGTGGGTGGTAGTGTAGGTCAGTCTGGTGGCAGTGTAGATGAGTGGGATGGTGATGTAGGGAGTGGGTGGTAGTGTAGTCAGTCTGATGGCGGTGTAGATGAGTGTGATGGTGATGTAGGGAGTGGGTGATAGTGTGGTCAGTCTGATGGCGGTGTAGATGAGTGGGATGTTGATGTAGGGAGTGGGTGGTAGTGTAGGTCAGTCTGTTGGCGGTGTAGATGAGTGGGTTGGTGATGTAGGGAGTGGGTGGTAGTGTAGTCAGTCTGATGGCGGTGTAGATGAGTGGGATGGTGATGTAGGGAGTGGGTGGTAGTGTAGTCAGTCTGATAGCGGTGTAGATGAGTGGGATGGTGATGTAGGGAGTGGGTGGTAGTGTAGTCAGTCTGATGGCGGTGTAGATGAGTGGGATGGTGATGTAGGGAGTGGGTGGTAGTGTAGTCAGTCTGATGGCGGTGTAGATGAGTGTGATGGTGATGTAGGGAGTGGGTGATAGTGTGGTCAGTCTGATGGCGGTGTAGATGAGTGGGATGTTGATGTAGGGAGTGGGTGGTAGTGTAGGTCAGTCTGTTGGCGGTGTAGATGAGTGGGTTGGTGATGTAGGGAGTGGGTGGTAGTGTAGTCAGTCTGATGGCGGTGTAGATGAGTGGGATGGTGATGTAGGGAGTGGGTGGTAGTGTAGTCAGTCTGATAGCGGTGTAGATGAGTGGGATGGTGATGTAGGGAGTGGGTGGTAGTGTAGTCAGTCTGATGGCGGTGTAGATGAGTGGGATGGTGATGTAGGGAGTGGGTGGTAGTGTAGTCAGTCTGATGGCGGTGTAGATGAGTGTGATGGTGATGTAGGGAGTGGGTGATAGTGTGGTCAGTCTGATGGCGGTGTAGATGAGTGGGATGTTGATGTAGGGAGTGGGTGGTAGTGTAGGTCAGTCTGTTGGCGGTGTAGATGAGTGGGTTGGTGATGTAGGGAGTGGGTGGTAGTGTAGTCAGTCTGATGGCGGTGTAGATGAGTGGGATGGTGATGTAGGGAGTGGGTGGTAGTGTAGTCAGTCTGATGGCGGTGTAGATGAGTGGGATGGTGATGTAGGGAGTGGGTGGTAGTGTAGTCAGTCTGATGGCGGTGTAGATGAGTGTGATGGTGATGTAGGGAGTGGGTGATAGTGTGGTCAGTCTGATGGCGGTGTAGATGAGTGGGATGTTGATGTAGGGAGTGGGTGGTAGTGTACGTCAGTCTGTTGGCGGTGTAGATGAGTGGGTTGGTGATGTAGGGAGTGGGTGGTAGTGTAGTCAGTCTGATGGCGGTGTAGATGAGTGGGATGGTGATGTAGGGAGTGGGTGGTAGTGTAGTCAGTCTGATGGCGGTGTAGATGAGTGGGATGGTGATGTAGGGAGTGGGTGGTAGTGTAGTCAGTCTGATGGCGGTGTAGATGAGTGTGATGGTGATGTAGGGAGTGGGTGATAGTGTAGGGGATGGTGTTGGTGTACAGGAGTGGGATGGTTTAGGGGATTGGGTAGGCTTGCATGATTTTTGCTTTGAAACATCGCGATCGATTTTAAAAAGAAATTGTGATTTTCGATTAAATCGTAGGTCCAAATTCCCAAAAGTATAAACCAAGGTAATGTGACAAGTGACGAAAACTGGGACTTGGAATTTGTAGAAAAAATTGAAAAAAATGATTAAAAAAAATAGCACGAAAGTAGAATGCAATTTCATGCAACAAATTCTTACCATCCTACGTCTATGCTTCGTGCATACATTATATCCATCATTGCGGGAGTGAAATTATTAATTGGGGCCACCTACGTGTAAATATTGTGTATATACCCTTTATTTCATCAAAATTTGACAAAATGTTGTAGAGAAAAATATAAATCACGTGATGTATCAGCTTCTGCTTATAGCCTCCTTTTATAGGATGAGTTTAGGTCATTACCCGAGTAGCGCGAAGACGCTAATATTAGTACCTGGGGAGATACTACGCAATCCACATACATAGGATCGTAGCTTCAAGTAGCTACGAGAGTGACGACATAAACTCATCCTATAGTGCAGTTTATAGTTGCTTTCAGAATGTACGATTTACATTTAAGAATAATCAACGGAACGCACAGTTCAAAATACAACAATCTGGAATTCTGTTACTTTATTTCCTTTAATTAGACATGGCAACCGAATCAAAAAGGAGAAATTATTACACCACCTGACCTTGTTATTAATTGAAATTGCTAACTCTAGAATTAAAAAGAATTATGTTCACTGATTATTGCCTAACACCTTGCAACTAAGTATATACTATGTATTTCACGACAGACTCGGGGTCTGCAGCAAAAGAAAGAAAATTATATGACAGTTCGACGGAGTAACTAGCTGGTTTTCTCAATGACAAAGGTGTTACCTCGCTATTGTTAGCTTGTTTATTGTAGCGCTTTGTGTTGTTATTAGTAATTATTAGACACGTGCATGGCACGGTGGGATATAAACACAGTGAACACAGGCGTGAATAGATTATAATTGTACTCATGTACTGCTAAAATGCGACAGAAAGGTGCACACTTCAGATTTTAAACAAACATCAGATTGGTGACGATTTTCCGATTTTTCTTCAATTACATCGTAAAAATTGCGATTTAAAAAAATAGATAGAACCTCATGATTAAATTGAAAAATTGTGCAGGCCTAGGATTGGGGTTGTTTATAGGTGAGAAGATATAGGTAAGTGTGTGGTGATGTAGCCGTGTGCGGGGTGATGTAGGTGTGGTGGTGGTGGTGTAGGTGAGTGGGTGGGTGGTATAGGTGAGTAGAATGTAGGTTAGTGATGGTGTATGAGAGTTGGTTGTGGTGGATGAGAGGGTGGTGGTGTATGGGAGTGGGTGGAGGTGTATGATGTTGATGTACAGTACTGAGTGGTGGTGTAGGGGTTTGGGGGTGGTCATGTAGGAGAGGGTTTATGCTCGTGTAGGGGAGTGGGGTGTTGTAGTGTAGTGGGATGGTGTAGGGGTTTGGGATGCTTTAGTGTGGTGGGATGGTGTAGGGGAGCAGGGTGCTGTAGTGTGGTGGGATGGTTTAGGGGATTGGGGTGCTGTAGTGTGGTGGGATGGTGTAGGGGAGTCGGGTGCTGTAGTGCAGTTGGATGGTGTATGGGATTTGTGTGCTGTAGTGTGGTGGGATGGTGTAGAGGAGTGTGATGGTGTAGGTGAGGAGTTGGCGGAGTAGGTGAGCGGTGGGTATTGTATTTGAGTGGAGTGGGTGGTTTAGTGGAATAGGTGGTGTAGGTGAGTAGCCTGTTGGTGTAAGCAGTTGGTGGTGGTGTAGTGGAGTTGGTGTTTTTTAGGAGAGGGATGTAGGTGAGTGGGTGATGTGTAGGGGAGGTGGTGGTGTAGGTTAGGGGGCCGTGGTTTAGGGGATTGGTTTCTGGTATAGGGGAATACAATGGTGGTATAAAGGAGTAGGTGGTGGTGGTTTAGGGGAGGGGGCAGTGGTTTAGGGGATTGGGCTTCTGGTTTAGGGGAGTTGGTGATGGTGTAAGGGAGTGGGTGGTGATGTAGGTGAGTAGGGTGGTGGTGGTGTAGGGGATGGGGAGGTGGTTTTGGGATTGTTTTGTAGGGGAGGGTGGTTGTGTATACGGGAGTGATAGAGTAGGTGAGTGGGATGGTGGTGTAGGTGAGTTGTTTAGGGAAGTGGTGGTGGTGTAAGTGAGTGTGGTGGTGATTTAGGGGAGTGGGATGGTGGTGTAGGTGAGTTGTTTAGGGAAGTGGTGGTGGTGTAAGTGAGTGTGGTGGTGATTTAGGGGAGTGGAATGGTAGTGTAGAGGAGTGGGGAGATCATTTAGGGGATTGGGATTGTGGGGTAAGGGAGTGGGATGTTGGTATAAGGGAGTTGGTGAAGATGTAGTGAAATAGGTAATGTTGTAGGGAAGTGGATGATGGTGTCAGTATTGATGTAGGGAAGCTGGATTGCAGTGTAATGGAGTGGGATAGTGGTGTAGAGGAGTGGATGATGTGGTATAGGGGAGGGTTTGGTGATGCAGCAAAGTGGGATGGTGACAGGGAGCGGGTGGTCGGAGTAGTGGCTGGTCATGTAGTGGGTGGTGGTGTAGGGAGTAGGTTGTAGTGTTGGGGATTGAATGATGCTGTATGGTCGTGAGTGATGCTGTAGGGAAGTGAATGGTGATGTAAAAGAGTGAGGTTGTGATATAGGAGAGTGGAATGGTGGTGTAGAGGTATAGGTGAGTGGGAGCATTGTGTAGGGGAGTGGGTTGTGGTGTAGGATAGTGGATGGGTTTGTAGTGGGCGGTGTGGTGATGTCCAGGAGTTGAGTGGTGGTGTAGGGGTGTGTGCCAGTGTAAAAGAGTGAAGTGGTGGTGTAAACGATCAATTTGTCTTTTGTTGTGATGTCTGGCCCATATAGACAGGCATTCATCAGACATGTGTTTGAGAATAATAATAATAATAATAATAATAATAATAATAATAATAATAATATGCTATTTCCTCATTCACAGGAGCTAAAAGTGTGCATTATGGTGATATATCATCTCGTAAAGAGCTACGAGCAAAACTTAAATGTAAAAGTTTTCGCTGGTATCTGGAGAATATATATCCAGAGTCCCAAATACCTATAGATTATCATTCTCTAGGGGAGGTAAGTCATCTTGTACAGAAATATACACTCACCTACGTTATCAATAAATTCATATGGATGTAGGAGTAATGGGAATACATACTCTATAGATCTATATTTCTCTCGGTATCGGGATAGTAATGAGAACACATGCCTGGTCGCTCCAGTGAGGGCATCTATGCTTTAATGATAACAAGAAAGGTTTTAGCCTGTTAAGGGTCAAGCCGGCTAAATTTAGCCTCTGCAGTAGTGTTGGTGTTGGGGAATGTCCATTTGCAGGCCAAGAGAAGACTATTTTTGAAAATTTACCAATGGAATGACTGGCTCGATGATCGAGCCAGTTATTCCAGGGGTAAATTTTTCAAAAAAGTCTTGGCTTGCAAATGGATATTCACTAAGCAAAGATATAAATTCTGTTGACCGATTTTGACCATTAAAGGGTTAGTATTAAATGGATTGATTTTCGACAAATATACTTCCTTCAGCCAGTGAAAGCTGGACACAACTCAATAAATTTAATCTTAAAATGTATCACCTTCTGCATTGCGATACTAACGCGTATAGCACAATGGATGAATCCTGTCGGAGCTGTACCCCGCCCATCTCTATCTAAGCTCCACCCATGCTTTGCCCATGTTGGGATCAATGATCGATCCCTGTACTCTCTGAATCTCAATTTCCAGAAAACTACTGCTAAGCTGTTGAATATTTGAAACTAATTTGACTGGGTGCTGTTGCTGCCTATGGCAGCAACAGCTCCCCGTCAAATTGGTTTCAAAATATTCAACAGAATGTTTGTTAAATAGTAAAGACATACATATGTACAACTTGTCAGACTATTAAGCCTTTGTGACAGACTGTATCGCGTCATTCTTGACGTAATTGATTGTGACATCAGCCTACATGTGACGTAGTTGATTATGACATCATATGATTGATCAATAAACTGGATTCCTCTATTCAATAAATTTAATGTTAAAAGCTATCACGTTTGCTTTAATCCTGTATAGTGCGATACTAACACATCTCGCACAATTGTTCAACGTAGTTTATTAATACATACATAATGTCATGGCCATATGTACATACACAAATTCTTAGAGACAAGTATTTTTGAAAATTCCAGTGCCAGTCATTCCAGTGGTAAATTTTCAAAAATGTCTTCTCTAGGTCTGCAAAAGGACATTTTCTATGAGAAAATTTACGTTTTCTTTAATAAATTCATGGGTTAGATGGTTATGGCTGGCTGTGTCTGCATCTGACCATACATTCACCCGCCTGCCTGTATCCAGCTGTATTTAATGACTAATGCAATCTGGATCGATCCTCGAAGAAAGAAATGTTCCCGTAACCTATGACTAACAGACTTTGGCCATGATCTGGGTTACAAACAATGACTAATAGACTTTGGCCATGATCCGGGTTATAAACTATGACTAACAGACTTGGCCATGATCCGGGTTATAAACTATGACTAACAGACTTTGGCCATGATCCGGGTTACAAACTATGACTAACATACTTTGGCCATGATCTGGGTTATAAACTATGACTAACAGACTTTGGCCATGATCCGGGGTATAAACTATGACTAACAGACTTTGGCCATGATCCGGGGTATAAACTATGACTAACAGACTTTGGCCATGATCTGGGTTACAAACTATGACTAACAGGCTTTGGCCATGATCCGGGTTATAAACTATGACTAACAAACTTTGGCCATGATCCGGGGTATAAACGAAAACTAACAGACTTTGGCTGTGATCCGGGTTATAAACTATGACTAACAGACTCTGGCCATGATCCGGGTTGCAAAGCATCAGATCTGGATCAGATCACATTCTGCAAATAATATGGATATCTCAAAATCGACCGATTTGATTTGGTGGTTCAAATTCTAACTCAAAGAATCTTGATCTGAAAACAAATTTGGAAAAGCTGAAATCCAAAGAAAATGTGACAGAGATGAGAGGTTGATTTACTGCAATCTTCTGATGTCTCTTGTTGTTGTTGTTTTGTTTCAGGTTAGGAATAAAGCCACTGGAATGTGCCTTGATAGCATGGGCAGAAAAAATAATGAAAAAGTCGGCATGGTATCATGTCATGGTATGGGAGGCAATCAGGTAATAGACCAGTGTGATAGAGGTAGTATGGTATATGAGTGCACGCGTACATGCCTATGTGCGTGTGTGTGCGCGTGGATGCATTCATGCTTTCATACGTCTGTGCATGTTCATGCGTGTGTGCGTGCATGCTCTTACATGTGTGTATGCTTGAACTCTGATATTCATTGTACATATCTACGAATAATGTATGCACACATAAGTCCCCCTATGTATCACTGTTGGCATAACCCATCTAATTAGAGAGGAGTTCATTTCAGAAACTTTAGGGTGTCTGAGTTGAGTGCTTGTCACAATGAGCAGGAAAAATGTTCATTCTTTTGTTAATAGTACATGTATAGTGAAATATGATATTGTGTTTGAGTAGCATTAACCTGTAGCACACTGATGTCAATATTCTATCTTTTTCTGTGTCAATAGCAAAGAAATGGGCGTACATTCTTCAACAAGTTCGGCGGAAGATGTTGCTGTCTATCTTCCACCAAATTTGTTGAAAAAGGAGCACCAGTTCAATCTTTAAATTTAATTTGAAAAATTTAGATATTGCAGTGGTAAATTTTCAAAAACAGTGTTCTATAGGCATGTAAATGGACATTCTTCAAGACCACTGCAGATGCTGGTTTTGGCCGCCATTGCCATTAAAGGGTTAATGCAGTGGTCTTTGGGAGTGTCCATTTGCTGGTCAAGAGAGAGTATTTTTGAAAATTTGCAATTGAAATGATTATCTCAATAACCAAGTCCGGTAACCTTGTCATGATACCCGAGCCAGGAATCCTTGTCTCGATAACCGAGACAGTCATTCCACCGATGAATTTTCACCGTCTGTTCGTCCATCCGTCCGTTCGCCCTCTACAAGCTTGTCTGGACTGTATTTTCGAGAGTTTTTGATATACGGGAACTAAACTTGATATGTGGATGCAGCTTATGGAGACGATGTGCAGTGTGTGTGAAAAGTATGTCAGCATGACCTACTTTTGACCTACTTCACTGAACATTACAGTCTACAAGCTTGTCTGGGCCATAGTTTCAAGACTTTTATATGTACTATCATGAAACTTGGTATGTGGATGCATCGTATGTAGATGTGTAAAACATAGGTCAGCGTGACCTACTGTTGACTTACCACTGAACATTACGGTCTATGCGCTTGTCCGGGCCATAGTTTCAGGACTTTTGTATGTACGATCATGAAACCTGGTATGTGGATGCATCTTATGGAGAAGATGTGCAGTGTGTAAAAAGTAGGTCAGCATAACCTACTTTTCACGGTTCATTGAATATTGCCGAAGATTTTCGTTTGTGATGTAGTTTCAAATGTTTTTGATATACAAGAACTAAACTTAATATGTGGATGCATCTTAAGGAGGAGATGTGCAGTGTATGAAAAGTAGGTCAGTGTGACCCACTTTTGACCTACTTTTCATAGTTTATTGAACATTACAGAACGTGTTAGTCCAGGCTATAATTTCAAAAGTTTTAACGTACTAGAACTAAACCTGGTGTATGGATGTATTATACGTTTAAGGTGTTGCTTATGAAAAGTTGTGACCTACTTTTCATGGTTTGCTGTGCATGCTTTTGACCTACTTTTCAAGGTTCACTGAACATTGTAGAGAATTTTTGTCTGGACCATAGTTTATACAATGTCCCTATGGAGTATGCCTTCGGGGAGCATACATCACTTTACTGATATACTGATATGTTTTAAATGGGCATTCAATAAGAAAATATTTAAATTTTGATTTGACTAATACTACAAGGGTCAAGATTTGTCACAAAATTTTAAATGTTGCTTAGTGAATGTCCATTTGCAGACTAAGAGAAAAGTATTTTTGAAAATATTTCTCTGGAATGACTGGACCAGTTATCGAGCCAGTCATTTCAGTGGAAACATTAAAAAAAATAGTCTTGTAATGATCTGCAAATTGACATTACTCAAGACGATTAGACACTGATTTTGGCCAAGACTGGACCAGTAAAGTGTGAGTGACACGTAGATGGACTGCATAGCAAAATTCTGCCTAGTACTCCCCTCTTCATTTACAGTAAGGGTCATCAAATGTTGGGACTGGAATAGACCTGATTGATCAAATATTAATAAATAATCTACTATGTTTTACAGGTGAGTAGGGTACTCCTTTAACTGCCTGCCTACCTGCTGACTTTCTGCAGACTACATTTTCCAGGGGCTTTAACTCTGGATATATTGAATATTTAGAAAACAATTTGACTGAAAGTTGTTGATGGCTAAGCCACCAACAACTTTCAATCAAATTGTTTCAAAATATTTAGCGGTTCAGAGTTATTGTCCATTGACATTATTATCTGATGGCTTGTAGCAGTCAGACAGTTACATCAGACCGAAATTGAGGAATCCAGTCATTCATATGACGTCATAATCAACTACGTCACATGTAGGCTGATGTCGTAATCAATTATGTCATGAATGATGTGATATAATCCGTCAAGTTGTATGAATTGTATGGCTACTATTAAATAAACATTCTGTTGAATATTTTGAAACCAATTTGCCTGGGTGCTCTCGCGGCCATAGGCAGCAACAGCACTCAGTCAAATTAGTTTCGAAATATTCACCAGCTTGCCTGTGTACTTGTTTGGAAATTGAGATTCAGCGAGATCCCAACACGAGCAAAGCGTAGGTGGAGCTTAGCTAGAGATGGGTGGGGCATAGCTAAAACTGGATTCCTTCATTGTCTGAAAGAATGTCCATTTGCAGATAAAGAAGTGTTTTTTGAAAATTTACGACTAAAATGGCTGGCTCGATAACAGAGCCAGCCATTCCTGTCTTAAATTTCTAAAATAATCTCTTGGTCTGCAAATGGACATTCACAGAGGAAACGACTTATGTAGTTTTTACGATTAATGAATTACAATGTTATATGCCTCCTTGTACTAAATATATCCATTTTACTTTCAGGTTTTTTCATTATTTCTTCTCACTAACAAGCTGTTGATTTTTACAGATATTTGCATATACAAGTAAATCTGCCATACAGGCGGATGACCTCTGTATCGACGTATCTCAAATTGGTGGACCTGTGATATTTTTTCATTGCCATGGTTTGGGTGGCAATCAAAACTTTGATTATGTTGCTGAGGTTTGTTTGTTGGGAGGAAATCGTCACTGTTTCTTGTTATGTTTGCGATGTAATTATTGCACGTTGATTCAAATGGTCGACCATCTTGTCAATGCACGGTGGCGCATGCTGTGGTATTCATTTGCTTGCGCTGTTTAGTTGTTTATATTCTTTGTATACTTATTTACAGCGTTCTGCGCCTTTGACGATGACTAATTTCACAGGTGTAAAAACTGTGCATTGCCTCAAAACAAACACACTATTTTTAGATAAAATTTGTCCACGTTTGTTTTATTCTCTACATATTCACTGGATTTTGTTTTTAAAATAAATCTGTTTTGAATAAGTTGAAGAGAAAGCAATCACAAATTTTGAATTTTATTTTTACGTGAAAATGGACACGAGTTTAGTTTTTTTATATGTACTTTAATCCACTGTAGTGTACTGATTTGAGGCATGTAATTGCATGTGTTGTTATAAACCTATATATTGCACAGACTGTAGTTAAGAAATGCTACAGTACTGGAGCCAGTGTGATATTCTTCAAATTATAGAAACAAGCGGCCAGTTTTACAAAGGTGTGTCCAAAACTAGACATTAGACTAATTAGAATTCTGCATTTAAGTTGCCCCCCTACTTAACCATTTAATGGTCAAATTTGGTCAAGAAAATTAAAATAGTTACATACTGAATGTCCATTTACAGTCCAAGAGAATATAATTTTTGAAAATTTACCACTGGAATGACTGGCTCGATAACCGAGCCAGTCATTCCAGTGGTAAATTTTCAAAAATTATATTCTCGTGACCTGTAACTTGACATTCCACAAGACCATAACAGAGGCCAGTTTTGGCCGGTACGACCATTAAAGGGTTAATTATGCTTTGCGAAACCGGCTCCATTTATTAGACATTCTGTGCAGTATAATGAATGCAGAGAAACCTGTTTAAGTGACCACCTCTCTTTTGAAGCCAGAAGATAATGGTTCTTTGACCCTTACAGACCAGAAACGAGAAACTCTGTAGCTATGGGTGCTTTTTCACAACTCACCGCATCATTGTTTCAGTGACTTGGGTCCTGTTTCCTGGATTTTGATGAGTAAATGATCTACTGAGGCAGTTTGTCGAGCCAGGAACCAAGTTTTGATCTCCATTCATTGTTGCTTATTTGTAAATTTCACACTGGCAGTTCCCCACCCCCTCCCCCACCCCTAAGTTTTATGACTTATTTGAATGACAAAATCTATTCAACATTTTAGTGGATGCGGTCATCCGCAATTTAATTGGACATGTTACAATTTAAAATTCTAAACATTACCACGAAATTACGATGATTAAATGGTGCCAATTTGCATAAATCCTATTTTGGTGTTTCTGGTTGGTGGTTCGAGGTTCATACAAAGTCGTTAAATTCAGTCATCCAGTCAGTCACAAAAACAGGGCTTAAATGAATACTCTGTTGAATATTTTGAAACCAACTTGAAATTAACTATGGCAGCAACAAATTTCCGTCAAATTAGCTTCAAAATATTCATCAATTGTCCTGTGTAGTTGTTTTGAAATTGAGGCACAGGAATATCAATGGTTAAACGGTTAAGTTGGGTGGTCGAAAAAACATAATAAGTCTTAAGGCACCACCGTTTTTGTCTTCAAATGTTCTAAATATATAGCATGTTATTTGTGTTAAGAAACCACCTGTAACTAAATTCTTGTCCTTCATAAAGTGGTCACTTAAGACAGGTCTTGATGTAATCTGTTTAACCTTTCAATACTAATTTACATGGTCATTCCATAAGTTCATGGTTATCATGCTTTGTGATGCAGATTGTCACACAATTACCACATTGATTTGAAAGGGACGAAAATTCCAGTCCAGATCATTCAGACTTTTGGTATCACATCATGACCAAGCGTCAGGCTAAATAACCTTCTACAAGTAACCCATATAACTGACTACATGTACGTTGTTATTCACTATCTATTGCATGGCCCCAATAGACATACATTGTATGGCACAAACTAACATGGTTTGTTGCAAACATGCATTTTCTTAACTATTAATCATTTTGTGCAAGTTTATTAAAATTCACAAAAAATTGTTAAGTTACCCAAAACATTCAGCCATTGGATTCTTTGTGCTGCAAATATAGCAGACATTGCTTATCGTACACATTTTTATTGATAAACAACATAAATGCAAAGACTGATAAGTCTTTTGTGTTTTTGGAAATGGCATAAAGGACAAAATGTAAGTCACTATAGCTTATATTTGTTTTCCTGTTCAGTGTTCTTTGCACTAACAACATGGTAAACATGTATGAAAATCTGCATGACGCATGAGTATTGTCATTACACCGCTTGCATCTGTCACATAGTACACAGAATCAAACTTGTCTATAGCCGACACCCGCTTGTGTGGCGAAACAATGATCATTCTTTCAGATTGGTGGTCATTAGAGTGATGGGAAGGCTACTCATTTTAACCCTAAGATGGTCAAGCCAGTCAGATCTGGCGTGTGCAGTGGTCTGGAGAAATGTCCATTTGAAGACTGTTTTTAGTTGCTGGTAGCAGTTCAATAAACTGCCATATCCTTTAGTCGGTCTGTCGGTTGGTCGGTCAGTCAGTCAGAAAAGCTTATTCTGGTATGTTGTTTCAAGAGGTTCTTATACCAGGGTTCATACAAACTTGAAAAGTACTTGGATTTTAACATGTTCCCTGAAAAGCCTTGAATTTGAGAATTCCCTTGAAAAGTACTTGAAAATTGCTTTAATGCATTGAAAAGCCCTTGAATTTAACATTTCAGCCCAAATTATTTTCATTGAGTACAAATCTGTTGTCACGAACCATCAGTCAAAATGAAGTACAAATGTAATTGTCTTCTCAGAGCATCTTATATTAAAAAGATTTTGCATTACCTTTGTAAATTGAATTGTCAGGGGATTCCACATCCCCGCCTTGACATTCATTTCTCACCCCATGTTCATTGTTCAGCCTGGTATCAGACCAGGCCAGCTGGCAGGCAATCAGCCTGGTATCGGACAAGGCTGGACAATGAACATGGAGTGAGAAATGAAGGTGAAGGCTGGGATGGGGATTCTCCTGACAATGCAACATACAAGCGTAAAAAAGCCCTTGACAATTTTTAAATTTCAGCCATAAAAATGCTTGAGAAGTCCTTGAATGAAAACGTCTGACAGCTGTATTGAACCCTGTATGCGGTAATAAAACTATGTGTATACATACAGTGTAGGCTTAATGGGGTAGTGTTACAAAAGTAGGTCAGTCTTCTCCCACAGCTATCGAGTTTCTGTCGACCTTGTTTAAAATTTACCACTGAAATTCTTCACTTGAAAACCAAGCCAGTAATTCCAGTGGCAAATTATCAAAAATAGTATTCATTTTGCCCGCAAATGGACTTTCAATAAGCACATATTTTGATTTTCTTCACCCAAATTTACCATTAATGTGTTATTGAACCTGGAGTATTTGGCCCAACAAAAGCTCGTTTCTACAATAGCAAATGAGTTGGTTGAAGTGACCACCTGTCTTATGGGACCACTGTTTGCTGAGCACACACTTTCTGTTATAGACATGTTTGGGTGTACCTGTATAAATGTTAACCCTTTAATGGTCAAGCTGAGAAAAGACGGTCTTTGCAGTTGTTTTGGGATATGTCCATTTGCAGGCCAAGAGAAGAGTATTTTAATTTACCACTGGAATCGAGCCAGTCATTCTAGTGGTATATTTTCAAAAACTCTTCTCTTCACCTACAAATTAGCACTCAATAAGCAATAATTGCAATTTTTGTGACCAATCTTGAGCATTAAACGCGTACTAAGCTTTCATTATTCTCCTGATCCTCGTGATATGCGTAGTTTCTACTTCCTTATCTATCTTCTCTTTTCGCAGGCATTAAAGTGTTTCCAGATAATCATCACCATATTTCTCATTGCGCAGTAAAATACTTCCCGCTCAATGTTGTGTTTGTAATTGTTTTCAATAACTAGGTCCTTGTCTTTAGTGATAGTAGTCGCCTAATGATGGATGATAACAAATGTGTCGGAACGCGTGGTGGCTCCGGATACAATCTATATATGTTAGCTTGCACTGCGGGAGGCAATCTGGAGTGGAATTTTGATCATCAGGTGAAAATATTTTAAGGAGAATAAAGTTTTTGCATAGACTTCACATATATATATATATATATATATATATATATATATATATATATATATATATATCCCATTTCACCCAGAGTGCTGTGAATAGTAGTATCACCTACATGCTATAGGTAACATCCTGCTAGATATTTTGAAAACTATTTGGTTGAAAGTCTTTACGTAATGCCGAAACAACTTTCAGTCAAACTGTTTTTAAAAGATTCAACTATGTTTAGGCATCACAAGTGAAACATGGAGACTTGGAAATTGGGATACAAAATGGTAAATTTAAAATATATATAAAAGACGAAAAATTGTTCAGTGATTATAGAGCATCAGTGTTGTAAAATTTACAGGAGGACATCATTTTACACCTGTACATGGAGGAGGTTCTGACTCTCGCCTTTGTGCTCTGCTTTGCCAATGCACTTAGTGACCTTTGACATAGATATTTAACATGAGGCCCAAATTGCATCAAACCAGCCACAATATGAATGGATATGCCAAATTTTGTGATTCTACCTTCGTGCATTCCAGATTTATGGCCAAAAATGCATATTTCAGTATGCACTTAGTGACCCCATGACCTAACCTAGATATTTCAGCTGAAACACAGTGTTCTAGTTAGCCACAATATGAGTGGATAGGCCAAATTCGGTAATACTACATTCGCTTATTTTATAGTTTTTACCAAAAATATGAATTCCATTTTGCCGCTAGTGACGCAGTGACCTAGATATTTGACCTCATCCGCAAAGCAACCTTGACCAGTACCAATATGAATGGGTTTGATAAGTTTGGTAATTTTACCTTTTTGTCTTGGGGTTCAAAAGATATCTATCAATTTTGTGGTCAAAAGTCAGGGTCATAAAAAAGTTAAAAAATATGTCTACCACAAAAGCTTTGTTTGTTTGTATGTCTGTCAATATGTGTGTGCTTAGTGATAACGACCACACACACGCACGCACGCATGCACGCACGCACACACACACACACACACACCTAGGTGTTGGTCTGTAGTTTTATTAACCGCATAAACATACCGTTCAATCACTGCTTTCTATGTCAATTACCCCACATTTAGCCTCCTGTAGCTAATACTATTACTAATTACTATACCCCAGACTCCTTTAAACTCATGCACACTGAGCGGAACCAGTCTGATCATCTCACTGAGTGAGCCCGCTCATGGTTGCTAACAACAGAATCTAAATCACAAAATTTTCAACTGTGACACAAAAATAATTTTCAAATCATTCCCACGCGGGGTGGCTGAGGTCGAGTCATGATTGAATGGTAAGTATGTTTATGTGGTTAATAAAACTACAGACCAACACCTAGGGGGTGAGGGTTTGGGGAGGGTCTGCAGGCGTTGTTATTCTGTAAACATCTATACCGTTCGATCACTACTTGCTAAACCCGTAGATTTGGTCAATGCCTCACTTTATAAGCAACTGGTGGGTGGAGATTCGAGAACCCTTTAAACTCGAAGTTAAAAATGAGATCATAAACAGGTATAATGATAAATCAACATAAACATCACACTGTGATTCAACCAAATAAAACTGAACTCAGTTTAGAACTAAAACAAGGAAATTAAAATAAAGAAATATCACCGGGTGTCGTACAGACAGACAGACAGACAGACAATCTCATTGAAAATGGTGAGATGTGCTTGGTAAATGAGGTTCGGCTTGTTTCGTTAAAATGGTTATATTTATAAAAATGAGGCCGCTGGACTCTGATCTTTAAAATAAAAGGATATAAACGTCGACTGATTTCCATCCAGCAACCTGCATAGCCTCGTCTATAGATGATCCGGCGAAAAGTGCAAAAGAAGTAGCCATGCCCCGAACATCATGCGCTTTAACATTAGCTAGTTGCTTGTCACCTGATGATGCCAGTTCGTGGAAGATTTTGATAGTGTCGCAAATCCACCGGGCGATAACTTGCTTTGAAGCTGGCCTAGCTACCTCTTCTGCGTAAGTAACCTATAGATTGGAAGGATCCGTCCTCTTAAAATCTGTACAAGTTTTAGCAATTTTCAGTGCTCTGACCGGACACCAGAGCTTGTCGGACAGAGAAAAAGAAGTAAGACTCTTGAGAATGATAGGTTTAGCTTTGTGAAGACTTGAGTGGATTTTAAATAAGAAGTCTTCTCGGATACAGAACTAAACCATCCCCAACTACCTTAAACCTATCATCATCTGCAGAGATAGCATGACTTTCACCGCACATTCTAGCCGAAACTACAGCAAGTAGAAAAACTTTTTTAAGAGTCATGGGTTTTAAACAGATAGAGCCAAGAGGTTCAAAATGCTTACCTGTCAAATTTGAAGAACCAATGCTAGAAGGAAGAGCTTTGCCGAAAGACAAATATTACCAAGCCAATAGATAAAATCATTCAAGACCTTTGTGTTCTTAAGAGCAGCATTTAAAAGACAGGGAAGATCTAGGAAGACAAAGAGAATCTATAACCTCTGACATTATTTGCTGACAAATTAAGAGAATCGAACAAATAGGTCAAGAAATCTAGAACTTGTGATAAAGTTTTTGAAAATTTTTAGGCGGCCTTTGTAAACATGTCAGTTTGATTCTTTTTTAGAACATATGTGAATCTCTAGTTCTTGACGAAAATGTGACCTGAGAGACTGACGATTAAAAATTTTTGAGTCAAAGGCTGAAGATCTCGAATCGAGACACTTAACATTGACTTGGGACAGAATATCTAGACACACTGGGAGAAGATATGGGAGCTCCATCAGGAGGTCGAGAAGGTCCACAAACCAAATCCTCTTGGGCCAAAATTGGGCGATTCGAAGAATTTGGCAAGACGGCTCCTTGACCTTCTTCATGACTAGAGGAATGAGAATAGTGGCAGGGAAGGCATATGCTGACATCCCTGTCCATGACTGAGACAGGGAATCTTCTGGAAAAGTCTGAGTCTCTGAAAAGGTAGACATGTAAGGGTAGATCTGGGCATTGAGAATGTTTGCGAAAAGATCCACATGAGGGTGACCCAGAAGAAGAAAGATTGACCTGACTACAGAAGACTAACTTCCACTCAGTATGGGTGAATTTGCTCGGTCTGTATAATTGGTCTGCAAGGACATTCGTTTATACAATACAACCTGCGTATCCTTGATGATGTATAACTGTAACAGCTGGGCAGCTCCAAAGGCAGCTCTAGACAAACTTGACGCCTACCACCGCAAACACCTAGACACCATTACTGGACACCGATGGCCAGAGACCATAATTTCCAACGATGCACTATACCATATGTGTAATACGCCGCCGCTGTCTGTAAAAGTCGCCCAGCAAAGATGGTCCATGGTTGGCCATGTGCTAAGGATGCCAGAAGACACACCAGCACAGAGAGCCTTGGAATTCACCCTACTCGAAGCAAGCAAATACAGAGTCAGGAGAGGATGTCATTGCATAAATCTGCTAAGCGTGCTACAAGGTGACCTCAAGAAAGCAGGATTAGGTACACTCAAGTCAAGAATGGACCTGAGGAAGCTAAGGATTTTGGCTGAGGACAAGACACAGTGGGCAAACGCGAAGAAGGACTGATTGCAGCGGTAGGATGTTTATACTACTACAGCCGCAGAATACAGCAATCGTACATACATACAAGGACATTCATCTTGCCTGGGACATGGCTTACCACCAGAAAGATCTGATGCTTGTGGCACCAGAGGAGAAGATTCCATGTCTATGCATAAAATCAACGATCTCGTTCCCCATGTCTTGATTGTCGGAGAGGATCTCGAGCTTGAGTGCTTTCAGGAGATCTAGCCAAAGAATCAGAGCCTTCTTGATAACCCACAACTCTAGAACGTTGATGTGGACTGACACTTCTCTTAGGGACCAAAGACCTGGAACCCCCCCCCCCCCCCCCTAACCCTATCCCTCCTGGGAGGCATCTGTAAACATGATCGAACTGCGAGCAGGTTTCTTCAGGAGAACGCCTTTTAATAAGAGAGACTGAGCCACCCAAAAATCTAGATGAGGAAGCATTATGACCTTCTCATCAGTACCGACCAAGGGATGATGTTCTCGGCACTGACCATCAGGCCCAGAACTCTTGGAAAAAACCTGGCCTTTACAAAGAGATTCTTTAGAAGAGACATGGCGCACAAGATTGCTTCCAGGTGGGAGACTGAGGGGGAAGATCAAGCCCTGAAATAAGTCGAAATCTACTCCTAGATGCATGAATTTTTGGGAAGGAGACAGGTTTAGCTTTTGAAGATTTAAAACCCAGCCTAGATCACAAAAAAATGGTAAGCTGCTGGAATAACTTCTAGGTTTGCACAAAACTGCTTTTAGTAACCAGTCGTGGATATAAATGTGGATCAACTGACGAAGAATGTGCGCCATGGCTGTAGCCAGACTGCTAAACATGAAAGGAGCCATGGTCAGGCTGAACGGCATGGCCCTGAAATTTCAAACTCAACCGTGATAAGTGAACCTCGTGAATTTTCGAATGGAAGGGTGAATCAGCACATGAAAGTAAGCGTCCATCAGATTGATGAATGCCGTCCACGTACCTGGTTTAGAGTTGAGATAATTTGAGAAATCGTCTCCATCTTGAAATTGGGGGTTTGAATGAGAAGGTTAAACTTCATTAAATTTATAATGGGGCACCAACCTCCTGTTTTCTAAGGGACAAGGAAGATTGTGGAATATTATCCCGGATCTATATACCACTGGAAAACTTTCTCTACCACCTGCTTGGCAATCATAGACTTCAATTCCTCTTCTACAGCTAATAACTTCTGATTGGACGGAAGAGGGCTCCATCTTGGAGAGAGCGATAAGGGAGGAGGTCCTAGATCCATGTTGGTGCTTCCCAAGCCAGAAGTCCTTCTCACTTCTCCCAGATTAGAGAAAGGCGCCCTCCCACTGGCACACTGTAAAAGACACTGAGTTAATGGCTCTACAGGAAGAGGAGATTGAAGAGGAAGGGACAGAGGGGAAAAGGGACCTATCAGGGATGGAGACAGACCTTCAAACCCTCTCCCATTGAAAACGACTAAAGGAGGAATGACACCTAGACCGTTATGTGAAAGATTGGAATGCAGGAGATCTGACTATGGATTCGGAGGAAGATGGGGGCTGGACGATACTGAGACCTCTGACAATAAGAGGAAATGGACTCAAACCAGTCATTATCAGCTACCCTTTCATGGGATCTGGAACGGGATCTGTTCGAATTAGCAAAAACCCTTGAAGGATAGGCTCCTAACTCGTCTGGCCTATAACTTCCTTTTCGGAGATGAATTTGGACTCCTGAGAAAAGACGCACCTCTCTTTCCTGAAGAACTGACAATGGAAATTTATGATTGGATTTCCTTAGCTGCCTTAACCTGAGAAGATTCATCTAAAATAAGATTGGAGGAACAGAGACCAAAAACATCCTGACCAAACACAGTAGCTGAAATAAAGCTATGTTTAAGAATCTCAGAAATGTTGACCGACATATCCATCTATTAGAGGTGATAAAACCAAGAGAATGACAGACAGATTTGAGAGAGCCTCTGGTGACATCCGCAAGGGTATGAAGCACTGATGGTGGGACTGTCTCTTCCCTCTCCTGAGCCAGAAGAACCGCTTCGGAAAGAAGAGCCAAGAAATTAGCGGACTTGAGTTGACCACAGCAAACAGATTCCCAATTAGGAAGAAACTTAGACAAGATGTCCCTATATGAAAGAGGATGAAAAGCCAGCTGACAACATATCCCAGGTAGGACCAGAAACTGATTGAGTAAAGGCAACATTAATAAAATCTTCCTTAGGAGCCTGAACCAGGGCATCCGACCTGGGAGTTGACAAGAAATCCTTAGATTGAACTTCTGTAACAGAAATCCAACATAGCAATGACAAGGTTATTGATTGGAAGAACTTGAGGAGAGGAGGAAGAAGAGTCAGAAGAACAGACAGAATGATAAGGGGAGCTGCCACAGTGAACTTATCCTGAAGAGAAAGATCCAATTTCTCAGCGATCCAATGATGAGCCAATGACCAGTCATGAAGAAGCCCTGATAGGACAAAGCTTCTTCAGATCCCTATCCCTATCCAACTTTGGGACCGATGAAAAGGAAGCCTGAGGGGAAGAAGAACAATGTAAAGGATCTGAAGAGCACACGAATATGGAATTCTAAGAGATTCTGAAGGATGAGAATGATACAGAATGTGAGGGGATTCCTTGACCTGCTGATAAGGAGGGAGGGCAGACTCCAACTCAGAAGACTCAGGGACCAACTCTGGATCAGAGGAAGAAACAGCTGAATCCAAACCACTAAACCTAGAGAGAATGGAATATCTAGCCAACACAAAAGAGTGCTGAAGAGAAGAATCTCTAATGACAGAAAACAATGAGTAATCTAACCCTGATTAAACGGATATCTGATTCGAGAGCCTGAGATAGAAAAACAGAAAAACAATAGGATCTTCAGAATCAAAGGAAGAGGAAGACTGGAATCGAGATGAAGAATCCTCTGTCGGAAAACCCTTAGAACTAGCATCCGGGGAACGAAGGGGAAAACCAGGTGGATGATGAATAGAGCAAGAGGAGAACACATGAGAGGAATAGGAAACATTTTGTCCTTAGAGGAAAGAGAAGGCAAAGAACAATGAGGCCTGGCAAAATGAGCTCGAGGAGAACTAGAAAAAGGAGGACAGGAAGAGAGAGAGAGAGAGAAAATAGATAACCGGGGTTAGAAGAGACACGAGAACTGGAAGCAGGATCTAAACCAGAAAGAGAGGAGCCGGGAACCGAAGCAGAAACTGAAAGGGAGTCTTGGAAATTCCTGCCATAATTAACATCAAGAGACACAACCTCAGAGGACCGTGAACCAGAAGAGGAATTAACGGAAACATCATCTCTATAACTAGACAAAAGACTGGGATGAAAATTATCATCAGATTCAGATGAGATATTACTAGCAGAAAAACCTGACGGAAGATTGGAGACTGAAAATTTATTACCATCGGACTGAAAACGATCGCAAAAATTTTGAAAATCAGAAGCGGAAAGATAACCGGAAACTGAACCTGGAACACCAGGCAGAATCCTACTCCCGGAAGCAATACTGTTGCTGGAAGTATACAAACCAGAAAGGGAAGGTAGACTAGAGGAAGTACTTGGTCTACCAGAAAGATCCCTACCAATGGAAGTAGCGGTAATACTGAAATGCGCGAACCGGATGCGGAAATCGGACCGGAAGTCAAACTTGGAATACCTACCAGACTCCTGACAATAGAAGCATTGCCACCGGAAATGCGCATACCGGAAGCGGAAAGGGAAATTGAAGATGAACCCGGAAAGCCAGGAAAAACTACTATCGGAAGAGACTACATCACCGGAAATACTTAAACCAGAAGTGGAAGAAATACCTGGAACACCAGGAAGATCCCTACCACCGGATGTGGAAGAACAGCCAGATGTATGCAAACCAGAATTCGAAAAAAATGGCGGAACTCGAACCTAAATCGCATCTCGGAACATTACTGATAACCGTCGTAATCAAGAAATTTTGGAGGGCACTATGCTGCTTGAAAATTCTAACTGAAGACGTATGCAGCATACTTATGGACTGATCGCCTGGATAACCAAACTGATTGTCTGGCACCAATGCTTGGGATACTGATGATTCTTCTGTGTGCCTTATCCCATGGCTTATTTGGGTTTTAGGAGTTGGAGTCTTACTGATCTGCTCCTTGTAACTTCTTTTATTTAAAGACGGAGACTCACTTATCTGATCACCATTCTGCTTCTTTTCTTTGATTTTTTTCCTTTAATGGGACTCGCCTCTTGGCGCGATGTGAGAGAAACCACTTTCCCCCACTTCCGGCCGTGACTTACTAGAGTCCATATCATCTGACAATCCCTCGGAACCTTGATCGCGTTGGGAAAGTGCCAATTGAGAATTTTGTATTGCCGGCGAAATACGCTCATCTAAGGATTTGGTTAGCATGGTCGCAAATGATTGAAACTTTGCGAAAAGAGCCATCACAGCATCTTTCGGCAAATCAAATGTTAAAGCGGAAGGCCAGCCCCCTCTTTCGGCTTCTTTTACAGAACTAGTAGGTAACGATAATGTTTTCCCTTTTGAAGCAACAGAAGGGGAGGGATCAGAGGCCATGCCTGACTTAGACAAAAATATCTTTGAAAAATAAGTTAGACATCGAAGCCGACTAGCCTTTGCATATTTCACACATATTCTTAGGCTTGCAGTTAGAGCACACATGTACCCGAAATTCAACAGCGTGAAGACGATCAGATTTGGCTTAGAAAACGAAGTCATGAGAACCAGTAACACCAATTACAAATGAATAAATATACAATTTAAACATAAATTGGATAGGACCCTAACTTAAGATTAACCATAGACTTCATCTAAGGCATGATTCCAGCTGTAGAAGATATAGACTGATATAAATCAACAGCAAGTATCAAAAAAACTACTAGCGCTTCTTCAACCTTCGCTTGTGGCAGAAATTTGAAGAGTTAATTAGATTCTGTTGTTAGCAACCAGGAACTCTAGCGCATGTGTGTGCATGCGCAGTGATCCGGGTCACTTAGTGAGCTGATCAGACTGGCTCCATTCAGTGCATGCGCAGTGACCCAGGTCACTCTGTGACCTGATCAGATTGGTTCCACTCGGTACATGCGCAGAGGCTTGGAGTATAGTAATTAGCAATGGTATTGGCTATAGGAGGCATTAAAAGCAAGTTATAAAATCTTTCTGGTGCTAAATGTAGGATAATTGATTTAGCAAGTAGTGATTGAACGGTATAGATGTTTGTGGTGTAATAACAATTCGGGTTAAACTAAAATGATCTTGTGCAAACATGGAATTTGGTGGTGGTTTATCCTTGGAGTCATGAAAAGGTGTGTTGAGTTGGGGAGTCGTTAACTAAAACGGTGGAATAGAGAGACTCAAAATTCTCCGGTTTGGTGTTTTATTTTGTATCGTGCTTGAGCATGTTTGTAAAAGCTTAGATGATTAAGTCGCATGCCGTATTGTCGACTTTTGGCTATTTTAATATATTGATTTCTTTTATGCTGATCTGCTGTATATAATTCACTAACTCATTAATGGTCAAAATTGGTCAATAAAAGTCACAATCTTTGGTTGTTGAATGTCCATTTGCAAGACAAGAGAAGGCTCTTTGTGACAATTGACCACTGAAATGACTGGTTGAGTTATCACGTGAGGTATTCCAGTGACTTCAAAAGTAGTCTTCTCTTGTTCTGCAAGTTCCTCGAGACCACTGCTGACCCAGTTTTTGACCAGCTTAACCATTGATGTGTTAATGCAGTACAGTGTGAAAATAAGTTAACATGGTTCCAAAAAACCCCAGAATCATGTTAATTAGTACAATTTTGAAGACGATGTAAGAAATGGTCTGTTGAATATTTCGGACTTGATTCGATTGAAAACATTAGGCCACAATGGCTTCCAATCAGATTACGTCCAAAGTGCTCAACAGTGTGATTTATTTTGTTTTGGAAACATGATAAGATATTTAGATTAAGAGGAGCGCACAACACTGCACTGCATTTCACACTTAACTATGCATGTTTAAGCGATGTTGCTTATGTCAGCATCAGTTTCACTTGACCCAAAATGTCTCATTAATTGCATTAACTCTTACCACTCTGGTGTCAAAATTTAAGATTTTCAAATTAAATTAAAGATGAACTGGTGTACGTTTTTCAACGATTTGGTGGGAGATGGTGCTGTTGTAGACGGCAACATCTTCCAGCAAAATTATCGAAAGATGTACACCAGTTTCTTTGATACTGACACAGTAAAATATAGAATATTGACATCAGAGTACTAAAAGTTAACTATGCATGCCTTGTAAACCAATTTACATGACATAACCACTACCTAAATTACTTTGCATAACAAAGCAAACTGTTGATTGCTTATTTCCTGTGTAGTTTGCTATGTACATAGTATGCTAAATATGTATATGGTTATTTATTGTACCAACGGACAACATTTAAAATTAGAGATTTATTGTAGAGCTATTAAAATTAAGAGTAAAATGTTTATTTTCCATAATAAAGCAATAATTTGAAATAAAGTGATTTGATTTTAATTCCATTACTTGACAATCTAATTCCCCCTAAAAATAAGTCAGTAAATTTTTTCATTAAATGGTTTAGAATTTTCTAAATATTTTAATTAATAATCAAATACATTGATGTGCATGAGAATTACTGTTTTCTTTCATTTTCAGACATCTGAATTGAAGCATATAAGCAGTAGTCAATGTTTAGGTGCACCTAAACCCCCACTGACTGACGTACCATCTATAGGTAATGAAACTCAGTGTATGTGCAAGCATGAGTGTGCGTACATGCATGCATGGGGGAAGGGAGGGTAACGGGCTGGTGTGTGTGTGTGTGTGTGTGTGTGTGTGTGTGCGTGCGTGCGTGCCTGCGTGCGTGCGTGCGTGCGTGCGTGCACACATCAGCATACGGTGTGTGCTGTGTGCCATGTGAGTAGGGCATGATTATATTCTATAAAGTGGTTGCAGATACACGCGATTAACCCGGTCAAATGGTCAGAATTGGTCAAGATGATTGAAATCTCTAATAGAGTGACCATTGCAAGACCACAGATGAATATATAATATAAGAAAACATGATTTGTACCACATTTACTAAACGAGTTATTAGTCCATTACGGGTAAAACCTGAGAGGATGATTGGTTTGCTGTCTGTCCGTGTGCCATTTAACCCTTCCATCTCACATAGTTGTCCAGATTTCTTCTCAACGCATTTACCTGAATGTTGGTACATTGCTTTATTATGAGAAGTTTGAGTGTTGCTGTTTCTATTAATTTTTTTTACATTTATGGCCCCTTATGAAAAATATCAGTTTTCTGGACATTATTCTCTCCATTTCAACATATTGATATGAAACTGTATACATGATAAGCTACAGTTCAGTTTGGGGTATTTTGATAACATTTTTATGAACTTATGGGGTTTTTTTAATTTGAATATACGAAAAATATTATTTAAAGTTATTCAAAGTGAAAATTGCTGCATTTCTTTATTAGGAGAAGCTACAGATCGGAGTTGGAGTTTTAGGCATTTTCGCAATATTTTAGAGTTATGCCCCTTTCTGTCTTAACTGAATTAGTTGCAGTTGTAAGTTTTAAATATATATCTCCTAAGCAAAAATTAGCCAAGCTTAAATACTATTTTTAACTGTGGATAGCAGATCAATAAACCGCCTCTTAGTTTATCAGTCACAAATACTTATTCTGGCCTGTATCTAAAAATCTAATGATCTGATTTGGCTCAAATTTTAACACAACGAAGGAATTTGGCATGCAAGTTGATTTTCAGAAGTTGATCATGATCTGGATAAAGGATCCAGATTGGATTAATTGCTGGATCTGTGAATATCTCGGAAACTTCTGGTCTGATTTGGCTCAAATTTTAACACAGGAAAGGGTGTGAGCATACACTCGATGTCTACAACATTGGGCGTAATTAGAAAAGTCCGGAAACTGCAAAAAATTCTGAAAGTCATGAAAATTTGGATCACGTACCAAAATTCTGTCGACCTTCTTTAACATTTACCTGGATTGTTTATCGAGCCAGTCATTCCAGTCCTAAATAAGTCTTTTATTGCCTGCAAATTGACATTTCTCAAGAGCACTGTATAAGCCTTTTATCTGGTATACTTTTATAACTAAATTGTATTTGTGTTTTTCTATTTATAGGTTCATGTAACGGTGCACTTGACCAGAAATGGGAGCTTCAGGGATACCATTCATAAGCAATGATGACGATGTTTGGTGAATTATACAGCCTTTTATATCCCAGTGATTAAGAACTTATATGGAACAGTAATCACTTTGTCCATCTGTTCATCCATCTATCCATGTGGTCAGTCCATATGGCCATGAGGTTGTTTGTGTGGTTGTTTCAACGCTAACCACGCAGTATTGTCATGATAAAGTGTGGATGTATCTTAACACTTACCACACTGATGTCAGATTTTTAAATTTTCAAATTAAATTAAAAGATGAACTGGTGTACATTTTTCAACAAATTTGGTGGATGATGGTGCTATCGAAGACAGCAACATCGTCCACCAAAATTGTTGAAAAATGTACACCAGTTTCTTTGCGCTTGTCGCAGTAAAAGACAGAATATTGACATCAGAGTGGCAAGGGTTAAACCTTTTAACCCTCTAAACATAAAATTTGTTCAAGAAAATTTAAACTTTCTCATCAAAAAATGTCCATTTGCAGACCAATAGAAGACTATTTTTGAAAATTTACCACGTGAATGCCTGGCTCAGTTATTGAGACAGTCATTCCAGTCATAAATTTTGAAAAATAGTCTTCTCTTGGTCTGCATGTGCACATTTGTCAAGACCACTACTGATGCTGTTTCTGGCTGATATGAGTGTTAAAGGGTTAATAGTTACCTTCATCAAAACTGGCCAATGCAATGGTCTTGAGGAATTTACATTTGCACACCTAGAGAATACAATATTTGGAAATTTATTAATGGAATGACAGGCTCGACTAAGTCTGTCATGAAGCTCGAAAGGTTAGTCAAGCGTATGAATTGTATATCTTTGATGGTTGATGGATTCTCTATTTAGTAAACGTTCTGTTAAATGTTTTGAAACTAATTTGACTGGGAGCTGCTGTTCTAAAATATTCAACCGCTTACATGATTGTCTAGGTACCTTGAAATTGTGATTATGGTAATTCAAGCTTCATTCAAAGTGTGCAAATCGATTCCAAGACATGGTGATAGTGAGCGGCGGTTAGCTAGAAACACTTATGGTAGAGGTAAAAATTGATGCCTCCATACCGTATACGATAAATAGAATCTCAAGCACATTGTCATTATGAAATGTCAGCCCGTTTGCTATCTTCTATATCTGTGTTATAATTTCAACACTGTTATCTATGATTATCAACCTTAGGACATTGCTGCATTTTATTCTAAACTGGTCATGTTAAATATAGGTCACGGTGACCTAATTGTTATGGGTCATTGAACATCAAATAGGAATTATTGTCTTTGAAATAATTTCAAAATGCTTCCACCTGCTATCACAAAACTTGGGATGTGTGTAAAGTTATGATGGGTATCAAGTGTAACTAACATCCCTTGCATGGGACCGGGACCAACTTTTTCTGAAATATCCCTTGTATGGTTTTGCACAACAATAAAAGGACTGTTCCAGTTTATTCATCAATCATATGACAATAGACAACTACATAAGATGTAGGATAACGTCATAATCAATTATGTCATGCATGATGTAGATAAGTTTGTCACGAATGCATAATTGATGACTGACTAAGCATTGCTGTACGTATTGTATGTCTATTAGTTAATAAAAAGTCTGTTGGATATTTTGAAACTAGTTTGACCCGACACTATGGCAGCGACAGCACCCTGTCAAATTTATTTCAAAATATTCAACAGCTTATCTGTATAGTTTTCTCGAAATTGATAGTCAGGGAGTTCAGGGATCGATCGGTCCCAAAATGGGCGAATTGTGGGTGGAGCTAGAGATGGACAGGGCATAGCTAAAATTGGGTTTCTCAATTGTGTAAGGGGGGTAGGATTGGGGTATTTTTTGTGATGTCGGTGTTCGCGCTCAACTTTAAATTAAGTCAACTAGTCTGTCAGTCGGTCTATCAAATTATTTTACATTACTGACTGTAGTGTCTCACAACTGTTTAATGGAACCTGTCCGCGAATATGATTATTTTGAGACTTGCTAATCGTATTACTGGCTGCTGATCACAATGTTTAATGAGATGTGTATTCGCGATGGATTGCCGACCAATGAAACCAGGACTCAAGAATATGGCGGGATCTGGTATGTGACTTAAATATCTGAAGTCATAATCAAATATCCCATGCGTTAGCTGACATGGTAATCAAAATGACATGGGTCCAGTATGAAAGTGGGAATCGTCTGTCACAAAATTCTGTTTATCTTTGATGAATTTACAATTTAATAACCATTCTGTTGAATATTTTTAAAGTAATTTGAATGGGAGCTGCTGCTGCCATAGTCAGCAACAGCCCCAGTGAAATGAGTGTCAAAATATTCAACAACTTTTCCAGAATAGTTACCTCGAAAGTGGGATTTAAATCAGGGTTCAAAGTGTTAAAATTGATTCAAATGTGCAAATAAAGTGGGCTGAGCTTAGTTAGAAATGGGGTGGCATACCTAGAAATCTATCCCTATATTTAGATTTACATACCGTATCTAATGAATATAATAATTACTATATCTTTTGTTTACGAGAACCTACATAAGTTGTACACCAGTGTTTCATTCTGCTTAGTAACTATCCATAGCTTTGTTGTAACGTATAAAGAATAGTCATCACTCTTCAATGTTATTTTTATCGCCCTGGACAACTAATTTCAACCCTTAACCCTTTAACCCTCAAAATTTCTTCAAGAAAGTTAAATTTTCTCATAGAAAAATTCCCATTTGCAGACCAAGAGAAGACTATTTTTGAAAATTTACCACTGGAATGACTGGCTCGATTATCGAGCCAGTAATTCCAGTGGTAACTTTTCAAAAATAGTCATCTCTTGGTCTGTAAATGGACATTCAATACGTTACAATTTTTCATTTTCTGGACAAATCTTGACCACTAAAGGGTTGACTAGCATGTTTCTGTTTTTATTAGGAAACATTTAAACTTATCTACGAGCTGATTAATAGTTCTATGAAATCAGCCTCACTCCAGAGAGCATGTGTATTACAACTTCCTTGTCTTACACAACCTTACATGACCTATGGCCACGAAATACTTAGCCTTGTTCATAAATACCGTGTGATCGCTGAAGAAATTCTTGTATAGAACTTGAGATATTATCTAGTCATTATTTGAAACACAACTGTATTAGGTAGATTGTAGACCTTGTGAAATTATGATGATAAATGTGTCAAGTGTGAACTCTTAGATATTTTAGCTCACTGGACCTGAAAGGCCAAGTGAGCTTAAGCCATAGAGATCATCGTTCTGTTGTCTGTTTGTCATCTGTTATCTGTTGCCAACTTCTTTAAACGCCTTCTCGAGAACCACTAGGATGATTTAGATCAGATTGGTCAGGAAGAAATCTTTGGCCATTGGGATTTGATATTGTTCAAAAACAGCTGATTGGACAATTTGGTCTGTGCTCATCTTGGATTTTGCACTATTTTTAGAAACATCTTTTCCGAATGTGATAATATTGATTCAAACGCTCATACAAGGTGGGCGAAACCTAGCTAGAAATATGGGGGTCATAACGAGAAATGGGTCTCTTTAGCACACTGGTAGAGAAATGCCTGCTTGCCTTGGAAACACATGTATCTGGTGGTGATACATTTCTTACCATTTCCTACTCTTCAACAAGTGTGTTTAGCCACAGCAAATAGGAAATATCTGCTTCTTGGGTCTTTCATAGTATAAATTCTACTTCTCGTTCAGTTTTCGTTATATATTACAAACTAGAGTATATATTCAAGAGAAAAAAGCTGTTTACTAGACATGATTTCTGTACTGATGTCATGCATACAATACAGCTCACAGATAACTTATTAATATTAACAAAATAAAATGTACTGATGAATATTTTAGACATAATTTGATTTGTAAGTCATTGCTCCCTGTAATGGCTTCCAATCAAATTAAGTCTAAAAAGGTTAACAGAACATTTCTTTAACAGACCATTTATTACATCATTTTCAAAACTGTATGTGTTTCTGGTTTTTATTCGGGAGATATAATATCTTATTTCTAAGCTCTACTGTAGATATTGTGTTGGAAGGATTTCTAGATTTATGTGCAGTAAAACAATGTCTTGGAAGTATCTTATTTGTCTATATCAGATACGCATCATGGCTTGTTTCACATTAAAGTAATCCTTTCATGATGAAGCCGGCTAAAACCGGTCTTTGCAGGGGTCTTAAGGTATGTCCATTTACAGGCCAAGAGAAGACTATTTTTGAAAATTTACGACTGGAATGACTGGTGAGATAATCAAGCCAGTCATTCCAGGCGTAAATTGTCAAGACTACAAGACTGTCTCTTGGACTACAAATGGGCATACAATAAGTGAATATTGTTTATTTTCCTGACCAAATTTAGTCATTAAAAGGTCAATTATTAAATATTCTTCTATTTGTCGATTGCAACATGAAGCGGAGGGTGAGTCGACTTGGCGATCTGAATGGCGTATTATGTCCAGTCTGAGAATTAGATACAATATTAAATGTCTGACTACTGCAAGCCACCAGACAATAATTTCATTAGGTAATAACCTGTTCAATATTTTGAAAACAATTAGCCATCAACAACTTTCAATCAAATTGGTTTCAAACTATTCAGCATGCCCAGAGTTAATCACGATGGAAGATATAGTCTGCAGTAATTCAGCAGGGTAACAGTAACATTTTCCAGCTCTCTAAAAGGCTCGATATGCAGGTCCAATGTTTAATTTTAATGATTCGCTATTGTTTTGAAAATTTTATGATCAGTCGATGTCAGCTCAGTTGGTTTCCTGTCTCATTTTGATATAATTTTCTATTTGTGAAATCATATTTGTTATTTTTTTAATGTTGTCATTGAATTTTTTGATTTAGTCATTGAAGTCCTGGTAGGAAAGTAACACTAAGTATTTCTCCTGATTATAAATGTGGTGTGTTTTGTTACAGTATCTCGAAAGTGACTGTCACCTGCTCACCATTGAGATATAAGTAGAATTTGTATTTTCCCACAATATGTAAGTGAGTTTTGTTTGATGTTGCAGTCCAGATAAATGTTTATGGGGTGTTTGTTGCCTATTGAGAATGGAGCCACACTGTTAGTCGTTGGTGGTTAGTGTTTGGGCGATTCGTTACTGTCACAGTAAACTATAAATATAATTTTGATTTAAATATTTAAATTAAATAAATAAATATAAAAGCATCAAATATATTTATACATGGCTGACCAAGCACTAAATTTGTCTAACCCTTTAATGGGCAAGCTGCTGAAAATTGCTTCTGCTGTGGCCTTGAGAAATGTTAATTTACAGGACAAGAGAAGACAATTTTTGACAATTTCCCACGGAAGTGACTGACGGAATGATGATTTAATGATTTTTCATCATAACTTATTGAATAGAAGACAATAACTAGCATATGTACATACATACGTGTATACAGGCTTATTTACGCACATTCATAGGTATTAATGATTGGAGGATATGTTAACAAAGAGGGGATATACCGTTTTCTGTCCACACAAATCTGTAGCAAGTTGATCCCGAATATAACATAACGAATACAATTTAATTTCTGTTCTGTACATTTGCTTTAAAATCCAATACGTGCATGTTTGTCACATCAGTTGATTTTATATGTGATAATACTATTATGAGAAGTAATGTGTTAATATTATTATAATAATAATATTCGTAGATTTTGTACATTGTTACATATTTTGTTAAGATATAAATCAATGTTATTTATATATATATATATATATTAAATGTATATTAATATCGTAGTTACTTTGCTGATAACTGTTCTTAAGTTTAGTGTGATAAATTTGATTGCCCTGCAGAGTCTGCTGTTTTACGCTTCTGACTGAGCCAATATTTGCTTTACAGTACTGAGCCAATATTCGCTTTACAGTACTGAGCTGTACTAGCTCAGAAATAACTTAGATTGCTTCCTAAGCAAAATATTACGTACTGTTGAATATTTTGAACATATTTGGATTGGAACAGCAATGTCTTCCAATCCAAATATGTTCAAAGTACTCTACAAAACATTTCTTACATTGAATTCAAAATACACTAACTAACATATTTCTGGGGTTTTTAAACAAGTAATTATTTCTAAGCTGTACAGTATCTGTGGTCAGCCATAACTTTGGTGGCATTGCTAACCCATACTAGTGCAGGGTTATATGTAGCCAAGACAGGTCACATGGGAAGTTCATGCTAATTTTTAATTTTTATAAAACCATTTGTTATTTTCCATTATATATGGAATCAGAAAAAAATAATGTGCCATCTTTTTTTCATGACTATAGCGGTCATTTTGCGGACACTAAATGTATAGTCAAGATGATTCACCATGTAAAATCTGCTTAGAGAACATCATTAAATAGGCTGTCTTTGTAGAATATCATTAGAACGCTAGGGGATGACATGTGGACAAAAAACCCATGCTCTGTACTATTTCATCTAGCTTAGATAAACTTTATAGGCAACTTACCGATCATGGGCCGAATTTCAAGGCTTTAGCAAAGGTTCAATTTGGAACTTACTGAACAATTTTCCCAACAAATACAGTTAATGATGTAGCATAATAGACGGATCAGGTCTGACACTCAAGTATCTGGTATCATAATCAAATATGCCACATGTTAGCTGACGTTACTATCAGGATGAGAGAGTTCCGACCCTACAGACGAACCATCTGTCACAAAAGTGTACGAATTGTATGTTTTTGATGAACTTACAATTTAATAAACATTCTGTTGAGTATTTTGAAATTAATTTGACTGGGAGTTGTTGCTGCCAGTAGCTTCCCTCTATAGTTACCTTGAAATTTATATTCTGGGAGTTCAGGTTTCAAATTAATTCTAACATAGGCACAAAGTGGGCAGGGCTTAACTAGAAATGGGTGGGGCATAGCTAGAAAATGAATCCCTGTGTTATTGATTAACATGAAGAGGCAGACATAGGGAAAGTGAAACGGCAGTTCTTTCATAAGTGTCATGGCAGACACAGACAGATAACCTTCGTACATGACCATTCTGAAGTATGCTATTCTGTGTGTACATGATCAAACGATGATATGATGAAATAGAGGGCTCCATTTCTAGCTATGCCCCACCCATTTCTAGCTATTCCCTGTCCATTTTAGCTATGCCCCACCGATTTATAGATATGTGTCATTTCTATCTATGCCTTTTTCTAGCTATGCTCCACCTATTTCTGGCTATACCCCACCCATTTCTAACTCTACCCCACCCATTTCTAGCCACACTCTGCCCACGATTTGCTTGTGTTGGTAATGATTTATATACTTTAAAACCTGAACTCCCAGAATCCCAATTTCAAGGTAACTATACAGGTAACCGTTGAGGTATTTTGAAACTAATTTGTCTGGGTGCTGTTGCAACAACTCCCAGTCAAATTAGTCTCAAAATATTCAACAGAATGCTTATTAAACAGTAAATGCATCAACGACATACAATTCCTTAAATATTTTGAAATTTATTTGACTGGGATGGGAGATGTTGCTGCCAATCACAGCACGCAGTCAAATTAGTTTCAAAATGTTTTAAAAAATGTTTATTAATTAAGAAATCTATGAAGGACGCACAATTCGTACACTTGACGGACTATTCCAGCTTCATGATTGAGTATTGTCTGTCAATTATGATTGTGATGCCGGCCTACTTGTGACATCATTAATTATGATGTCATATACTTGATAGACAGATTGGATTCATCCATTGTTAGTAAAGCCAGTTATCTATTCACCAATAGAATATGCAGTATGGATGGATGGACACTCACGGGAAAATCTTAACCATTTTACCCGTGCCACTCTGACGTTGGTATTCTTTTGCTGTGTCAATAGCAAAGAAACTGGTGGATATTTCTCAACAATTTTGGTGGATGATGCTGCTGTCATAGACAGCAACATCCTCCACCAAATTTGTTGAAAAACGAGCAGCGGTTCATGTTTTAATTTAATTTGAAAAGTAAAAATTTGGACCCTAGAGTGGTACGGGTTAACTCTCCACCTGACCAGCTTCTTCACTGGTCCTAAGAAATGGTATTTGCTGATAATCGAGCCAGTCATTCGAGTTGTAAATTTAAAAAAAAAATCCACTTGACCTGCTAATGGACGTTTTATATAAAAAAATTGAAATTTTTAAAACAAATTTGAAGGTAAACGCTTAAAGTTTAATAGTCAGATACATTGGCACCATATTTTTAAATAATCTACATATAATACCGAACACAATAGTGATCGGTGCCAAAATTTAACATTCAATTCCTACGGAATGGCATATGGCCAGCTGTATATAGTGGGTTATAATTTGCTTGAATGACATCACTGTTATCTCTGTACACTTTTTAGACAATGTTTAAAAATATGTCAAAATTGTTCAGTTTTATTGATTTATGTTGTGTTGTAGTTGTTTTATTTGACAGTTTTGATGTTGTTGACATATCTGGAATATACACAAAATGTTCGGGTGATCAGGGGCCTTTTAGGGCAAAATTATATTGGTTATGAAAGTGTGTCAAAAAGTGTGATGAATGGTGGGAACTGAAATTCTTTAATGGTCAGGCCAGACAAAACCAGCCTCTGTCTTAAGGATTGTCCATTTGCAGACCAAGATATGGCTATTTTTGAAAATTTACCACTGGAATGACTTTCCAGTGCTAAATTTTCAAAAATTGTCTTATCTTGGCCTGCAACTAGACATACACTAAGGAAATATTTTAATTTTTGTGAAAAATCTTGACTATTAAATGGTTAATTTATCACACATCGTTTAATCCTTTCACTGACAAATCCCTGAAAACGGTATATTCATTACGATGTAAAAATTATTCTGTTGAATATTTTGAAATTGATTAGACTGGAAGCTGTTACTGCCTAAGGCAGATTAACCTTTTAGCACCCAAGCTGGACAAAAGCAGCTTCTGCAGTCGTCTTCGGAAATGTCCATTTGCAGACAAAGAGAAAAATATTTTTGGAAAATTTGTCACTGGAATGACTCGTTCAATAACGGATCCAGTCATTCCAGTGATAAATTTTTTTAAATAATCTCTGGAAATAGTCTGGAAATGTGTGTTTTGTATTAGAAATCTAAATTTTGTTTAAAAACTTTGAGGATTAACGGCTTAAGACACTGTTGTGAGATCATCTGGATGAGATTCTACAATAATGATTTGTCCGTCATCCATTGTCTATCAATAATACTGGAACATCCACCATTTGTTGATGAATTAAAACCAAATATTTGGCAGAAATTTATCATTTTGGAAATACTATTACTGGTAGAGATATATTATTAGCTCAGCTGGCCTGAAAAGCCACGTCATCTTTGTCCATGGCGAATGTTCATCGAGCTGTCTGTCATCAAGCTTTTTCTTTTAAGCGACTTCTCACTCGGCCAATATCAATTGTCTTGGCCAAGAAGCACCCTTGGGTCATAGAGCTGAAAGATTTGCAGCCATCTTGAATGACCTGTTTTTAGCTCACCTGGCCTTGAGCTTATGCAGCGGCGACCGTCCGTCCGTCCATCGTCCGTCAACTTTTGCTTTAAAACGCTACTCCTTAACCAATTACCGAATCTTAACTAAATTTTGGTCAAAGGATGCTATTGTGCTCGGATCCGGAACCTCCATTTGGAATTTTGATTCATAAATTTTTTGGGTCAAAATCTTAGATTTTATTAAAAATTTAATGGAAATTGTTAAATTGCTTCTTCTCCTTACTCTTTTGACCGATTTCAATCAAATTTGGCTGAAAGGATCCTATGGTCATAGGTTATAGAAGTTCTATTCAGAATTTTGATTTGTAAATATTTTGGATGAAAAACTTATTTTATTAAAAATTTATCTGAAATTGTCAAATTGCTTCTTCTCCTTAGAATTTTGACAGATTTCAACCAATTTGGGCTGAGAGAATCCTATGGTCATAGGCTCTAGAACTTCCATTCAGAATTTTGTTGCGTAAATATTTTGGGTGAAAATCCTAGATTTTAGTAAAAATTTACCAGAAATTGTCAAATTGCTTCTTTTCCTTACCCATTTGACTGATTTCAATCAAATTTGGCTGAAAGGATCCTATCGTCATAGGTTATAACTTCCATTCAGAATTTTGATTCGTAAATATTTTGGGTGAAAAACTTAGATTTTAGTAAAAATTTACCAGAAATTGTCAAATTGCTTCTTCTCCTTACCATTTCGAGCGATTTCAACCAAATTGGGCTGAAAGAACCCTGTGGTCATAGGCTCTAGAACTTCCATTCAGAATTTTGTTGCATCAATATTTTGAGTGAAAGTCCTAGATTTTATTAAAAATTTCCGGAAATTGTCAAATTGCTTCTTCGCCTTACCCGTTTGACCGATTTCAATCAAATTTGCCTGAAAGGACCCAATGGTTGTAGGCTCCATAATTTCCTTTGGGAATTTTGATTCATCAATTTTTTTTGTGTAAGGCTTAGATTTTATAAAAAATGTACCAGAAATTGTCAAATTGCTTCTTCTCCTTACCATCTTGACCAGTTTTAACCAAATTAGGCTGAAAGGATCCTATGGCCATAGGCTCTAGAACATCCATTCAGAACTTTGATTCATCATTTTTTGGCATGAAAATCTGAGATTTTATGAACAATGTACCGGAAGTTGTCAAATTGCTACTCCTCCTTAGCTGCTTGACATATTTCAACCAAATTTCACTAATGGATTCTATGGTGGTAGGCTCTAGAAATTCTATTCAGAATTTTGATTGATCCAGTTGGGTGAAAATTTTAGATTTTATGAAAAATTTAGCAGAAATTGTCAAAACGCAGCTTCTCCTTAGTTGCTTGACATATTTCAACCAAATTTGCCTAGAGTGACCCTATCAAGATAGACTAGAATTTCTATTCAGAATTTTGATTGGACAATTTTTTGGGTGGCCAACTTGGATTTTCCGAAAATTATCCTTCAATTATCTACACGTATTTAAATGCAAATGGTTCAAATGTTAATGGTCCAGGTGAGCGCCACAGGCCTTTGGGCCTCTTGTTCTCAAAAACGACGTCTCCTTTGTTCAAAGAAAGCTGATTTGGCAATTTGGAAAATAGGATATCTTATATTTTGGCCTGTTCTTAGAAAATATCTTCTCTGAAACCGCTTGGTGGATCGAGTTGAAACTCATGAGACTTCATCTAAGGCATGAGCTGAACCAACGTTATTCAAGAGAACATGATTAGATAATTTGTCTTGTGGCCCTCTTGATTGCCATAATTTTCAAAAAAAATTATTTGTCTGGAACTGCTCAAATGGATAGAGCCAAAAGCTGACAAGTATAATTAGGGACTGGCAGTGTTTTCAATATGACTAGTTTTGAGCAATTCAGTTTAACTGTATGCCTGCTGAATTTCTCCAGACTACAGTTTACCTCTGGATATGTTAAATATTTTGAAAATCATTTAACTGAAATTTGTAACCACCAACTTACAGTCAAATTGTTTTCAAAATATACACCCCAGGTCCAAAGTTACTGCGCGTTGAAATTATTGTGTGGTGTCATGCAGCGGTTAGACAGTTAACATATTCCAGGTGAGCATTATGGCCCTTTAGCCATTTATTTATTTTTACTCAGTCCTGAAGTATTAAGCAATGGACCTTTCAATTTTTAGCTATGCCCTGCCCATCTCTAGCTAAGCTCCACCCACACCTCGCTCGTGTTGGGATCGATCAATCTCTGAACTCACTGACCGTCGATTTCCAGAAAACTATACAGGTGAACTGTTGATTATTTTGAAACTAATTTGACTGGGCGCTGTTGCTGCCATTCAGCATGTTTATTAAATAGTAGAGACATCAAATTCTTACATGTCAGACTATAAGAGTTAAAGACGGACCGAATAGAATCATTTATGACGTAATGATTATGACATCATCCTACACGCCGCTTAGCTGATTATGACGTCATATGACATAATTACTCTGGAAAGGTCCATTGTTAACCTGTGTTGTCATCCATCTTGCCATATTTCCTGTCACTGTGCCAACCAGTTTTTGTCATATGGTGAGAAAGCATACAGTACAGCTCAGAAATAAGCCAACATGTTTCCAAACACAGAACCATGTTAGTTACTAAGAAATGTTCTCTTGAATATTTCTAACATAATTGGTAGGCAGCAATGTCTTCCAATCAAATTATGTTCAAAATATTCAACAGTATGTTTTATCTTGTTTTGAAAACGAGTTACTTTATTTCTGAGCTGTACTGTACATGTGTAAGATTATATAAGTAAAACGCACATTCATGTATTGTCATCTGATGACCTCTTCTTTTATCTATTTGAGATGCTATTCTTGCTTAATCCTGATTCAGATGTGGTCGTGTAGCGGGTACATTGATACACTCGAGTACATGATGCGCTCGTGATATAGTACCTGTTTATATTGCTACAGATCGTACTGTTAACTTTATGCTTGCTGAATTTCTGCAGACTCTTCCGTGGACTTTAACTCTGGATATGCTGAATATTTTGAAAACAATTTGACTGAAAGTTGTTGGCTACGCCACCAACAACTTTCAGTAAAATTGTTTTCAAAATATTCAGCCTGTTCAAAGTTATCGGCATTTGAAATTTAGTCTGGTGGAAAATGCACAAGAATTGTTTTATTTAAATCTTTATATACATTTCTATTATACAATCTATCTTTATAATTATGTCAGTACTGATTTGTTTGTAATTAATTATGGTTTACATGTACCTTATGTACTAGACTGACCTGTATGTATAAAATGAAGTATATTAAAATTATCCATTACGTCCTTCCTTCTGCTCTGTATTTTCTCAGTATGCATGGTATGATGTTAATCTGAATGACCTCGTAGCGATCGTGATCTGGATGACCCAATATCCAATAGGGATATTGCCATTGATGACCAAGTAGCCAGTAGCAACAGTGACCTGAATGAGATGACCCGCTTCGTGTGAACAACCTGAGCGACCAAGACGATTCTAATGCATCATATTCAGTGGATTACAAGCCTATATATATACACCTGTGCAAAAGTTAAGCACCACCCTATTTTTACGCACATGCGAGGGTATATTCATGTGCTATGAAGAAAGCAATAGCATAAACATTTATGTACCCATCCATCTTAGTGCAAGAGGTAATAATGCAACTAGAGGAATGCTGATTATGATGGTGGGGAAACACTATGTTTTTGTTTGAACTTGAAAACGAGGCCTGAATATGGTTACGTTGACACAACTGACAACTATTGCCCTACAGTTGACACACGTGGCTAGATTGTCATTAATGGTGTCTGAAAACGAAGTTTAACATCTGTGCACGAGTTTGAGACTGTCATTATTAATACTGGGTATATCCACCTTGTGCCTGGATGACGGCCTGGACACGACGTCTCATGCTGGTCACCAACCGACTGATACGCCATTGTGGTATTCGTTGCCATTCAAGATGGAGTGCGTCTGTTAATTCCTGTAGGTTCTGCACAGGAGGATCCCTCCTTGTCACCATGTTTCCCAGAATGTCCCAGATATGCTCAATAGGGTTCATGTCAGGGCTCCTTGCTGGCCATGGTAGGGTTTCGATGGCATTCTGGCGGAGGTATTCATGCACAGCTCTAGCACGATATGGTCGGGCGTTGTCATCTATGAATATAGGGTGGGTTCCAGGTGCATGATTTACAAAATGAGGGACCACAACTCTATCCAGTATGGAATCTTGATATCTTTGTCCATTTAGTGTTCCAGGTACAGTCAACAGATCCAGCTTACAATCAAATGAGATGCATCCCCATATCATAACGGAACCTCCACCAAATGGAACTTCTTCCATGATGTTACGTTGGTCGTATGCCGTGCGTCTGGACCTCCATACACGAGTTCGACCATCTGTGGCATGAAGCAGGAACCGACTTTCATCGGACCAGTGTACCCGTCTCCAGGATCTCATGTTCCAGTGTCTTCTTTCGTTGCACCACCTCAGACGCTCCTCTTTGTGGTGTGCAGTGAGGAGAGGACGTCTGACAGGTCTCCTAGCTTTCATGCCAGCAGCATACAGTCTCCTTTTGACGGTAGACATTGACACTCTATTGCGCGTTTCCCATTGCTGGCTGAGCACTCTGCTGTTGGTGAATGGAGATCTCCTAACAAGGCGTACTAGGGCTCGATCATCACGGGCAGTAGTCTTCTTCGGTCTTCCAGATCTAGGCCTGTCCTTCACCTCGTTAGTTTGCCCATGTTTTGCAATCAAATGACTGATTACAGTATGGTTAATGTTCAGCTGTCTGCCAATCTCTCTGCATGACATACCAGTGGTATGCATGCCTATGATTTGCCATTTCACACGATCACTTAACCTTCGTCTTGCCATAGCGGTTCACAATCAAGAGCTAATTCTCTCTGTACAAATAAACCACGGTCATGAACACAAAATTCCTAATCTTGTCGCCTAAATCTGTATGTAATGTTCTACACCTCAAACTGGACTTTTACATAACTGAACACGTGTGCTGTTTCCCGCCACGCACGGACATCAAGCGGCGTGAAGTCATGCATGCATGTGCATTTCGTACTTGGAATTATGTCAGCTAACGCGGGGACAAAAAGTATGGCGGCCTAGTTGTACCATCATGTTTCTACGTTCTATTGTTTTTGCTGGTGCTTAACTTTTGCACAGGTGTATATGTATTACCATTGTCGTTGCCAGAATTAATAAGTTAACAGAGCCAGTTATTCCAGTTGTGAGTTTTCAAAGATACTATTTTCTTGACCTGCAAATGGACATTCTTCAAGACCACTGGACAGGCCAGTTTTGTCTTGAAAGCGGTTTACTCCACTTCTCAGGAGACAAGAAAGAGAATGAAGCTATAGGTTTGCGCGATGGCCCATAGGTTTTGCACGTACTCGCATGCTGTTATTAGCCAGTCAATCATGTTTGTGTGTTGATATGGGACTCGTTATCGCTACAAAATCAGGTAAATTCCTACACTCCTTGTTACCTCTGCACCCATGCTTAGAAATTGGGAGCGGTATAAAGACTCGGGGTAGCTCCCTGTGGTGCACTGGCATTCTGTCTATGAGAAGTAGAACTACTATCAGCCATTTGGCACAGAAACTGATATAAGCTGTCACAATGCTTTGAATAATGGAACACATACACTGGTGTGAATACAGGCTATCTTTTCGGGCATACAAAATCCACTGAATGACAAGAAACCATCTAGTCCAATAACTAAAGCGAGTTCATACTCAAGAAATTGAGAATTTGCCTGGTGACAATCCAGGATGATCTAGGTTTCACAAAAGAACCTGCTCCTCCAGAACCACTGAAAAGAGCTGGCCAAAATTTGGTAATATATAATTATAGACTAATTGCCATTCAAGTTAGTTCAAGGGAATTTTATACATGAAAACGGCTAGTAAAACAGGTTATCCAAGATGGCAACCAGACAGAGCGACTAATCTGGCAGATGCATAATAATGGTATCTGGTGCTCACCATCTTTTCCATAGGGGAGAATCTTGGCTGTGGTGTTATGGTCAACGGGTAATCAGCTGGGCGGGTTTCAAATCCTGCTCAGTTCTCAGGCGATCAGGTAGCTCATGAGCAATAGGTGGAAACATAGGTACTCTCATCACTCCTAGTTACCGCCACCCATGAGTATAAATGGGTCCAGTGTAAAAACTTGGGAAGTTGCCAATAATAGACTCGCGTAAAACCAGCGCATATATGCCATGAATGGAACCTTGATTCAGAGACTTGATAGATGCCAATCAAACCAATGACTTCAACTCCTTTTCCATAATCAGATTAAGGCTTGGTGGTGCGTCCGGGATGAGTGTCCGACCAGTTCTCAGAAGGCATCTGTATTTCTTGCACTACAACCTGGCAACTATCCCCCCCACCCTGTCCATGCTCACTATGCCACTAAAACTTGACAACTATTCCACATTGTCCACTTTCACTATGCCACTACCTGACAACTATTCCCACCCACCCTGTCCATGCGCACTATGCCACTACAACCTGACAACTATTCTGGTGTCCATGCTCACTATGCCACTACAACTATTCTCCGTAGTCCACACTCACTCTGCCACTACAGTCCGACAGCTATTCTCCATTGTACCTGCGCACTATGCCACTACAACCTGACAACTATTCTCCATTGTCCATGCTCACTATACCACTACAGCCTGACAACTATTCTCCATTATCCACACTCACTATGCCACTACAGCCTGACAACTATTCCGTTGTCCACGCTCACTATGCCACTACAACTATTCTCCGTAGTCCACACTCACTCTGCCACTACAGTCTGACAGCAATTCTCCATTGTCCACACGCACTATGCCTCTACAACCTGACAACTATTCTCCATTGTCCATGCTCACTATGCCACTACAGCCTGACAACTATTTCCCCTCACCTAACCACGCTATCTATGCTACTACAACCTAGAAACTATTCCCTCCCCACTAACCCCCTACTACCCCCCCACCCCCATGTCTTTGGGTGGGGTACAGTCATCCTGCCAAGTTTCAAACAATTATCTCTCGAAGCAGCGACAAGATTTTCGGGACTGACAGGATGGACCAATGACAAAATTTTAACATTAGGCACAACTTTGGGTGGGGTAAAATCATACTGTCGAGTTTTGAAGAATTATCTCAAACTATATGAGTTGCAGCGACAAGATTTTCAGGACGTAAATATGGGTGGACGGATGGGTGTATAAACGTACGGATGGACCAAAAACAATACCCCCGCTAGCAGGGATTATTATTAGGTCACATGTAGGCTGACATCACAATAATAAATAACAGAGAATACTCTTACATGATGTTGAAATAGTCCGTCAAGTGTAAGAATTGTATTGCCATAGGCAGAAACAGCACACAGACAACTTAGTTTCAAAATATTCAACCTACATGTATAGTTATCTTGAAAATGGAATTCTGATTAGTCAACGGACAAAGTATTAAAATCAATCCCAACACGCGCAAAGCGTGTGTGGAGCTTAGCTAGAAATGGATGTCTCTATTCAGGAGCAGGAATGTGAAAGATGATTGCGCAGGATTGATATTTACATGTCGCTGCCATGTGCCCCCATGACAGTTAGCATTGAATTAACCACACTTGTGTTAACTTATCTTTTTAAGATCTTAACCAAAATTTTGTCAATGGATCCTATCATGCTTCGCTCCAGAGCTACCATTTGGAAATTTGATTTGTCAATGTTTGACAAAATCTTTAAATTTACTGGAAATTGTCAAATTGATTCTTATCATTTTGACCGATTTCAACATCCTTATGGTCCTCGGCTCTTGAACATACATTCAGAATTTTGATTTGTAAAGTTTTTGCGTGAATATCTTAGATTTTGTGAAAGATTTACTGGAAATTGTCACGTTGACTGATTTAAACCAGATTTTGGTAGGCTCGAGAACGTCCATTCAGAATTGTGATTCGTCAATTTATGGGTGAAAATCTTTTAAGAAAGATTTAGTAGAAATTGTCAAATTTTTTCTTACCAGCTTGATTTTAAGAGAATTTGGCTGAAAGAATCTACGGGCTATAGGCTCTAGAAATTTCATTCAGAATTTTGATTTGGCACTTTTTGGGTGAAAATCTTGCCGGATGGAACCTAAGGTTCAATCTGATTGAATGGTCAGCCTCTATCATTCACTTCCTACTAAATGTTGTCTGTTCAAATGCTAATGGTCAAAGTGAGCGTCAAGGCCCTTGGGCCTCTTGTTAATTTTCAACAGGCTTTCTTCGCACATGATCATGGTTCATCAGGTTAACAAGTCAAATATTTGCATGGTTTATATACAAGAGTTAATATGGCAGGCAATGGGAGTGATCAACAACAACAATTCATCAAATGTTACAATTGGATTGGCTTCAAATATGGTACAGGGCATTGGTATAACAAAGTCTTTGGCAAAGTTTAAATCTGTAACAGATTTCTAAACCTTGCTCACGTTCTTGTTGTTGTTTTGTTTGTGGAATTCTTTTTTTTTTTATTACTCATTCAGTTCTCATCTAATCTCGCTGAAACCTCACACACATCTATAGTCCAGTAAAACTACAAATTAACCTAGAACAAATTGCAACAGAATTTATTTCTTTTCTGCGGCATTCATGGGACTGCCAGGTGTCACATATCAAAAGTCCTCCAAAATCCCTCGATGGGAAAGTGGGTAAATTCGCATATTTAGCTACCGCCATTATCCGAATAATGAAACTTCCCTTACCTGCTTCATTCCGCAAATAAACGAAGTAGAAATGTTGTCTAAGCTCTGAATTTCATGGTCACGGAAGATATCAAGCAAGTTGGCAAGATCTGTATCAGGAACTTTGAGTCTCAACATACCAGGAACTTCCCATTGACCTTTAAGGAGTTAACTGCGATGGAACAAACAGACCCAACAGCTGACATTGACATCCTCTGGGATTTCTCTTTGTTTCTGCGTTCAAGGAGACAGTCATGGTCTGGCATGATGCAAACTGTTCACCAAGGAGTTTATCCAGGTAAATTGTCTGTTATTTTCCTTCCGATGATAGATCTAGAGCCAAGTAACATGACCTGCATCTTTTCCACTTTGACTTATGTTTGTGAACAGGCAAACCGATACCATGTTGCACCCGTGATTACATTTGATCAGCCCTTATTTTGGAAAGCTATGACTATCATAGAGATTGAGCCGAGCTGGAGTCCATTAAAGCAAATTATTCTAAGACTCGGAGGTCTTCATATGGAGATGAGCTTCCTTGGCTGCATTGGTCACTTAATGGCAGGAAGCGGTCTTGCGCCTATTCTAGAGGTAGTCTACGCTGAGAATGCTGTCAAACACATTCTTAGTGGAAAGGCAATTTCTCGAGCAGTTCGAGGACACCTCATGGTTTTTGCTTCTCAGTACAATCTTGATTGCAAATGCATACAACCTACCACTACCTACAATTGCGGATGCTGAAGTTGACACAGTAGAATATTCCGCTGCAATGCATTCAAAAGAATTGTTTGACAATGATGATAATGTTGCAGGACATGAAACGATTGAAAGTTCCCTAAATAAGTCTGGTTAAAGTTGGAGAGCTCTATGATGACATTATCAAAAATCTGTATTTAGCTACAAGATTGTCGTCGGAAAATGCATTACATGATGTCAAGGACAAACTAGACTCAGAGAAGGTGGTCATGAAAGATAAGAGGACTGCACGACTCTGGCTTTTGTATATGGAGTTGGTTGACATTCTGCGTAAATTCATTAAGGCAGAACGAACTGGTGATTGGAACATGCACCTTCAGACCGTTCGTGAGATGCTTCCATATTTTGCAGCCGCTGGGCATAATCTGTACGCCAAGTCTGCATATGTATATTTACAAAAGATGTTAGAAATACCTGAAAGCCATCCAGATATACACACTAGCTTCCTCAATGGTCATCATGTCATTCATCGAAGTGATAGGTATTGGGCATGGTTATCTACTGATTTAGTTATTGAGCAGGTCCTTATGAGAAGTGTAAAGTCAAGTGGTGGTCTAACACGAGGTCGTGGAATGACAGAACTTCAGCATCTTGTTTGGTTGTTGTCTATGCCCGCATGTGCAGATGTGTGTAATGCAATGCAAGAGCTCTCTGGGGTAAACTGTGATTCAAGTGAACAACACAAAGATTCCACACAATCTCGAATAAAGCGTGATATGGATGATACTTACAAAATTCTCAAAATCCTTAGTGAACTGAATCCATTTGGACCAGACCCTTCTCTTAGAGGACTTGTTAGTGGATTGTCTGCACATGAATCAGTCAATGTTGACGATGCTAAAGATATTGGAGAATCAATTATTAATTCGATGTGTGGCCAATGTGTATCAAGCATTTCGTTCCAGAGAAAGAGACAAGCTATTACCTTAGCATCCAAAACATCTCTCAAGATTGATGATGAATGTGTACAAATTGATCCACAACTCCTATTTCAGACTCAGTTTAATTGGTACAAATGGATCAAAAGGGAATCCATCATCTTATTTTGAGTATGAGTTGTGCACTCATCCACCCGCACTCTTTGATAATTCATCTCTTCCATGGGAAGAAAATAAGCCGGCACTTGCTGATGCATTGTGGAAATTAATTCAAAATGAAGATGCAGTCCTTCCAGATTCTGTCCACTATGTGCTTGATGGAGGAGCTCTATTACACCGTGTTCCATGGCAGCGTGGAGACATTTGCAAATGTTTGTCAAAGATATGTAAAATATTGCATAAGCAAATATGGAAAGGCTACAGTAGTTTTTCATGGTTATGACCAAGGCCCAGACATAAAAGATGTAACACATAAGAGGCGAACTCGTGGATCAGGCGCAACTGTTGTACTGACTCCGCAAACAGTTGTAACTCTGAGTAAGCCTGATTTTCTTAGTAACAAGCAGAACAAACATCGGTTCATATCAATCTTAAGTTCATCTCTCGAATAGGCTGGATGCTTAACGATAAAGGCAAGCGGTGATGCTGATGTCTTAATTACGCAAACGGCTATCTTGGCTTCAAAGTCAACAAATACTGCTCTTGTTGGAGACGATACCGACCTACTGGTGTTGCTTCTATACCATACTGATATGAATGGCTGTCAGCTATTTTTCAGACCAGAGCCAAAGCAAAGTGCAAAGAAACCCCGACTGTGGAATATCAAAATGGCAAAGGAAAAACTCGGGTTCTGTTTGTGCTCACAGCTGTTATTTATCCATGCTATCCTTGGCTGTGACTCAACATCTAGGCTTTATGGAATTGGAAAATCTGCATCCCTTAGCAAAATCCAGTGCTGCAAAGAACTCTCTCAAATTGCTGAAGTGTTTACAATGAGTAATGCGAATAAAGATGACGTGATAAAAGCAGGTGAGAATGCAATGCTTATTCTATACAATGGCACTTCAATGGATAGTCTAGTTGCTTTGCGGTACAAGCGATTCAGGGAGAAGGTTGCAAAAAGTTCCAAGTATGTTGAAGCACGAGATTTACCACCAACACCCGCATCCGCAAAGTTTCACAGTCTTCGCGTGTACTACCAAATTCAAGTTTGGAGAGGAGATGCTGGAGATATGGATCCAACAGAATGGGGCTGGAAAGTTCTCAACCACCAAATGCTGCCTGTTAAGACTGACATGCTGGCAGCACCTGACGATTTACTGTATTCATTTAGATGTAGCTGCAAAACTGGCTGGGAATCAGAGATGCACCTGTAGAAAACATGGGCTCAGCTGCACATCCGCCTGCGAAGACTGTAAGGGTCTCAGTTGCTCGAATTCAATAACGCTCATTGAGGAAGATGACTTGGATAATTGATGCAAGATGAAATTAGTAGAAACCAGGTACCTATGCCATACTATTTCATCTTAGCTTAGCTTAGAAACACACAATACCGTGACATAATAAAATATAATATGTATTGTATCAATATCAATGATGGTATTAGGTAAATTCATGCAAGTGGCATAACACAATACATTTAATTTGTGGAGAATATGTCAATCGTATTCATTTATTACTAACAAAGTCCAAAAATACCCAGTCACACATATATTACATACTGGTTTTAAAGAAATAAAGAAAAATGGATTTTTCAGGTGAAATGGCCCAAATCTGGTAATAATTATGCAAATTTTACCCTTTCCCCTATTGGAATTTTGGAGGACTTTTGATATGTTGTACATGATGGCCCCCTATACACTGGACGAGGTAAAAAAATTCTGTTGCAATTTGTTCCGGGTTAAAATATTTTTGGCCTAGATTGACTGGACTACTAGTAATAAGTACCAACATCAGAACGGAGCCCGAGTTTTTATGCACTACACTGCTTGGTTTTAGAAGGGTGGTCTACCATTAAATTTTAAATGGTATTATATGGACCCTTATAATGTTGGCGCTGTGAGTAGGATGGTCTGGATTGTTTTGTTATTAGTGTTGCAATCAGCGTACAGGAATGTTGGAATAAAGGTTAGGATAGATTAGGATTCAATGACACTGATAGATTAAAAGCAAAAAAACAATACACAGGACTAGCATACTGATATCATACTAGGTTCAACGGTGATTGGAAGGTGGAACGTCTAGCGTGAGAATGACTGGATTGTAGTGTTTAGAATCATTGATACCGCGCTTGACCATCAGGTCATCTGACCTGTTATCTAGCTTGAGAATGATAAGCGCTAGTGGATATTTCTAAGTTTTCTTATAGTGGATTGGTTACCGATTTCTTTTCAATGTTGTGGGTTTCATTTGTTTTTGAAAGGAATTGACAGCATTATTATGTACATTAAATTAGTATTGATCTATACACCTGTGCAAAAGTTAAGAACCAGCAAAAACAATAGAACGTAGAAACATGATGGTACAACTAGGCTGCCATACTTTTTGTCCCCGCGTTAGCTGACATAATTCCAAGTACGAAATGCACATGCATGCATGACTTCACGCCGCTTGATGTCTGTGCGTGGCGGGAAACAGCACACGTGTTCAGTTATGTAAAAGTCCAGTTTGAGGTGTAGAACATTACATACAGATTTAGGCGACAAGATAAGGAATTTTGTGTTCATGACTGTGGTTTATTTGTACAGAGAGAATTAGCTCTTGATTGTGAACCGCTATGGCAAGACGAAGGTTAAGTGATCATGTGAAATGGCAAATCATAGGCATGCATACCACTGGTATGTCATGCAGAGAGATTGGCAGACAGCTGAACATTAACCATACTGTAATCAGTCATTTGATTGCAAAACATGGGCAAACTAACGAGGTGAACGACAGGCCTAGATCTGGAAGACCGAAGAAGACTACTGCCCGTGATGATCGAGCCCTAGTACGCCTTGTTAGATCTCCATTCACCAACAGCAGAGTGCTCAGCCAGCAATGGGAAACGCGCAATAGAGTGTCAATGTCTACCGTCAAAAGGAGACTGTATGCTGCTGGCATGAAAGCTAGGAGACCTGTCAGACGTCCTCTCCTCACTGCACACCACAAAGAGGAGCGTCTGAGGTGGTGCAACGAAAGAAGACACTGGAACATGAGATCCTGGAGACGGGTACACTGGTCCGATGAAAGTCGGTTCCTGCTTCATGCCACAGATGGTCGAACTCGTGTATGGAGGTCCAGACGCACGGCGTACGACCAACGTAACATCATGGAAGAAGTTCCATTTGGTGGAGGTTCCGTTATGATATGGGGGTGCATCTCATTTGATTGTAAGCTGGATCTGTTGACTGTACCTGGAACACTAAATGGACAAAGATATCAAGATTCCATACTGGATAGAGTTGTGGTCCCTCATTTTGTAAATCATGCACCTGGAACCCACCCTATATTCATGGATGACAACGCCCGACCACATCGTGCTAGAGCTGTGCATGAATACCTCCGCCAGAATGCCATCGAAACCCTACCATGGCCAGCAAGGAGCCCTGACATGAACCCTATTGAGCATATCTGGGACATTCTGGGAAACATGGTGAGAAGGAGGGATCCTCCTGTGCAGAACCTACAGGAATTAACAGACGCACTCCATCTTGAATGGCAACGAATACCACAATGGCGTATCAGTCGGTTGGTGACCAGCATGAGACGTCGTGTCCACGCCGTCATCCAGGCACAAGGTGGATATACCCGGTATTAATAATGACAGTCTCAAACTCGTGCACAGATGTTAAACTTCGTTTTCAGACACCATTAATGACAATCTAGCCACGTGTGTCAACTGTAGGGCAATAGTTGTCAGTTGTGTCAACGTAACCATATTCAGGCCTCGTTTTCAAGTTCAAACAAAAACATAGTGTTTCCCCACCATCATAATCAGCATTCCTCAAGTTGCATTATTACCTCTTGCACTAAGATGGATGGGTATATAAATGTTTATGCTATTGCTTTCTTCATAGCACATGAATATACCCTCGCTTGTGCGTAAAAATAGGGTGGTGCTTAACTTTTGCACATGTGTATATTTATTTGTTTTGTACTGCATGACAATTTGAAGAGTTTGCTAAAAAAAATGAAACTATTTTTAATTAATTGTCTGTTCTTTATTCCATCATCTTCCTGCCAGTATTGTGTCGATTGCATCCATTGCAGTATTCCTGTAGCTTTCTAGACCAAGAACTTCAGAGAACCTGTAACAGGTGATTCACTTTTGGAAATTGTGTCCACTTAGGATTCTTTTCGGAACTTATTAAAAATTTGCAATTAAATATTTTCTCTTGGTATTGCGTTATTATAAAATCTGATATAAGAACAGTCAAGTTTCTCCCTAACAAAAGTTTCAACTGGATTCCAAAATGTGTAAAAAGTGGGTAGTGCTCACCTAGAAAGTGGGTAGTGCTCACCTAAAGTGGGTAGTGCTCACCTAAAGTGGGTAGTGCTCACCTAAAGTGAGTAGTGCTCACCTAAAGTGGGTAGTGTTCACCTAAAGTGGGTAGTGCTCACCTAAAGTGGGTAGTCCTCACCTAAAGTGGGTAGTGTTCACCTAAAGTGGGTAGTGTTCACCTAAAGTGGGTAGTGTTCACCTAAAGTGGGTAGTGCTCACCTAAAGTGGGTAGTGCTCACCTAAAGTGGGTAGTGCTCACCTAAAGTGGGTAGTGTTCACCTAAAGTGGGTAGTGCTCACCTAAAGTGGGTAGTGCTCACCTAAAGTGGGTAGTGTTCACCTAAAGTGGGTAGTGCTCACCTAAAAAGTGGGTAGTGCTCGTGTAAAAAGTGGGTAGTGCTCGTGTAAAAAGTGGGTAGTGCTCATGTAAAAAGTGGGTAGTGCTCACCTAAAAGGTGGGTAGTGCTCACCTAAAAATGGGCAGTGGATGTGTTGACAGTTGAAGTGATATCAGTTGACGTGATGCCAGTTGAAGCTAATCTCCGCCCACACCTCGATCGTGTTGGGATCGATCAATCTCTGAACTCCCTGAATATCAATTTCCAGAAAACTATACAGCTTAAGCTGTTGAATATTTTGAAACTAATTTGACTGGGTGCTGTTGTTGCCTATTCTTGTGTCAGACTTTTAAGAGTTAAATACTGTCCCTATAGAATCATTTATGATGCAATGATTATGACGTCATCCTATACGCCGCTTAGCTCATTATAACGTCATCACTCTGCAAAGGTCCATTGGGTAATTAAACACTACCGGTGAAATAACTTTACACAAGTAAAATAAAACTGCTTTTTTGATTTGATTTTAACAATTTTATTCGCTTTTTGAAATTTCCTCAAACATCTTTAAAACCCACAATGACATACATAGACAGACATGAATCACCACTATTATTCATATATACTCCTTTCGTGTACGACGACGACAACGACGACGACGATGCAATAACTTAAAACAAATCATCTTAAAATAACGTCATCTTTTAAATTATCTAGAACTAGTATTTAATAATAATTATCTGTACAGAATTGGCATTTTTACAACACTCGATGGAAAAATAGCTTTTCATCTCTTTAATACATAATATGTATGTAGTATGATTTTCTGTGTCTTCTTTTCAGTAAAAGGTAATTAATTAATTAATTAAATAATGAATATCATACTTAATACTTCTGCACATATGTTCAGTAATTTAAGTTATATTAATAATCATTATTAAAGATAAATTGAAATAAAATAAATCACAGATTGAATTTTCGCCATAACTGTGTCATGAATTGGAAATTTTAAAATAGTGACTTATGATGTAAACCTCTACGATGACCCTCATTATCCCTTGAATGGTCAAGCCGGCGAAAGCCTCGCCTATGCAGTGCTCTTACAGGAAAAGAGAAAGCTATTTTTGAAAACTTCCATCCATTAGTGGTAAATTTTCAAAAAATAGATTTCTCTTGGCCCATGAATGGACATTGACTCAGCAGAATTATGGATTTTCTTGACCAACCTTGACCATTAAAGAGTTAAAAGTGATGGGATGTGTTATGATGTATTTAACCCTTTAATGGTAATACCAGCCAAAACCGACCTCTGTTATGGTCTTATGGAATGTCCATTTACTGGCCAAGAAATACAACTTTTGAAAAGTTACCACTGGGATGACTGGCTCGACAAGAGAGACAGTAATTCCAGCGATAAATTTTCAAAAATTGTGTTATTTTGGCTTGTAAATTGACACTCAATAGACACAGATATTAAAATGCTTTTGACCAAATTTGACCAATAAAGGGGTAAACATTTTTCTTGAAAAATGCAAATGTGTATACTAATAGTTAATATATGAACAGCATTGTTCTACTGAGCAGGGGTGGGAGTGCACGTGTGGGGACAATTAATATCATATGGCTAGATTGGCCCTATAGATCTTATAATACAATACTGCACGGTTCATACATCTGTTTCCGCTGTTTCAAATTCCATGATATCTACATAACTCGAGAATTAGCAAATTCCAGGAATTCAACAAATATGGTTGCATCAGTAAGATGTTATACGCTGAATATTTTGCAACTAAGTTGTTATTGCAGCAACTGTTTTAAGCCAAATTAGAAACAAATGATATTAAAAATATATGATCTCAGGACGCTTATTTTCCCCACAAACTTTTCCACGACCTTGGAGAAAAAGTAATAGTTTTCTAGGATTTGAATCTAAAATTAAAAATTCCATGATTTTCTATAATTTTCAGGACCAGTATAAACTGACACCGGACTAGCAGGGGAACAGTACTAGATACACACAATTATTATTCTGCGTCATAGTAAAGGTTTCAATCATAGTAATGGATGGTATTTATACCGATTTATAATTATGGTAAAAAAATAAGTATGTGTTATAATATGATGTTTTACTATTATTCACAGACGGCTCATTGAGGAACAATGTGGCGGCGTATATGTATTATTATAAAACAAGACTTGCCTCAGGACAATAATTTCAATAGGCAATAACTCTGGACCTGCTGAATAGTTTGAAAAAAATTTGATTGAAAGTTGTTGGTGGCTTAGCCACCCACAACTTTCAGTCAAACTGTTTTCAAAATATTCAGCATATTCAGAGTTAAAATCCATGAAAATTGTGGTCAGTAGAAAGGCAGCAGGCAGACAGTTAAAAGCAAGATTTGTTTGTGACTAATTTTTTATTCTGGTCTAGAAAACTTCATAAAATTGTTATTTTATTGTGGTAACATGCCTGCAGATGTGGATATGTGACTGCCTGTGTGATAGTATACGTGTGTGTGTGTGTGTGTGTGTGGTAGCATACCTGGAGGTGGGTCAGTGCCCAAAATTCTATCTACAGTTGCAGAATTTAATTTAAAATTTGTCTTCGAGCCTGAATGCCGACATGAATACACCCTGCCAAGAATGCACTAACATACTCGCCCATTCAGTGATTTTTATGTATGATACACTAACTACTACATCTGTGTGATTGATTCTATCGTATTTACAAATCTAAAACAGTTTAAAACATCTACGAAAAACAATTAAGAAAAAAGTTGACAATTTGTCATTTTAATTACTTTATACAAACAATAATTAACAGTTACAATATATGTATAGAATTTTGTCTTCAACGGACCGTTGTTTTTTCACTGTCTGACTGCCGTAAGCCACCAGACAATAAGTTCAATGGGCAACAACTATGGAGATGACAAATATTTTGAAAACAAATTGACTGAAAGTTGGTAGTGGCTTAGCCATCAACAACTTTCACTCAAATTGTTTTCAAAATATTCATCATATGCAGATTAAAACGTTATGGAAAATGTAGTCTGCAACAATTCAGCAGACAGACAGTCAATGTTGTGTTACAATGCTGACATAATGATTTGTGCTTGTCCCGCACATGACAATGATACCTACAACCATGTATATAAGCAGAGACCTTGCGAGAGATGGGAGGGGGGTATCATTGTATGGGATAGTGCACTGATTTTACATTTATAGACAATCAGTTCACTCTGTAGGCATTCCGTTAGATAGACCACCTCATATAGAACAGATTCTAGGCATCTGTATTAATAACAATTATATTATGTTGATAATAAATATCAAATAAAACTAATATCTTTAAAAGATTCATATGTTAAATAACAGGGTAAAAACTATAGTTAATTTCGCATAGGAATAAACTCAAAATCGGTAGATTTTCTACAAAAAAGAATTTGTGCATCGCTAGTGTGAAACTGCCGTTTCTCCTGTAAAAGGTTACAAATATTAAAATCGTATATTACTGACTATGTACAACTAGATTTTGTAGTATAATTGTTTAACAGATGTATATATTTTAGTACTATGATCGCTGTAAATATTCAGTCTAATTAGTGGCTATTGTATTAATGAGAAACCATAACTATTTAACCCTTTAATGGCCAACCCGGCCTCTGCACTTGCCCTCACAAATGTCCATTTGCGGGTCAAGAGAAGGCTTCTTTCTGAACATATACCAGTGGAACGATTGGCTCGATAACCAAGTCAGTCATTCGACTAGGAAATTTTCAGAAAATTGTCTTCTCTTGACCCGCATATAGACATTCAACAGGGTTTTAATTTTCTCGAAGACGTTTGACCATTAAAGGGTTAAAGAATGGGAGAAGACATAATTAAACAAACATTATGAATTTACTAAATCCTCATTTTAATCATTGAGTATACTTTGATATTTGTAAGGTTTTTAAACAGAGTTTTGGTTTATTTAAGCAATAGGCTAAAGGCTAGTAAATAGCGCTCTCAATTCTGAACGCAAATAACTAGGTTAATAATAAGAAGAATAAGAAGAATAATAATAATAATAATAATAATAATTTATGATTGAATACAGATGAAAATCTTTTGTAGAATAAGTCAACATAAATTCATTTCTTAACTAAGTGAAAATTTCACCATATTTTTATTATTTACAATCACTGAGTTGAAGTTAATAATCATGTTTTTAAGAAAATAGTATTTGCAGCAAAGTTAGCCCTTTGAACGTACAAGGGCAAATTCAAAAACTTGTTTACAATTTACTAATATATTTGCATGAATATATTGAAACAAATTTGACTGGAAGCTGGTGCTGCATGTCAAATTAGTTTCAAAATATTGAACAGCCTACCTGTATGGCTCCCTTGAAATTTAGAAGAGGGACTTCAGTGTTCAGAGCATTAAGAGCTGAGAGGTGGATTAACTGTCTGACCGCTGCATTTGCAGCAGACAAATGCATCAGACAATAATTTCAATGGGCAATAACTCTGTACATGGTGAATACTCTGAAAACAATTTGACTGAAAGTTGTTGATGGCATAGCCACCAAGAATTTTCAGTCAAATTATTTTCAAAATATTCAGCATATCCAGAAATAAACCCCATCAAGCAGACAGCTAAACATCTGAATTTTGAAACAACAAGAACGTTCAACTATTGCTTACACACGTCTATTGCTACATCATTACCTGGTTTTGAATGACATTTATCGAGAGCACATTCACGTGCCAAAAGATACAAGCAGTTTTCACAATGAAAGCAGATTTATTAAAACGCAAAATATTCTGAATATTAGTTTAAATATAGTAGTTTGGAGAAATGTGGATTCCTATTTACATGTGAAACTGCTATGGGGGGGGGGGGGTGAATAAATCAGACGTTAAAAAGGAAGACACGCATAAAATCTTTTTACCAGAAACAGAATTAACTGGCTGACTACTGGAAGCCACCAGACAATAATTTCAATCGGCAATAACACTGGACCTGCTGAATATTTAGAAAACAGTTTGACTGAAAGTTGTTGTGGCTTAGCCACCAACAACATTCAGTCATATTGTTTTTCAAATATTCAGTTTATCCATAGTCAAACACCATGGACAATGTAGTCTGCAGAAATTCAGCAGGCAGATAATTAAGTGACCACCATATCCAGCACACACATTTGGTCACTATAGACAGGTCATTTCATAATATTGGTGGTGACTTACTATTGGATATATGCTTTCTGGAGCCTTACACACATTAATTAACACACAAGGACTTCCGCAGTAGTCTTAGAAAATGTCTATTTGCAGATTAAGAAGACGATTTTTGAAACTACATCACAAAAATGTTAGCTGATGTCACAATCATAATGACATAACTCTGTCACGAAAATCGAAAAATCTGTCACAAAATGGTCTTCGAGCAATCAAATAACCAAATCTGGTCATGTGACAAGTGGTAATAATGTTGTTATCCATATATGTAGTGACTATCTTCAACATAGTGAAACCGGTTAATAATTCTGAACATGTCTGGAAACACCAAATCAAAACAATGTAAGAAATATTCTGTTGAATATTTTCAAGTCTAATTAGTTTCAAAATATTCAACAGCTGGCCTGAATAGTAGTGTTATAATTGAGACACTGGACTCTGAGGGGTTAATAAAGAGTGATTCATTAACCATTTAATACCCAAGATTGGTAAAAAAAAAAGCAAAATGTTTGCTTAAATTGACTGTCAACACAACACAATTGTCAAAATTTCGGTCATTGAGCGAGCGATTACAGTTGCAAAATTTCCAAAAAAATCTTCCTGGCTTGCAAAATGACATTTCCTATGACCATTACAAAAAAGATAAACCCTGACACTCAAGGCGGCAAACGAAAATTCATCTGCAGTGGTCTTGATCAATGTCCATTTTGCTGGTCAAGATGAACTAATTTAGAAAATTTACCACTGGAATGACTAGCTCGTTAAGTGTGTCAGTCATTCCAGTGATAAATTTTCAAATAGTTTTCTCTTGGGTCTGCAAATTGAACATTTTCTTTCAGAAAATTGAAATTTTCTTGGACAAATTCGACGGTTAAACTGTTAATGTGTCAATAGCTCATAACAGATGGCAAAAAATTTGAATAATAACAACAAACTCAGCAGCATTTAAGTGCGCCCACTAACCCTCTAAAGATGCATATTCACAGCAGAATGATTGAAAATAAAATTGTTAAAATTGTATACTCTGTTTGCGGCATAAATTGTGTACCGAAATGTAATGAAACGAATGCAATCTTAACATATAATGACTTCTTTCCATAAGAATTAACACAAATTTTCTAAGTTGTGAGATTGAATTAGAGACACGAGTCCCTAATTCAAATTCATAACTAAAGAAATTTTACAACTTTTCATCGAACGAAATCATTATATGTTAAGATTTATTTCATTTCATTACATCTAGGTACACAATTTAAGCCTCTAAAAGTACACAATTTTAACAATTTTATTTCTAGGCATTCTGCTGTGAATATGCACCTTTAATGTCTAAATGTGTTCAAGAATATCAAAATATTTACTTACTTAATGTCCATTTGCAGTCCAAGCGAAAACTATTTCCAAAAATTCACCAGTGAAATCATCACTGGCTCGGTTACCCAGCCAGTCATTTCAGTGGTAAATTTTTTAAAATAGTCTTCTCTTATCCTGCAAGTGGACATTCCTCAAGACCACTAAAAAGGCTGGTTTTAGCCGTCATAAACGGGTCAATGTCTATAACCCTAGGAATGTGTCTTGCATTTACATTGTTAAATAAATACATTGTTCACGTGAATCTGCTAATACACCTAGCTAATACGCAGCACAGAATTAGCTAATAATAATGATGATAATAATTATTATAAGATTATTACTAATAATAATAATAATAATAATAATAATAATAATATAAATAGTGGCAAAACTGGCCTTTGAACTAGTAAAACATTTGCATAACTTCCTTCTTTAATAATATAGACATGAATTAGTTAGTTCAGTAATTAATAACAGTAGATGTGTCACTAGCAAATAAATTGTACCAATACTCATTCTAATAAAACACAATTTTGCGATGATTATATTTGAAAGTAATAGTAACGAGGACCTGCCTTGTTCAAAATCGCAACTAAGGCTGATGTCCCAATAGGGACCGCATACATGTGTATATTAAAAGAGTAAATGTCCCCTTTAAATCTATATGAGGTGGTCTTATTTCACTGCTTAAATAAATTCTTATAATGTGAAACAATGTTTTGACTATGAAGTTTGAAATTTTAACTATGGACCAAATGTTTGGTTTTGGTTTGTCGTTATTCATCATGATCAACATTTTCTTAAAAACACAGACATATTTTTATATTTATTATAATACAAAGGGAAGACAAAGATGGGAAACTGACTTTCGTTATTCACCCAAAATACGCCTTCTCTAAAGCATAATCTGGGAAAAAATATCGAACAAAGACACACAAAAAACATTTAGACAAAACTGACAACTATCACATTAATATCTATTTACAAAGGAAGAAAAACAAACCTATTTACAAACCTGTCTATACCGCCATGTTTGGGAGCAAGGAAGGCGCTGGCTGGTAAAGGCAGGTCTCTTAACCCGTTAACGATCAAGCTCGCCAAATAACAGCATCTTCAGTAGTCTTTCAGAAATGTACATTTGCAGACCAAGAGTAGAATATTTTTGAAAATTTACCACTGGAATGTCTGGCTCGGTAGCCGAGCCAGTCATTCAACTGGTAAGTTTTGAAAAATGTTGAAAAATAATTTTCTCTTGGATATTTTCTATGAGAAAATTTTAATTTTCTTGAACAAATTTAAGGGCTAACAGCTTTATACAAGTGAGTAGTCATATGAAATGCATTGTGGGTACCACAAGAGCATGATGAAATAATCCTATCACTTAATGTCCTCTCTAATGATGAACATCGGTCAAGATTATTAAAACTTTCTCGACCAGGAGAGGGATATTAACGAGTTGTCTCAAATAGTCACCTTGTTCCCAGAAAATGGACGTTTCTCAAGAACACTACAGAATAAGTTCATGACTGCTTTCATACCATTTTGACACTGAAACCGACCAAACAGGCCTTCTGTAGTGTTCTTAAGATATATCCATTTGGGCCCGAGTGATTATTTTTTTAATTGACCGCTGGAGGTTATCAAGTCCATCACAATTATTAAAAAATAATCTTCTGTTGGTCTGCAAATGGATATTTTCTAAGAGAAAATGAGAAATTTTCTTGAGGAAATTTGAAAGTTAGGATTAAGGGCCACTCAAAATCACATGACATTTATAGACATGTCTGATTATATTTACAAAAAAACAATTCTCTAACATACTAACCCTGACATAAACATTTTATCTAAAAGTTACGGTATCCTGACAAAAAAACATCAGAAGAAAAAAACCAATGCAATATGGAAAAACTTTTCAACATGTTATTATAAAGATAGGTATTTACTTAAATATATTGATTATAATTAGTTACTACCAGCACTAAAATTGTTTGTTCTCCTCCCAATTAAAAGGGAAGTGGAAGATTTAACAGGCCCTCCTTTGCTAATAAGCAGACATATTTTAAAATCAATAACAAAGAAATAGTATAGTTTGAAATTAACCCTGACAACTCTTGTTAAAATTCTAATTTTTACTCTGTCATTAGCAAAGAAACTGGCGTACATTTTTCAACAATTTTGGTGGACGATGTTGCTGTCTACGACAGCACCATCTTCCACCAAATTTGTTGAAGAATGAACACTAGTTCATCTTTTAATATAATGTGAAAATCTAAAAATTTTGACATCAGAGTGGTACGGGTTAACTCTACAATTGCTCCATTGACATTTTTTAGACCATAACGCATCAATCTTCTACTGTAGACCATGGAGAGGAGCTTAGAAAACTAACTACTGGAACCAATGGATTGGTGATCAAGACAATGGAACCAATGGATTGGTGATCATTCCCACGCCAAGTTTTCAAGTCATCTTCGAATTTGTTCACAAATTAATTTTTTTCATAGAAAAAGGCTCATTCATTTGCAGACAAACTGATTTTTTTGAAAATTTATCACTGGAATGACAGGCTCTGTTATCGAGCCAGTCATATCACTCAAACTGGCCAAAAACTGCTTCTGCAGTGGTCTTGAGAAATGCCCATTTGCAGACCGAAAGAATATTTTAGACAATTTACACCGAAATGTGTGGCTCGGTTGGTTATCTAGTCAGTTATTACAGTGGCTAATTATTTATAGTCTTCTCTTGGCCTGCAAATGGACATACCTCAAGACCACTGCAGAGGCCAGGTTCACTGACTTGCACATTAACCCTTTGACACGCGACAGCCAAATATGCAATGCTCTTAAGAAATGTCCATTTGCAGAATGAGAATACTATTTTTGAAAATTTACCACTGGAAGGACTGGCTCGATAACTGAGCCAGTCATTCTGGATGTTAATTTCCAAAAATAGTATTCTCTTGGTCTGAAAATTGATATTTTGTATGAGAAAGCTGAAATTTTCTTGAACAAATTTTAGCCATTAAAGGGCCAATGAAACAATATTGGAACCAAATGGCACGGCGTCTTCATTGACCGATATTAAGCTTGTAGATGGCTAGAAAGAATTAAAATATTACCACATATTAGCGGAGTTTTGTTTAATAGTTGCTATTACTATTATCTTTATTATCGTTATTATTTATTATTATTAAATTATGTTAATATAATAACAAACAATAACCCCAATATAATAAATTATTAATTTATCGCTTCGGAGCTATCGCTAAATATACGCCCACCACATTGTGGCAAAACATTATATTAGTTATAATTATCTGGTGTAAAGATATCACAAAACCGGCTTAAAATTTAAATTCAAAAATTTTAATTCAAAATAAACAGATTATATGTGATGTGTAAAAATAACTCTCTATATAAAGTTTTAAAACATTCTTTTGAAAATAAAACATATTACTAGAATTACGATTAACAAATGCTTTGTCAGGTTAGAGTAGCAGTAATAAAATTAGCAATATTTTTATTAACATCATCGACTAAAAATGGGTTAAAATCCGAGAAACTGCGAAAAGATATTTGCTACAGTGAAATTCTATCAATTTATAGTCAAGCATGGCTTGAGTAACCAACCGTTCATATGGAGCAAAATCAATTAGTTACTATAGAAAGGTGGTTTTATACCTGTCTCGCTGCTTAGCCACCTACAACTTTCAATCAAATTGTTTTCAAAATATTTAGCTGCTCCAAACATTTAACCCTTGGAATATGTTGGAAATGATTTCATTGAGCAAAAACTCCTGACTTGCTGAATATCTTGAAAACAATTTGACTAAAGTTGTTGGTTGCTTAACCACCAACAACTTTCATTCATATTGTTTTCAAAATATTCAGCAGGTCCAAAGATATAACCCTTGGAAAATGTTGTCTGCAAAAACTCAGCAGTCAGACGCTCAAGATTTAGTAACCTGTCATAGGATATGCAGCACCTATCTTAAAGAACCACCATCATTAAGATCCAAGAAACTGGAAGTCGCTCGCGCAAGTTTGACTGTATTTGATCATTTAGGTGTCACCTAAAATTGTCTCATAGAATAAAAACATTTAATAATAAAAAATAAAGAGAAAAATGTGAGGTGTATGTTTCAATCAAAATCTATTAGTCAGTTTCGATTTTTGTATGGAAACAATGAAAATGAAAACAATTTGACAAAAAAAATTTTTTTTTAAACAACGTAGATCAACATAATTATTCAAGTCAGAAACAAATTTATCATCATCATTATTAATTAACTCTGTGAAATAGAATATTTACAAAATTATACAACGTACCCTCAAAACATCAATTGAGCAGTACAAGACTAAAATCAAGAGGCCCAAAAGCCTTGACACTCAACTGCCTACGATACAAGAACGTGAGCAAACATTCTGTATAACTTGCTAGTAAGTACGTCAAGATAAATATTACCTTTGACATGTACTATTGGGGTAAGCAAGGCCATGTAGACAGTTTGCATTATCGCTGGTAACAGAGATAAACTGGTCTATTGCCAAAGCCAATACCGTTAAAATTAGACTAAAGGACGCAGTTTTTTTTGTCATATTACATGTTCTAGGAAAGGGGTGCGCCCTATAATCGAGTACAGTCTTTGAGCACATTTTTTTTGACAACTTTCGTAATAAAAATTAATGATACCACGGAAATTCAACGGTACAAATTCTCGCCGCCTTACGACTATGTTTAATGTATACCTCAAAACATCATCGCAGAAGTGAAATTATTAAATTGGACTGCCTAAATATCATTTATTACATCAAAATTAATCCTGAATTTGACATAAAATGGCCTCCAGAAAAGATATAAATCACGTGATTCGCCTCCAAACGCAAAAGATTGTTTTTAATTAGAGCGAGTACGTGGATAAAATATTCTATTCTCGGAACTCTGAATACTATATATTATCATTGCGCGATAGGAACTAAGTATTGTACTTTAGGTCTGATCCGTACCTGTTTGATAACAAACTCCCGTTAACGTATAAGATCCCGCGAGAACATGGCGCCTCCAATCGCAAAAGAGTTAGCGGCTCACCAACGTAAGAAGTGCTTTATCTCATTTTAATTCTGATTCCGTTTTGGATCATTTAATGTTGGTCGGCATTCCAAAATTAATGCACAATACGAGAGTAAACACTGTTCCATTATTAATTTTTACTGAAGATAAAATATTATTTCCCTGTTGTGATTGGATAAATTCTCCCGTACAAGCCAATGAAAATAGAGAATGGCAGATATTAGAATAATTCTAGTAAACACAACTGCTGATCTGACCGCATTCCTAATACCACATGATTTCCATATTCTCAAGGCGACATTTTATGTCAAAAGTAGCATTGATTTTAATGTAATAAACGACCTTTATTGAAGATACACAATATTTAGGCTGTCCCATTAATAATTTCACTTCCACAATGATATTTTTGAGGCGTACATTAAACATAGCGGTACGGCGGTAAGCATGCGTATGGAATATTGCGTTCAATTTTCATGGTAGGTTCTATGAGTTTTAACCATTTTAAAGAATGGATTTCAATTTCCCTATGCGTCCTTTCTATGCATATAAGGATTTTTGGGGAGGATTTGGGCCAAAATTTAGCCTGCGTCCAATACATGCTAGCGTCCTTTCCTCGAATAAAAACGGTAGTTCTAATATGACTAAATACATTGTTTCACGACCACATATAGTTTACTTTTCCTTTCTTCTTTTACAATTCACTGCAATAATTTAGAAATCATACAAGGCCCATTAGTCTGTTGCTCGGCTTTGCATAACAGTTAATCTACATTTTCGCACTACTGGTATATTATTGAACCGTTTAACCCTCAAGTCAGCCAAAAATGGCTTCAGCAGTCGTCTTGATGACGATTTGGAGACCAAGAAAGAGTAATTTTGAAAATTTACTACTGGAATAACCGACTCGATAACCGAACCAATCATTCCCGTGGTAAATTTTCAAAAAATCATCTATTGCTCTACAAATGGACATTTTCTGAGAAAATTTAATTTTCTTAAACAAATTTGAGGGTTAGAGGCTAAGATGCTAGTATGAAGATGTTTAACAATGCATGGATAGATGGATAAATGAAGGACATACAGACGAAGGGTCATTACTATGGCTCAGCTGACAGACAACTCTTCCGAGCGAGAAGCCTTTCTTTGTAATCACAATCTATCTCTTTGTACAGAACTCAATATTTCCTTCAATTAACCCTTTAACACTCAAGCTGGCCAAAAACGGCCTCTACTGCGGTCGTGAGAAATGTTAATTTGCAAACCATCAGAAAAGTATTCTTGAAAACTTCCCACTGGAATAAATGTCTCGGTTATCGAGCAAGTCATTCCTGTCGTAAATTTTCTCTTAGTCTGCACATGGAAATTTTCAATAATAAGATTGAAATAAAATTTCTAGGACAAATTTGAGGTTTAAAGGGTTAACCCTTAAACTGTTGGCTTGTCATCATAAATTATACAATCCAATTTTGTGTGACATTAGGTTTTAAATTTCAAAACGAAACTACTGACAAGATCAACCGATATCATTAACACCATTTTTACCATTCACACACAAATATTTCTTCAAGTTTCACCAAAATCATGACTTGCATTCAGAAGGATAAGGGTTAACCCTTTAATACCTACATTTTGTACACAAAAAATCAAATATTTACTTATTGAATGCCCATTTGCAGGCCAAGAGAATACTATTTTACAAAATTAATCACCGAAATGACTGGCTCGGTTATCGAGCCAGTCATTTCAGTGGTAAATTAAAAAAAAATAGTATTCTCTTGGCCTGTGAATGGACATTCCTCAAGACCACTATGGAGGCCGGTTTTGGCAGGCTTCGGTGTGAAAGGGCTAAACATCACAAGAACACCTTTGGGCCACGGATGACGACTACATATGTGGAATTGTGTGCACAACAACGCCGGCAGCCTGTTGCTACCCAATAGAGGTAGACAAGCTCGGAGTTATCATAATTACTATTTATAATTAACATTATAACAATTAACCCTCTCAATGCCATACACCACCATGTATCGCAATTCATTTACAAAATAAGAAAAACTGTTTAATATTTTGAAATTAATTTTACTTGAAGATATTGCTGTCTAATGCAATGGCTTCCCGAGGAATTAGTTTCCAAACATTCAACAGGACTCCTCCCTGGTTGCTAGGAAATGTAGACAAATGGGAGTATTGAATTGAAGGGGTTAATAAGATTATATCTCTTGTAGCCAATAAAAAAATATCGTCTCTGGTGTAACAAGAAAGGCCTCGCTTGCGTTTTTAATCATCATTTGGTCACCAGTGTATGCTCATCCTGTCTTCTCGTGATTTCTCCTCAAACAACGCTCGCAAAATCCACACATGAACTTGATATTATCTACCTATAAGTGTATAAGAAACAATATTGTATAACATCTCACCCTACCTGCCATTTTCAATGGCCTTGACATTTAGACGTTAACGCTTTAATCCTCACATATGAGCAAGAAAATTAAAAAAATTTCGTAGATAATGTCCATTTGCAGAACAAAACTATTTTGGAAAATTTACCACTTGAATGACTGGCTCAACAACTGAGCCAGTCATTCCAGTGGTAAATTTTCAAAAACAGGCCTCTTGTTCTTCAAATTGACCACTGCAGAAACCACTTTAGACAGCTTTAGCACCAAAGGGATAAAATCAAGGGAACATTCCAGCCAAGTTTTCATAAAATCCTTTCAGTAAAAATTGAATTATCCCGCTGGATGCACACAGACGGACACATGCAATGCCGAATGTAATCGTCTCGCGCCAATGACCAATTATGGGTAGTGAGCGCCATGAAAGAGTTTCTCTTCAGGGCATGGTAGTCTTCTTTATGCAATGAATACTGATACCCACTCTTTATCTCGCAAAGAAATAGAAGGGGCCTTTTCCAACTATTCCCCAACCATCTCTAGCTAAGATCTACCCCTCACACACCCCAAACCCCCATGACATCAGATATTTGAGTGACAGATCGGATGCATCCATGTTATATTTTGAAGACTCATGAAAGAATTCAGATTATTCCCTTATAGGACTTTATTGCCGCTGTTTCATGGGATGAACACGTGGATTTGTCAGACAGATTATATGTTTTTACAGCAGTGCCTAGCAGAATATATTACATACTGTTCTTACATGACAAGGAGGAACTAACACATATAAAACATGTATTGTAACCTACACAGTGTGCTCTTGCCCTGTATCTATTTGGCATATGCCTGGAAGTGATGCGACTGATCTTCAACAGAGCCGACAGAATTGTGGTCCTAAAGAAGAAAACACAATAAAATTATTATATTAAACTAGACTAAATTTGGCCTGTGGTGAGATAATGAGAGGCATGGCAACTCGATCCTTCCTCTACAAAAAGAACAACCTGACAGCCATTTGAAGTTCCATATAATCGTGATATTTCCTCAAGATCATTTAAATTTCAAAATCTCTTGGCGGTCAGGAAGACCATTAGAGAACCCCACAGAAATTTCAACTGAAATTACAGGAATTTGTGCCAGATTTTCAGCTTACCCATAGACTTTAATATGGGCCTAAATGCACTTTATGCTAATCCGATGATGGCTAAATGTACACTATGCTAATTCACCTTTCCAGAGTATGCACCGATCATATGACATCATAATCATCTATGTGATGTGTAGAATGACATCATAATGGATGATGTCCTGAATGGTGTCGATAAGTACGTCACGAATGCATATTTGAAGATGGTCTATGTGTTGTTGTACAAATTGTATGACTTAAATATTTAATAAATATTCTGTTGAATATTTTGAAACTAATTTGACTGGGCGCTTAGGCAGCAACAGCACCCAGTCAAATTAGTTACATTGAACATTTTGAAACTAATTTGACTGGGCGCTGTTGCTGCCATAGGCAGCAACAGCACCCAGTCAAATTAGTTACAAAATATTCAACAGCTTCCCTGTATAATTTTCAGGAAATTGATAGCTAGGGCATTCGGGGATCGATCAATACCAACACGGCGAGGTGTGGGCAGAGCTTAGCTAGTGATGGGCGGGGCATAGCTAAAAATGGAAAGGTCCATTGTGCAAGAATGTGGAGTATAGTTTAATGTAAATTATGTATTCTAAGTCGACATAATTGTAAATAAGTACTTGCGATGACTAACTCGCTGTGCAGTATATGTGACTGCAATATCAGGATGCCAGGCTTGGAATGTCAAATGAACAGGGGATGAGATGTATAGAGCTTAGAGCATGCAGTTCTATGGAGTTCAGCGCAATATAAATAAGTCCTTAAAGGAAATGACCAGGGAACTAACAAATGCTCTTGAATGATAGATTTAGATAATAATCAACCAGTAAAAACACAAATAAATCTGACTAATTTGAAAAAAACAAATAAATACCATCTATGTCACTCTGGCAGGAACCAATTAGTGACGCAGGTGGTGCTGTGCGCTCTGGTGTACGCCGAGCAAATAAATAATACCCGCTACAGCCGGTCATATAATCTGAGTTATATTCCCTTTAAACTAATTAGCCACTACTTCCTACACCTAAAATACTTTCTAATTTTAAAACAATTTGGCTCAATACACATTATGCTTATCTGAGTGTGTACGGATGTGGTGTCTGGTTCAATGTAGATTAATCTAATTGTGTGTGCATGCGCGCGTGTGCGTGCGTGTGTGCATGAGTTGGTGCATGCATTTTCTCACCTCAACAGGTAATGTTTGTATAACTGCACCACCCTGTGTCTGGTAGGGCATTTGTGGATAGGTGCCATGTGGGCCGGACATATACTGTAAAGAAAAGATCCAAGTAATTAGTCACACAAAGCACATCTTCTAAAAGCAATGCAATCAGATCATGGAGGTACTAAAGACAACTAACCATTTAATACGCAAATCTGTTGACAAATTATTTAAAATTTCATCATAGAAAATGCACATTTGCAGACCAAAGGAAAATTAATTTTGAAAATTTACCACTAGAATGACTGACTTGGTTATCGAGTCAGTCATTCCAGTGGTAAATTTTCAAAAACAGCCTTCTCTTGGTCTGCAAACAAACATTTCTTAAGATGCCTTCAGAAGCCTTTTTCGTGATTTTTAGTACTAAAGGGCTAATGACAAGTTGACAATTAGTGAAAGAAGATCATCATTCTGTATGGAAACTGGTCAGTTGACCACCTGTATTAACCCTTTCATCTCTAAGAAGGCCAAAAGCGGTCTCTGTAGTGGTCTTGAGGAATGTCCATTTGCAAGTCTAGAAAACACTATTTTTGAAATCTTACCACCGGAATGACTGGCTCGATAACCGAGCCAGTCATTCCAGTGGTAAATTCTAAAAAAATTGTCCTCTCTTGGCCCGCAAATCGGCATTCAATATACAAATATTTAGATTTTCTTGAGCAAATTTAGTCAATAAAGGGTTAAAACAGTCATCTTGCTGCCTTTTCTTCAAGTAAATGATTGGCATTAATTAACTCTGTAGTGGTCAAGCTGACCAGAGCTTGCTTCCGCAGTGGTCATCAAAGCTGGTCATTTGCAGACTAAGAAGAATATTTTAATAACATTACCGCTGGAATGACTGTCAATAACCAAACCAATCCGTTCAGTGGTAAGTTTGTTAATATATTCTCTTGATCACAAATATGAAAATCTTTCTTGATCAGTTTTGCCAATTAGATTGTCAAGCGGTCAGCTGTACTTACTGACCACCCGTGCTACAGTACAGCTTAGAAAATAACTTTACATGTTTCCAAAACAAAATAAAATATACTCGTAAATATTTCGAACATAATTTGATTGTAACATATTGCTGCCTAACGCGCAATCCAAATATGTTCAAAATACTAAAAAAGAACAACAAATTGTTTTGTTTTGTAAACATGTTGTTATTATATGGCCTGTACTGTAGCCAACACGAGACATGTTAAGCTGTTTCAATGCAATCAACAGTGGCTGTAAACTACATATTAACTTAAACCCCTTAATGGCTAAATTTGGTCAAGAAAATTAAAATATTTGCTTACTGAATGCCCAGTGAAGGTCAAGAGAAGACTATTTTTTTTAATTTACCAGTGGAATGGCTGGCTCGGTTATCGAGCCAGTCATTTCAGTGGTAAATTAAAAAAAATAGCCTTCTCTTGGCCTGCAAAAGTCCTACCCATTTCTACCTATTCTTCACACATTTCTAGCCATGACCTGCACATTTCTAAATATGTCCTGCACATTTCTAGCTATGCCCCACCCATTTCTAGCTATGCCCCACCCATTTCTAGTGATGCCCCTGCCCATTTCTAGTGATGCCCCTGCCCATTTCTAGTGATGATCCACCCATTTCTAGTGATGCCCCACCCATTTCTAGTGATGCCCCACCCATTTCTAGTGATGCCCCACCCATTTCTAGTGATTACCCACCCATTTCTAGTGATGGCCCACCCATTTCTAGTGATGTCCCGTCCATTTCTAGTGATGCCCCACCCATTTCTAGCTATGCCCCACGCATTTCTAGTGATGCCCCACCCATTTCTAGTGATGTCCCGTCCATTTCTAGTGATGCACCACACATTTCTAGCTATGCCCCAACCATTTCTAGTGATGCCCCACCCATTTCTAGTGATGCTGCACCCATTTCTAGTGATGTCCCATCCATTTCTAGCTATGGCCTACCCATTTCTAGTGATGCCCCACCCATTTCTGGCTATGTCCCACGTATTTCTAGTGATGTCCCGCCCATTTCTAATGATGTCCCACCCATTTCTAGCTATGCCGCACCCATTTCTAGTGATGCCCTGCCTATTTCTAGTGATGCCACACCAATTTTTAGTGATGCACCACCCATTTCCAGTGAATCCCAACCCATTTCTAGCTATGCCCCACCCATTTCTAGTGATGTCCCACCCATTTCTAGCTATGCCACACCCATTTCTAGTGATGCCACACCCATTTCTAGCTATGCCCACCTATTTCTAGTGATGTCCCAACAATTTCCCGTGATGCCCCACCAATTTCTAGTGATGCCCCACCAATTTCTAGTGATGCCCCACCAAATTCTAGTGATGCCCCGCCAATTTCTAGCTAAGCTTAGCACATTTTTACGCGTGTTGGAATCAATTTGAAACATGAATTCATAGAATGTAAATTTCAAGGTAACTAGAATATTTTGAAAGTAATTTGACTGGTGATGCTGCTACCATAGGCAATAGCATATCCCAGTCAATTTAGTTTAAAAATAAGCAAGAGAATGTTTATTAAATTCTAAATTGAACAACGACATACAATTCATACACTTTAGTGGCAGTCTTTTCCATTTTTATGACAGAGTTACGTCATTTTGATTGTGACATCAGCGAACATGTGACATACGTATATGATTATAACATCATATACCTGAGTAACTGATCAGATCCCTCTGTAAGTTAACTAGTCATCATTCCAGCATGCAATTTCATTCAGTGAATAAGAATGATATAGGTATAAATCTCAATGTCAGCCAGATAGTTTTCAATTTTTTTCATTTTGTATTTAACCCTTTCAATAACAAATCCCTGAAAAAATTGATTCTTCACGCTATAAAACCTATTCTGTTGAATATTTTGGAATTAAATTGACTGTTAGCTTCCAGTCAAATTAATTTCAAAATATTCAACGGTTTTCCTGTATGGTTGGTTGAAAATGTGATATGGGGAATTCATCATTGAAAGGATTAAAATATAATTAATACTAATTAATAATATATGATTAACTATTTAATTAATTAATTAATTTTAATTAATTAATTAAAACAGAATGTTTATTCAATTGTAAATTAATTAAAATCTAAATTTAATAAACTTTCTGTTTTAATTAGGAGTTTAATTTAATTTTAATTAAACACACGTAAGTATATCATGTCCAAACCACCAAACACCAGAGAGTTGAGTCCACTATTGGGTACCGAGTACATATAAGAGTCAGATAAAGCAATACTGTCATCATAGTGCATATGTTTAGTGCATACATAGGCCGTTACCAGGGATGAAAATTTCAATGGCTAAATTTGGTCAAGAAAATTCAAATATTCGCTTATTGAATGCCCATTTGCAGGCCAAGAAGACTATTTTTGAAAAGTTACCACTGGAAGGAAGAGCCAGTCATTCCAGTGGTAAATTTACAAACCTAGTCTTCTCTTGGCCTGCAAATGGACGCTCCTCAAGACCACTATAGACACCGGTTTTGGCCGGCTTCAGCATGGAAGGGTTAAATGTTTAATGCACAAGACATTTTTGAAACTTTACATTTCTACTGCCAATCATTTCAGTTGTAAACTCTCAAAATAGCCTCCTCATCTAGGCATCTAAAAGGACATTCACTAAGCAAAATATAGGCTTTCTTGACAAATCTTGACCACTAAAGGCTTCAGGCTAATTCACATGATGTATATATTGCATAATAAGAAACAAGCCACCAACCTGTGTATCTGAGGGTAATGAGTGCAAATGCGCAATAATAAGAATTACTAAGAATAGTTTTTCAAAGTTTCATATTCTATATAATACGAATCAATTAAGCCATTAACTCTCAAATTTGTTCAAGGAAATTTATATTTTCTCACAGAAAATGTCTATTTGCAGATCATGATTTTTTTTGTCTTTTGAAAATCTACCACCGAAGTGACTGGCTCGGTTATTGAGCCAGTCATTTCAGTGGTTAATTTTCTAAAATAATCTCCTGGTTTGCAAATGGACATTTCACAAGACTTCTGCAAAATCCGCTTTTGGTCAACTTGAGTGCTAAAGGGTTAAGCTATTGATGGTCATGAAGATTACAATGAAAAAACTATATTTACCAGATTATATAAAATATTTTTGAAAATATAATTATTATACATGATTTTTTCACAGCTCCATATTTCTGGTTATGTAAATATGCCCTAGTTCTTGAGTTTGCCTTTCACATCAAGCACTTCCCCTAGATCTATGTGGTATTGTTGATATGGCTTTCCTTAAAAAATTAATACCATATAAGCAGTATCACATACAGTACTTGCTAAATATAATTTATGCTGTAGTTTGGCAAACAAATTCGGAGAAAAACAGGTAAATTGTATTCTTTTCAAGATCAGCATGAAATTCTTATTACATAGCGAGTTTAATAAGCAAGTTATAATACACACAAGCCAGATTATAGAAGCAATTCACACAGTTAGAACCTTTTTAGAAAACATACAATTTTATATATATATACAATATGCAGAAGTAACCCTTTATCCCTTATATCAGCCATAAATTGCTTCTGTAGTGGTCTTGAGAAATGTTCATTTGCAGACCAAGAGAAGACTGATTTTTTTAAATGTACATCTAGAATGACTGGCTCGATAACCGAGCCAGTTATTCCAGTGATAAATTTTCTCTTGGTCTGCAAATTGATATTTTCTATGAGAAAATTTAAATTTTCTTGAACAAATTCTAGGGTTAAATTCATCCAACAGAATTAGTTACAGTCCAGCTCAGAAATAAGTCAACATGTTTCCACAACAAAAACAGATATATGTTAGTTAGTACAATTTTTAACACAATGTAAGAAATGTTCTGTTGAATACGTTGAACATAATTGTATTGGAAGAGATTGCTGCCCAATAATGTCTTCCAATACAGTTATGTTTAAAATATATAACAGTACGGCTTATTTTGTTTTGGAAGTATGTCAAGATATTTCTGTGCTCAACTGTACGTTGTGCAATCAGCTTTTTACAGTCTATCGCATATCAACCCTTTAACCCTCATAGAAAATGTGCATTTGCAGACCAAGAGAAGGCTATTTTTGAAAATTTACCACCGGAATAACTAGCTCGGTTGTTGAGCCAGTCATTCTAGTGCTAAATTTTCAAAAAGTCTTCTCTTGGTCTGCAAATGAACATTTCTCAAGACTACTGCAGAAGTCATTTTTGGCTTATATGAGTGCTAAAAGGTTAAAATCTTAATCTCAACAGATACAACTATTAGAAGTAATACAATACATTTTAATGCTAACAAACATATCCCTGATGAGAATAATATTACCAGATAGACATAGTGGCTAAGCAGAATTATTATTGTTCATGCACCCAAAACCAGTAGATAAAATGAATCAATCATTCTGAGTCAATTTCCAAAATGACAATTGTAAGAAAATCATGACTTGTCACACACTAAGCCAAACTCAAAAGCACAAGGTAACAATGGACCTCTCCAGTTTAACCGTCAATCATAATCAATTATGTGGCGTGTAGGATCATGTCATAATCAATGATGTGGATAACTTTGTTACCAATGCTTAATTGATGATGGACTAAGCACTGTGGTACGAATTGCATGTCTTTACTATTTAGTAAACAATACTGTTGAATATTTTGTAACTAATTTGACTGGGCATATGGCAGCAACAGCACCCAGTCAAATTAGTTTCAAAATATTCAACGGCTTACCCATATAGTTTTCTGGAAATTGAATTCCAAGAGTCAGGAAATGATTGATCCCAACACGGTCAAAGCGCGGGTGGAGCTTAGCTAGAGATGGGCGGGGCATAGCTAAAACTGGATTACGTCATTGCATGATTAAGCCAAACGCCAAACCACGAGGTGACAAGTGCATGATCCTACAAGCCAAACCGCAATCTACTATGCATAATTATACAAGCCAAACCGCAATCCAACAAATGCATGATTATAGAAGCCAAACCTTGCACCACAATTCACTAAAATGCATCATTATACAAGCCATAGCCCAAAGTTAACATGTGTATAAAAGGCACATCAACCATTGTTAGGTATGATAGGTAATTCAAGATACATGTTACCTTCATCAATGCCTCATGCTGCTAGTAAAACCAATAGCATAATAGAAAAATGCAATTATCGGAGGAATTAAATTAAATTTGTGCTCATCTCAACTGTCCCTTTACTACCAAAAATGAAATATTCCATTGCTGTATTTGGACTAGTTGCGGTCTGACCATTTGCAACATCATCACTGGCTTGTGCAATGGTTTTATCTGTCTGACTATTGCAAGCCACCAGACAATAATTTCATGGCAATAACTCTGGAGATGCTGAATATTTTCTAACCAATTTCACTGAATAGCCACCACCCGACAATAATTTTGAATAGGCAATAACAACTTTCAGTCAAATTGTTTTCAAAATATTCAGCAGATGCAGAGTTATACCCCATGGAAAATGTAGTCTACATTACTTGAGCGGGTGGACCGCTAAGAAATGCAGACGAAGAGAATAATAGATAGAACTTACCACTTCATAACCAAGCCGGTCATTCCAATAATTTCTAATTTATTCCTCTCTTGGTCAGCGGATAAGCCTGCTCTCATGACTATGAGAAATTCACATATTCTGGACAAGTTTTAACCATTAACCCTTACCACTCTGGTGTCAAAATTTTAAATTTTCAAATTAAATTAAAAGATGAACTGGTGTTCATTTCTCAACAAATTTGGTGGGAGATGTGCTGGCGTACACTGCAACATCTTCCAGCAAAATTGTTGAAAAATGTACACCAGTTTCTTTGATACTGACACAAAAAAGATAGAATATTGACATCTGTGTACTCAGGGTTAACACTGAATGGTGCAGCTGACTATAGATTGGTTACATGTGATGGCTCCTTATAGAAATCGTTTTGCTGGTCCCACAGAAACTACCATCTCACTCTATTTCTACACCACCATCTAAACAAGGATTGATAGTACATCATATGATATTTTGATACACCATTCAAATTCATTCCATCATTTGGAAAATGTGAGGGTGTACATTTGATGATGGAATATTTTAGTCTTCTGGTGACAATAATTTTCTAGCTATCACCACGTTTCGCGAAGTAAAGCGGGGAGTACGCAGTCCCGCCTGTCTATCTATGCAGAAACTGATTGTAATGCAACTCCTCCGAAACGGATGGACGGAATTCAACCAAATTCGATGTGTCGATTATCCATATGATTCTGGAGTGCAAGATGACCTAATCTACATTTGGCACCACCACTAGGGGTGGCCGGGTTGTGTCAAAATGGTGAATGTGGGGATTTGCCATGGCGTGTCTTCGACTGTTCAATCTAGTTATTAGTTGTACTAAACATGTTTAGTAAAACACTTCCCTAAATACATTCCAAGCAAACAAAAACAAATGAAGATCTATATTTTAACAGTCTCACTGCTGCAAGCCACCAGACAATAATTTCAAAGGGCAATAACTCTGGATATGCTGAATATTTTGAAAACAATTTGACTGACAGTTGTTGGTGACTTAGCCACCATCAACTTATAGTCAAATTGTTTTCAAAATATTTTGCCGGTCCAAAGATATAACCCTTGGAATATATTGTCTGTAAAAACTAAGCAATCAGATGGTTAACTAGAGGCCTGTGCCTGCATGTCGAGCCTTAGTAACATTTTGAAAAACAACTTTCTACCTAATTCACAGATTTCGTGTCATTCGGGTCACTGTCTCGAGCGATCATCCGCATGACAAAAATTAACCTCTATGTTCACTTACTTAGCTGAAGAACCCAGTCACTCATCATCACCTTCATCGTCATACAGGTAAGCTGGTGAATATTTTGAAACTAATTTGACAGGAACCTTTTGTTGCCATTGGCAGCAACAGCATCAAGTCCAATTAGTTTCAAAACATAGAACAGAATATTTATTGAATTGCAATTGAATTGAATTCGGCCTCCCATAAACACATTCTTCACATCTTGGTGAATATAAAACTGGAGAGCATTGTTTTACACAGGTTGCAAAGGCAAAAGCCCTGCCTTGTATTTATTGTTCTTGTATCAAAACACATACAAGACGAAAATTTGACACAAACAAACGCTGGTGAAGTCGTAAAAAAAAAAAATCAAAATTATTTACAAGTATCCCAACCGCCAGAAAAATTATACAATAACAACATAAACTAGAAAATCTATATACCAGTTTCATGTCTTTCTAGTTGCACATAGGCTTGCTAACTGTCCGCCAGCTGAATTTCTGCAGACTATATTTCATTAGGGTTAACTCTGGATATGCTGAATATTTTGAAAACAATTTGACTGAAAGTTGTTGGTGGCTATAACTCTGGATATGCTGAATATTTTGAAAACAATTTGACTGAAAGTTGTTGGTGGCTATAACTCTGGATATGCTGAATATTTTGAAAACAATTTGACTGAAAGTTGTTGGTGGCTATAACTCTGGATATGCTGAATATTTTGAAAACAATTTGACTGAAAGTTGTTGTTGGCTCAGCCACCAACAACTTTCAGTCAAATTGGTTTCGAAATATTCAGCAGGTCTGGAGTTATTGCCCATTGAAATTATTGTCTGCTGCCTTGCAACAATTAGACAGTTAAGCGATGACATACTCTGGGTTCCTCTTTATTGCTAAATGAAACAACAATGATATTGATCAACAACAAATGATGACGTTATAAGAACACGATTTTGATGTAATAAGAGCAAAATACACTTCAGGCTCTAGAAACAGATGGATGATGTCAGACTTAACAAGCCGATATGTATACGAATTCAAATGCCGACTTGCAGTCAAATCATGCTAAACTCAAAATGACAACGAAAAAATTAAAATTCAGTTCTTCTATATCCGAGTAAAAATCATAATGATACTCCTACTGATGCAGAAATGCAAGAACTAAAATGCACAAAACACTAAATTAAAAAAAATTAATTAAATGGAAATTCTTCAGACTTTTTCTTTAGCTGTGTGACTGTTGCAAGTCAACAGACGATAATTTCACTGGCCATCATTTTTTAGATGCTGAATATTTTGAAAACAATTTGACTGAAAGTTGTTGATGGCTAAGCCACCAACAACTTTCAGTCAAATTGTTTTCAAAATATTCAGCAGATTTAGAGTTAAACGACACGGAAAATGTAGTCTGCAGAAATTCAGAAGACAGACGGTTAAAAACAAAACCACAGAGATGTAACAGTATGTACATGGTACGCATAATATTGAAGCCTACACCAAAAGCTATAGATATATATATATATATATATATATATATATACAAATAAACATAACGGCTTAAAATGATTATGATAGAAAAGTTAAAAGTCAAAATAGACAAAAGAAAAGCAAAAAATAAAACAGAAACAAACTATTAAATAGCTGATTATTTATTCATAGAATATCTAATTAGAAAAGAAAATGACACATTGGAGAAATCTTCGATGACGACGACAGCAACAATAAACAACGATGACAACAAAAACAACAACAACAACATGCAAGCAATTTTTAGACTCTGATTGACCAGGACGAGTTAAACTGTCTCACTGTTGCAAGCTACCGGACAATAGTTTCAATTAGCAAAAATTCTTGACTTGCTGAATATATTTCGAGAACAATTTGACTGAATGTTGTTGGTGTCAAATTGTTTTCAAAATATTTAGCACGTTCAGAGACATAGCCACTGGAAAATATTGTCTGCAAAAACTCACTAGTTAACACCAAACAGCTAGGAAATTATGGTACTATAAACAAGAGGCCCAATGGGCCTGCATCGCTCACCTGGAACATTGGCATTTCAACTAACCGTACTTAAGTTTTACATCCATCGGTGTCACTTCCAATGACTCAGTCAAATGATTTAGTTTTCGAGATATTGACAACAATCTCTGGACTGTTTTTTTTTTGCATTAGTGATTTTGAACAATGTTTAAGTGAAAATAGATGATATCAGTGCTAACAACAGTTGGTTTCTTAACTGTCTCACTGCTGCAAGCCAGTAGCCAATAATTTCAATTTTCAAAAGCTCTTGACTTGTTGAATATTTTGAAAACAATTTGACTAAAAGTTTTCAGTCCAATTGTTTTCAAAATATTTATCAGGTTCAGAGATATAACCTTTGGAATGTCGTCTGCAAAAACTCAGTCAGACGGTCACTAGAGGTTTAAATACAATTTGAAGAAAATGGTCTCTAAAGGCAGGTAGGTGGTCTTTATAGCAGGTTATTCCCCACCACACCACAATCCATTTAACACATGCACATCTGGCTGAATCACCGAGTTAGCAGCAGGGGTAGGGTGAGCTGGAGTTGATTTAGAAAATAATTTGACTGAAAGTCATTGCTGCCTTAGGCAGCAACAACTTTCATTGCTGCCTTAGGCAGCAACAATTTTCAATCAAATACATTTCAAATATTTTTAAGAGCATAGATGTCAGAGCACATAATACATATCTTAAATATTTCTGCCGTATTGGAAAGGTTAATCTGTTAATTGGAATTTAATATCTAGTTTGGCAATAAAATCTGACATGGTGATAAGACTGTAGGAACAAACCATTATTTGCCCTATGAAAGTGAGACTGCAAATATTTAAGGAGTGATAATTCTGGCATTTGACATCCTATCAGTTTCATTTTCACAACACAGATATTAGATGTCATTAACATTGTGACCAAGTTTGGTGTCAATCCGTCAAGAAATAACAAAATGAGCTGCCATTGTTGGTGACAGACAAACAGATGGATGGACGGACATACAGAAGACGGATGGGGTTATCGCTATACGACAGCTGACTGACAAGTAAGCGGAGTTAAGAAAACCAATTTCGGCTTCAAATCCATCAAATAAAAAAATTGAATATGGCAGCCAAACACGCTAAAATTTGATTGGACCACGGCGGCCATGTTTTTTACCTATCAACTTCCCATGAACAAACTTTAATGGCCCTTAGTCCATAATCATATCCCCAAAATTTCAGCCCGATCCGTTCAGCGGGTCTGCAGAATAAGTCGTTTTCACGAAAATTAGGTCATCCAAGATGGCCGTTGAACCATTTGGCCAATCAAGTTCCTTCGAACAAACTTGGTTCAGCTCTTGCGCTATATGATATTTCGTGAGTTTTGAATCAATCCACCAAGCGGTTTCGGAGAAGGTTTTTAAAGCCATTTCCTAAAATCGACCAAAATCCAAAATGGCCACCGGCCAAATCGACTTTGTTTGAACAAACTTGGATCCCTATGCCCTAAGGATACTTCCTGCCAAATATAATTTAAATCGGCCCAGTGGTTATTGAGAAGAAGTCGTTTAAAGGAAAAAGTTGACGGACGGACGGACAGACAGACGCCGGACGGTCGCCATGGCATAAGCTCACTTGGCCATTCTGGCCAGGTAAGCTAATAAGAAGCATGAAAGATGAATTTCTGATCAGGATTTGTATGTACCGGCACTTCAAGTGAATTATTATCATTATACTAATAAGTAGATTAATCAGATTAACCCTTTAATGGTCAGATTTTGGTCAAGGAATTTTAAATATTTTCTTAATGTATATCCATTTACATACAGGCCAAGAGAATACAATTTTTGAAAAATTTTCAGTCATTCCAATGTAAATTTTCAAAAATTGTATTTTCTTGACCTGTCACAAGACCATAAGCAGGGGCAGGTTTTGGCAAGTATGACCATTAAAGGGTTAATTAGATTTAGTAATATATTTACACTTTAAAAATCAGCTGTAAATTGACTCATAGCTGTTATTTTAATTCTGCATGTTGTATATCCAAATATAAAACACCCCTGCTGTGAAATTTATTAGTTTATGTTTGCAAGTATTTAAAATTAATTAATTAAAATAAAAATTTATCAAAAATAATTAAATATTTATATTGTTCAACTTAACCTATTTTGCATTTTATCAATATAGAACACAATGCATTGTTGGATATCTTTCTTAAGACAATGTAATGCAACATATAGGACACAGGAATTTTTATCGTATGTAAAGATTTAAAAAAAAAATGAGTAACTTAATTTTATACTGAGAACCTAGTCTACGGTCATATGTACTTATGATGCAGATATTATAGAATAAATAAAATTATAATAGTCATAATTCTATTAATAAATAGCTAACCTGCAGATAAATATGTAATAATTTAAATAATTTAATAAATTTGTAATAGTTTAATAAATTAGTCATTTAACATAAACCAGCAAAAATGTGTAAAAATATTGATTATTGTTTATTTAAATGTACTGCGTGAAATACTGGTTCTGGTTAATTCAATAGGCTGTTATACTAAGTATTGCACCGCCTAACACTGATTAAAATTTAACTTTCAAAATTTGTTCAAGAAAATTTCAATTATCTCGTAGAAAATGTTTATTTGCAGACCAAGAGATTATTTTTGAATACTGATCACTGGATTGACTGGCTCAATCACAGCGTGACCATTTGTAATTCTAGTGATCTTCAAGTGAGCAGATGCTATGAGACAGCATATCTATCTTTTGACTAATTTTGACAATAAAGGGATATCTAGAGAGTAATATGAAATGATCACTAAAGACAGACCCGGGGTCATTTATACCAAATCAGATATCCCGAGGAAGCGAAAGATTTTGGTCAAGGACAAGACATCATCGTCACAGGCGATGGCAGCAACAGTGCCCAGTCAAATTAGTTTCAAAATTTTCAACAGCATGTTTCTTAAATAGCAAAAACATACAATTTGTACAATGTGTCAGACTATTAAGCATTAAAGAAACGCTTAATTAAATCATTCATGATGTCATGATTACGACGTCAGCATACCGTACACGTCGCGTAGCTTTTTATGACGTCATGATTGAGTGACGAAATGGATTCAAGAATTGAATGTCATGGCGACTAACGTGACTACATGAGTACAAGTTCAATCCTGGAACAGCTGGATTCCAAGACTTTTCCAGGATTTCCATGACCAATACGACCTCTGTACTACAGCACCAACAGACATGTGACCGCTAAAGCAGGATTCATTTTACGTACTTGTGACGTTGAAAATATTTATTTGTGGGTTGCTGTCGATAGCAAGGACAATTTTTGTTACACAATTTTTTGTGTGATTTATTAACCCCTACCACTCTGATGTCAAAATTAAATTAAAAGATGAACTGGTTTTATTTTTTCAACAAATTTAGTGAAGGATGTTGCTGTCTATGACAGCAACATCTTCCACTAAATTTCTTGAAAAAGGAACACCAGTTCATCTTTTAAGTTAATTTTGACATCAGAGTGGTAGGGGTTAGTTAATAGGACAATATGAGGTAGCAAATGTATGATTTTGACTCGAAACCCACATGCTATTTATTATAGGAGTAACGTAGATAAATTATGATAGTAATAAATGCTAGTAATGCTTCCTTAATGCAGTCAAACTGATACGTCTGATAGTGGATAGTTCAGCTTGAAATAGTACACAAACAATAAATAATTGAATGTCATTAATAATTCAATTTAAGTAATGATTCAATATCGCTAAGTCCTTCACTAAAGTATAAATAACAGGGCAATAATGATGATTGGCATAATTGATTAATCCAGTTTCTCAGTCAATCAAATGATGTCATAACTAACCACGTCACATGTAGGCTGATGTTATAATTAATTACATCATGAATGACGTGATATAGTCCGCTGTAAACACGTAATCGGCCGTCAAGTTGTACGAATTGCATGTCTTTACCATTTAATAAACATTCTGTTGAGTATTTTGAAACCAATTTGACTGGGCACTGTTGCAGTTATATTCAACAGCTTATCTGCAGTTTTCTGAAAATCGACATTCAGAAGAGAGCAGGGATTAATTGATCCCAACACCGGCAAGGTGTGGGTGGAGCTTAGCTAGAGATGGGCGGGGCATAGCTAGGTGGGGTGTAGCTAAAACCGGATTCCTCCATTGACTCAGTTATAAGGGGAGGGATGTATTCATGACGACTACCTAACTTACGCACCCGCCTAACTGCCCACACCAATTTAGAATACCTGACTAAATCATAATCACCAACAGGTAATTAAATACTCCTCTAATGTTGGTGAATACAGACTTCGCTGTATTTTGGATGTACACCATACTTAAGCATTTTTTCATAGCTAAGTACCCATTGTGACTACAGCCCATGTTCATTTAGAAGATTATTTTGAACTGTGAAAACAGAATGTTAAGTACTATGTATCTATATACTTACATGAATCATAGAAATTTGTATTATATATATAACATGATTATCTAGAGGTTTTGATCAATTTTTTTTGTTAATCTTTATTTAAAATTGTTTTGAAATTTAAATATTCATTATTAGTATAAAAATGTTAATCTTCCTTACACTTTTCATGATACTGTTAATGAAAAAAATATTCAATTACCCGTGGTGACTTCTGGGAATAGGCCCGAAAATTAATAATGACAGCTTTAAATTATACTGATTTACAGAAAGCTTAAATTGTTCATTTAGAGGGAAATTAAAACATGATTAGTAAACATTTCCTAAATTACTTATCTTATCACTGGTGCCATCGATTAATTGGAATAAATCCATACATTTCCTTTTAAATTATTTCGCTATAATAGGGAGTTTTTCCTCAAAGTTCAACGTTCAACTTTAGAAAAATAAATTTAGTGTTCATTTGAAACTAACATTTAAAAATGTTCATTTTAGAATTTAACTGTAGAATTATGGACAAAAAAGATCCATAAAATCACTCTTCTAAGAGAGTACTACCGTAGAATGTTATTATTACTGTTATCATTACAGGCTAACACACCTATGATAAATTTAATCAAACGATTTGTTGTCGACATTTTTTAAAGTTACAAGTGCAAGATGTAATAGTTTCCCCCAGTAGGTGGTGCCTTAGTTAGATGTGTAAAATATTTGACAAACCGACCAAATGACAGTCAGATCCATACCAGATGTGAGTCACAACTAAAATCAATTAATTAAACCTTTAATGGTTAAATTTGGTCAAGATTTTAATATATAGAAAATAATTTAAAAAAAATTTAACACTGGAATGACTGACTCGGTTATCGAGCCAGTCATTCTAGCGGTAAATTTTCAAAAATTATTTTCACCATAGCACCATTAAAAGGTTACTAACTTGAGTGCTTAAATATGGCATCAATATTAGCATGTTTAATTGTTATCTTGCACCTTTGTTGAGAAGCTGTAATGCAATACGTGAAAACGGGAGAAATACCATTATTATATGTACAAACAAGTATAATAATAGGAATGCTTACTTACTATTCAATGATTTTTTTGAAAATAATTTGATTGAAAGCTGTTGATGCATAAGTTAGTGACATCTTTCAGTCAAATTGTTGTCAAAATATTCAATGGTTTTCTCCTTTATCTCACATAAAACTAATCGCCAAGAAAATTTGAATGTAATACGTTATTCATCTTATCATATTTGTCATTAACCCTTTCACTGATGAATTCCTGTATCTCATTTTCAAAGTAACCATACACGAAAACTGTTGAATATTTTGAAATTAATTTGACTGGAAGCCAGTTGCCTTAGGCAACAATGATGTCCAGTGAAATTAATTTCAAAATATTCAGCAGAATATGTTTTATATTAAAAATAATAAACTTTTTACAAAATTTGTCTGTGAAAGGGTTACTTTGTTAATGGTCAACCTAGCTAAAATAGCTTCTGCAGTGGTATTGACAAATGTCCTTTTGTAAGCGAAGAAAATAACTATTTTGAAAATTTATCTGAAATAGTCATACAAGTGGTAAATTTTCAAAAATAGTCTTTTGCCTTGCCGATGAGCATCGACTTATAGCAACAATTTTTACTTTCTCGACCATTAAATAAAATAAACATGTAAACAAAACATATTAACGATCCGTTAACAACAAATATCCTGAATGACAGAAAACATGTAAATAAATCAAAAAATTAACAAAAAATTAATCTCAAATTAAACAAAAATAAAAGCTACAGTGCAGCTCAGAAATAACTTAATATATTTCCAAAACAAAAATAAAACGTACTGTTGAATATTTTGAACATAACTGGATTGGAAGACATTTCTGCCTCAGGCAGCAATGTCTTCCAATCGAAATATGTTCAAAATATTCAGCAGATCATTTCTTACATCGTGGTAAAGATTGTCCTAACTAAACTGTTGCTGTTATTTGTTTTGCAAACCTCTTAACTTTTTTAAGAGATGTACTGTAGAAAGGTGATGAGCTGCATGTCGAGCCAGTGTGGGACTGTAAATAAAGGCTATGGAAGAGTGGGGGGGGAGGATAGGGAATGAAGGGATCCAGTCTGTCACTCAAATATCTGACATTGTAATCATATTACGACATTAGTTAGCAGACATTACACGCAAAATGACTTAGCTCTATCACTAAAATCGAAAGGTCTGCGACTAAAATGTATGAATTTCATGTCTATATTCTAGAAACATTCTGTTGAATATTTAGAAACTAATTTGACTGGCAGCTGTTGCTACAATAGGTCATATGCAGCAATAGCTACCAGTTAAATTAGTTTCTACCCTTTATTGGGTGTGTGATTAGAGATGACATAGTAGGATATCACAGGATGATGTAGATGATAAGATGCTATGTCAAGGGGGAGGGGGAGGAAGGGGGGGGGGGGGGAGGCTAACAACACAGCATTGTCATGATATGGTCTGTTACTTTAAAGGATGACAAGAAATTATGCTATGGCATGATAAGTTGGGGGTGGGGGGAGGGAGGGACACAGCAAAGTAGGTAATAGAGGGTAAGTGAGTCTAAGCCTTAGGCAGGATGCATGGAATAAGGTGAGTCGGAGGGGATATGACAAGATAGGTAGTGTGATGAAGGGAGGGTACTATAGAGTAGGATAGGATGGGCGATGAAAGAAGAGGTATATTATAGTACATTGTATTTGATTTTCAAATCAGGATAAACTACAATATTTTAGTGAAATCTTAAGGAACAATCCTTTGCAAATCAGCTACGACTTGATATTTAACCAAGTATGGCATGATATTTTATGATTAACCGTCTGCCTGCTAAATTTCTGCAGACTATTTCCCATGGTGTTTAACTCTGGATATGCTGAGTATTTTGAAAACAATTTGACTGAAAGTTGTTCAGTCAAATTGTTTTCAAAATATTCAGCAGGTACAGAGTTATTGCTCCTTTAAATTAGTTTTTGGTGGCTTGCAGCAGGCAAACAGTTAATTTCCCCAAATTTTATTACAGTGGAGCGAGTCAGTCCTATTCACCTGCTTCAGGTCGCGTATAGGTCTGTGTTTGGAGCGTGTAGCGCCAATTCTTACAATCTGTTATATGCTCAGGTGAGTATTTTATCTCATCACCTGTATGTTATGGTGAGGTGATATGTAACTGATGTGTACAAAATTTGTTTGCGCTCTCTTCTGCTCCTTGCATCACTTATTCATCTCCACAGGCGTACATTACATAAAATCATAACGTTACGACAGCGCCAACGAGTACAAGACAAGAGTCTTCATATCTAGCTATCCGAGTTTGCCTCATAGTAAAAACATAGTTGACTTTGCATTTGCATAGTTAAATACAGTTTTATGAAAATGACTAAAAGTGCAAAAAAATCCATTGTGTTTATCATAAACCCTAACATATATGCTTTGCTGATTTTGCAAAGACTTCAACAATCGAGAACTGTCTTATTGCTTGAACAACTCCGGTTGTATTATTGAAAGTAATGTTATACCCTAGAGCTCAAACACGGGAGTTCAATAACTGTGATTGTCGAGAGAAATACATCCACAGTATAACAGGCTTGAGAGAAATATATCCACGGCTTAAAACAGGCTATTTGTAATTGGTCTGACTGTGAATGCCAAATGCCATTTGGATCGCTATTTCGAGCTGTCTCCTGCTTTTGCTACAGACTATACAAAGATGGACAACTTTTCAAAGCAACATATACAGATTAATATGGGTCTTCTTACAAATATCTACAGAATATTTACACAAAAAATATTAGGCAATCTCCAAATTGCATAAAGAAATGCTCGTGAAATAATTAATTTCTTGGCTTTATTTCGCATTCTATAATTTTACCATTATCAATACCGTTGTCTTTCCTCAAGCTTGCCGAGAACAATAGACAAACTTGTCTCTTCCAAACTGTTTCTAACGCATTGGGGTGAACAAATATACTAATTGTAGGTATCTCAAGATAGCCATACAACTTCATTAGGTAACACGCCTAAGTAAATTTGTTTCAGTAAATTTTCTCATGAAAACGTCCATTTGCAGACCAAGAGAAGACAATTTAAAAAAATTTACCACTGGGATCGAGCCAGTCATTCCAGTGGTAAAATTTAAAAAAATAGTATTCTTTTGGTCTGCAAATGGACATTTCTCAAGACCACTGCGTAAGCCATTTTTAGCTGATATGAGTGTTAAAGGGCTAATATATCCCGATAAAACATCGTAAAATCCATGGAATTGTAGAATTGGCTTAGAAAACAGTCCTCCAAGTATGGAATGTTGGTCGTATACAGGCCTCAGTGATATGCTGGTTACCATCATGTTTTCTTGAAGTGTGCCATCTACATGTAGCGACAACGAGTCGGCATTAATATCCCTTTCAACCATGAAAACACAGTATATACGTCTCAACAAACCCACATAGGGATATAGTTGAATATTTTGAAAAGAATCTAATTGCTGCCTTTGTCAGAAACAGCTTCCAAATTAATTTTACCTGAATAAATGCAATGTGTGTATTTGGTGTGTAGAGGGATGAAGGAGAGTACATCTATTTGCTCCCCGCACTCTAACTTTATAAAATCTAATTTTTGAATTTAAAATATTTTGATTGAATGTTTTTGCTACTGAATTCTTTAAAGGCCATGTGGACTAAAAATGGCATCTACAGTGGTCTTGAGCAATGTCCATTTGCAGGCGAAGAGAAGACTTTAGGATCGAGTTGTAGATGTAAATATAGCCTTTTCTTGGCCTGCAAATTATTATTTTCTTGACAAATCTTGACCATAAGGATTAATCATTATGGTTAAGGTTCACCAAGAAAATATTCTATTTTGCGAATGTCCATTTGCCGGCCAAGTGACGACTATTTTTGAAAATTTACCAATGAAATGCTGCTGGTAAACTTCATTGAAATCTTAAGAGTCATTGGTGAATACTAAGTCAATGATATAGTTTAAACCAAATAAAACTATACATGAAGAGGGGCAAAGGCATAGTCTGGCTTTCCCTAAAGGGGGAGACAAAAATGGCTTCTCATGGCCTGTAAATGGACATTTGTTAAACCTTTAATCCGTGTATCAGCCAAAAACGGCTTCGGCGGTGGGTCTTGAGAAATGTCCATTTGCAGACCAATAAAAGCATATTTAAAAAAATTTACCGATGTAATGACTGGCTCGATAAATGAGCCAGTCATTCCAGTGGTAAATTAAAAAAAATAGGATTCTCTTGGACTGCAAATGGACATTTTTATATGAGAAAATTTCAACAAATTCGAGGGATAAAGGGTTAAAGGGCTAAAATAGTAAAAGAATTCAGTGAAATTATTTTCAAAATATATACAGTCTCTTATTCACTTCCGTCAAAACCAGAGAATGCGGATGGAAAGGGTTAATCGTCTACCGAAATTAGAAGCAGTACATTTATAATAACATCGTTCAAATTTGGAAAAAAAATACTGATTGAATTTGAAACTAGCTTTTTGATTGGCTTCTGAATTAAATGTAAGAATTTTTTTGATTGGTGGTTGGTTGGTGGTGGGTTTACATAGGGTGGTGTTCATCGCCTACCGAGGTTCCCGAGAGTGACATCTGGCCCATCTGAGATGCGATAGCGGCTGGCAAAACACCAGTCGGGTCCATATGTGAGCTAGGATGAACTGTTGTAGGAATCATCTGAAACACAGAAAATATATAAATTAAACCTTTTAACCTCAACCCGGCCAAAATGGCTTCTAAAGTGGTCATGGGAAATGTTCATTTGCAGACCAAAATAAGACTATTTCTGAAAATGTACCACTGGAATGACTGCCTCGATAAACGAGCCAGTCTTTCCAGATGTAAATTTTCAAAAATAGTCTTCTATTGGTCTGCAAATGGACATTTTTAATGAGAAAATTAAAATTTTCTTGAACAAATTTTAGGCTTAGAAGGTTAAAGGTTTAATTAAGCCTTACCTCTCTGATGTCAATATTCTGTCTTTTACTGTGTCAATATCAAAGAAACGGGTGTACATTTTTCAACAATTTTGGTGGACGATGTTGCAGCACCATCATCCACCATATTTGTTGAACGATGCACACCAGTTCATCTTTTAATTTAATTTGAAAATTTAAAAATCTGACATCGGTGTGGTAAGTCTTAAGATACGTCCACACTTTTTCATGACAATACTGGGTGGTTAGTGTTGAAACAACACAGAGAACATCATGGCCATATGGACTGACTACATGGATAGATGGATGGACAGACGGACAAAGTGACTAAAAAAATAGTCTCCTCTTGGTCTGCATATGGACATTTTCAGTGAGAAAGCTAAAATATTTGTCAACAAAATTTTAGTGTTAAAGTGTTAACACTTGCAATACTACACTGGGACAGACTCAATAATTTAGTCTCCATTTAACTAATGCTGGGGTGAATTTTTGAATATTTCGTTTGCGAAAATAAGCCACATTACCTTACTATAACACGTGTCCTTAGTTCCTGGAATTGAACTATTACGGAGAGTGGACATACTGATCTGAGTAGTCTTACTTGTTCTTAGTATTTCCAAGTAAATGAGCAATCGATTTGATGAACACGACTCCACTAAAATTTAGAACCTGCCTAGTCCAGTATATAAGCGGAAGTTTGATGTTACGAATCTCTAAAAGATTACAGAGCGGGAGCTTTTAGCACCAGAGCGTAGATATCTTCTTATGTGGTGGTCTTAATGGTTTACGAGAGCTTTAAGCAGCAACAACCTTTTACGGATTTAATTTCAAAATATTATATAACAAATTAGTTTGCACATTGCATATCGAATATAGGTTACGAATGCTTGCAAGCAGATACCCTGTCCGTTAGTATGTATGTCTGTCACGTGTGAAAGCATAATAGAGAGTGGAAAACTTACATGTGTGACGTGTGGTTGCATAATAAACTGTGGATGTATCCATCCAGCAGCATTATGAGACTGCATCTGATATGGCGATGCCGCGTTGGTGTTTAATGAATAACGAGGTACATGCATCGGTGGCGTGAGTAGAGCGGGGCCACCCATGCTGAAAATATAACAACAGAATAAGATAACTTTTAATTGTCTCTCTGCTGCAAGTCACCAGATAATAATTTCAATGGGTAATAACTCTGGACCTGCTGAATATTTTGTAAACAATTTCACTGAAAGTTGTTGGTGGGTTAGCGACCAACCTCTTTCAGTGAAATTGTTTTCAAAATATTCAGCAGGTCCAGAGTTAAACCAAATAGAAAATGTTGGGTTAAAAGGTGATTATACTTACGATTTATTAATTGAATTATAACCAAGAAATTTGCAAAAATATATCCTTTAGCCAATTCACTGAATACAGGGATCCATTTCTAGCTATGGCTCGGCCATTTCTAGCTAAGCTCCGTCAACTTTTTACGCATGTTGGAATCGATTTGAAACTTTGAAATCTGAATTCCCAGAACATATATATTTCAAGGTCATGATACAGGTAAGCTGTTGAATATTTAAAAACTAATCTGACTTGGGGCGGTTGCTGCCTATTGCCACGACAACCCCCTGTTAAATTACTTTCATAATATTCAACAAAATCTTTATTAAATTGTAAATTTGTACAGGTTAGTGACAGACTTCACGATTTCCTTGACAGAGCTACGTCACATTGATTGTCAGCTAAAATGTGACATATTTAATTACGACATCAGATGCTTGACTGACTGATCGGCTTTGTCTGTTCGAAATCAGTACAAATATTTACCCACTTGTTATTACTCAGTGCAAATTTGCTTGATATTTTTCCAAACTTCAAGCATACAGGTAAGCTAGTGGTGGTTGGGGTGCTAATGATGCATGAGGGTTTGAGCGTAGGTGCTCCTTGATCGAGGCTTTACAATGTGCATTAATTTTTTTAACCACCAAAATGGTTGAACTAGTAGCACGTTCAGCCACACGCACGCATGCACGCATGCACACACACCCAAGCAACACCCAAACACCATCAAGAAGTACAATGTCAACCTGCCAAAAATGGTAACTACACTGATCCAAACCATCAACACCAGTTGATAACAACCCTTTACGACCATATTTGGTAATTGTGTAGGCTTACATCCGAGTCCCGGCCAAAAAGTATAAGAGGCAGACAAACAGGGCTCAAACACAGAGGAAGCAATAGCTAATAGGTAATGTGCAAAGCTGCGAAACTGACGATCCTGGGATCGCGTCTCTGGTCGGCCAGTTGGCGATCCCTAGACCCATAGGAAATCTCCTTCACTCCTCGAAGGCGTCTGCACTGAGGAGCATAAATGGGTAGTGGTGTAAAACTGGGTGAAGTTCCCTATAGACTCAAATAAAACCTAGATATTGATTGAATGGGACCTGTAATCAGGGGCTCGATAGACGCCAATCAATCCAATAACTTCTTGCTCAAAACATTAAAACTTTGGATATCAACAAGAGAAAATAACTGTGCATGTTCTATGGCAGAGTTATCTCCCATTAACTGTCTGACTGCTGTAAATGGCCATACAACAATTTTAATGGGCAATAACTCTGAAACTGCCGAATATTTTGAAAACAATTTGACTGAAAGTTGTTGGTGGCATCAAAATATTAAGTATATCCAGAGTTACACCCCATGGAAAATGTAGTCTGCAGTAATTCAGCAGGCAGACAGCTAAACAGGCACTTATATCTTACCCATTTTGAGAAATTGCAGCCGGTTCATAACCTATCTGCAACTGAAAAAGAAACAGAATAATTTGCTAACAACATCAAAATGTATGTGTGTGCATTGGACAATATTACACGTAGCAAATATTAAACTGAATTGAAACATGAAATTGAGTCCACCAAACTTTACATATATGTATGTGTCATCATAAACAAATCTTACTGTATCCAAGCACTTAAAATTATTTAAACATCAATTTATTAGTTACAACTTGCGACTAAACAGTCTGTCTGTCTCTCCATCTGTCCGTCCATCCACCGGTTAAATTTGTTGACATTTCAGACAAGGATGCCTATGTCACAATTATAGTAGAAATTGCTGTATCGGTATGTGTGTCAAATTTTTAACAATTTGGTGAAACGATCTATGTAGCAAAAATCTACACAATCCTCGCCATTTAACCACTGAAAGGTTATTGTCACAATTTGAAAATGACTGCAGAAAAACTGTTGAATATTTTGAAAGTAATTAGACTGGAACCTGTTGCTGCCATAGGTCGCTACAGCTCTCTGTCGATTTACTTTCAAAATATACAACAAAATATTACTTACATTGTAGAGAATTTGTCGCTTGGTCTGTAAGGGTTAAACGGTTAATAAATATCTATATACAGAAATAAGCGATCATGTTTTCAAAACAAAGTAAAATGTGCTGTTGGATATTTTGAACATGCGCAATGTCTTCCAATCCAATTATGTTCAATAAATTCAACAGAACATTTCTTACTAACTAACATGTTTCTGTTTTTCTTTTCAAAACATTTTAACTCATTTCTGAGCTGCACTGTAGATGTGTGTGAATGGATATTAATGCACGACAGATAAGTTTAGGCTGAGTATTTAGAATCAAGTTTGAGGGAAAGTTGTGGCTATGATAGCCAGCATTAACTTTTAACTCAAATTACTTTCTAAATACTCAACATGTTTCAGGGCCAAGTCACAGAAATAATTTAAAATCCTTTCACTGACAAATCTCTGAAAAAGTAAATTCTTTCCAATAGCATAGCATATTCTGATGAATATTTTCAAGTTAATATGACTCGAAGTCGTTGCTGCCTAAAGCAGCAATGGTTTCCTGTTATATTAATTTCAAACTATTTAACTGCTTTCCTTTATTTTTGTCTAGAAATTAAGATACTGGGAATTCATTGATGAAAGGGTTAAATTCAACGAATTTAGAATGAAATAAGTAGAACAGTGAAATCAAAAACATGCATCATAAGACTAATTTAAGCATCGTGATATTTTTTATTTAATTAATGCTATTCATGGCGGAACACATATAACGACTTAATTAGCAATTTGAATTAATAAATGAATCATTAATTATTATATCATTAATAAAACATGACATGTTTTACAAATAAATATGTTTAATGAAGTCAACTTTAAAATAATTCAAATAAAAGCAGAATTTTCATTCCAATTTCCAAATGAATAAAATTTAAAGGAGCTCAAAATAAAACTAGCTAAAAATCATCAAAATATTCAGTCAATTTGTTTTCAGATTAGCATGAGATTGACATATGATCTAAACAGAATGAAATGGACTAACATATTTCCATGATAGGACATACACAAGTAAATAATTAAAAACAAGGCCAATCCGAAATTACAGCTTTTCACGTTTTACAAAAAATTTAAACTTGATTTTTCCAGAATTTTTGAAAATAGATCAAATCAAAGATGGTAAATTCTCATTTTAGTTTCTGGTATATCCATAGATCCGAAATTTGATCCAATCCCAGTTTTTATTAGTTGCGACTCATAAGTATAAGTCAGTCTCTATTGGTTGGTATGTCTGTCAAGTTTCTGACAAAGCCACATACATAACAACTATAGCGTATTCGCACTTGCTAAATCAGAAATCCGATAAAAGTACAAAAATTCTAGTCTATGGTGTCAACAATATTCCGTGTGTTAAAATTTAAGGTAAATTGTATCAGCAGTTTCTGACATACAGCTAGACACAGACAGACAGATGCCATGGCAGATGGACAGACAGACAGATAGGCAGACAGAGTAATGATTTTAATTTGAAAATTTCCTCTATCACGCTCAAGCATGAAGAACAGATGAAGCGGAACTATGCAGAAATACTCTTTTGATAAAATCCATATTTTCTTGAGTGATTTTTACCTAATAAAGGGTTTATCATGTACTGTGGCAATGTTCTTTCACCTGTATGGAAAGCAATGCGGTACACCAGTGCTGTAACATTTCCTATAGTAACCTGCTACAGGTCGCCTTATAGCTCTTTACGGAAACCTATGGTAACTTAACCATTAGAAACTTCATGGATGACCATAGTAAAATCAATAGGTAAGGTAACCTGGATCGGGTACTGCGCCAGTCATTCTAGTAGTAAATCTTCATTTAAATAGTCTTCTCTTACCCTGCAAATGGACATTCAAATGGGAAACATTTAGATTTTCTCAACCAAATTTGACCATTAAAGGGTTAAACAATTATCCATCAAATTTGTTTTAAAAGGTTAATTTTCTCACAGAAATGTCCATTTTTAGACCAAGAAAAGACCATTTTTGAAAATTTATCACTGAAATGACTGGGTCGGACATCGATCCAGTCATACCAGTGGTATAATTTCTTAAGATCACTGTACAAGCCATTTTTGGCTGGGTTGATGGTTAGAAGACCATGTGTCTATAGTGACAATACTTAATTGTATTCCATTAGCTGGTCACATAAGACAGGTGTTTTATACAGTATATTTTTTCCATTATATAGAAAAACTCACATCTCTGTCTGTCCACATGCGATTCTGATTCAGCTGGTTCTTTTTCTTATTTCCACCATCAGCAAATTTGACTAATAAAGGCTCTGTCTCGCCTGAAGAGAAGATGCGTTAGACTCGTTAGTCAGGTACTAATGATGATAACAGGCATCCTAGCTAGTACCATGTAACCTTGAAAGGCCAGTGTCTCAATGGAGGGATCCGATCTGTTGCTCAAAATATCTGACTTCATAATCCCACCATATGATGTCATAATCAACTACGTGATGTGTAGGATGATGTCACAATATATGCCATCATGAATGACGTTGATAAGTTCATCAAAAACACTTAATTGATAATGGACTAAGCGTTATTGTACAAATTGTATATTTTTACTATTTATTAAACATTCTGTTGAATATTTTGAAACTAATTTGACTGGACACTATTGCTGTCATAGGCAGCAAAGCACCCAATCAAATTATTTTCAAAATATTCAACAGCTTACCCGCATAGTTTTCTGGAAATTGATAGTTAGGCAATTCAGGGATCGATAGATCCTAACAGGGGTAGTATGGGTGAAGTATGGGTGGAACTTAGCTACAGATGAATGGGCCGTAGATAAAACTGGATTCCTCCATTACGTTCCAGTCATGTTAGTTTCAAAATATCAAACAGCCTATTCCTCACATCATACATAATTTGTTATTAATGGTCTGTAAAGATCAATACAGACATTATTGATTCATGACCATCTTTCATGCATAGATGTAATTCTTCTTCAAATCTTAACACTAAACTTAATGATCTTTGACAAGTATTCTAGTTGAAAAACAAGAACCAGCACACACTTGGAAAACAAATATAATTCTCCAAACACCCGATGACAAAAGATTAATGTGATTAAATATTAAGTACTATCATTCCCATCTTTGCTCAAACACGATAATTGCAAGATATTCTGACAGTACTGTGTATGGAAATTAATAAATAATTTTAAAATCCTCAGCAAAATATCGAACAACTAGTTCGTTAAAATCACAGAATCAACCAAACACATGCACGAACGAACGCACGCACGCACGCACACACACACACACTGCTGAATATTTTGAAACTAATCTGATTAGGTTACTCATTGATTGACAGATATCAATCAGAACCAATACATACCTGGTAATAATTTTCCATTAAATGCTTGAATAATTTGATCACACTTATCCTTTGACTCCATACGGGCGAACCCGACACCTCGACTTATACCATTTGGGTTTCGTAGAATTCGCGTTGATATGACCGTTCCGTAATCCTTGAACATAGTTTCTAGGTGGGTTTCTGAGATATGGAGTGGTAGATTTGCGATGTATAAATTTGTTGGGTCTTGTTCTTGTTGCTGAAAAACAATCTAAATAACTTAAATTGAAAGATTATTTATTAACACTATTAACTTTCAATTCTTACTTCTGAAAATGAAATCAAAATTAAGTCAATTGATAAACGTCAAAGGTGGTTATATATGTTCATTAATTCAGATGTTGCAATGCTTTAATTGATATGGCGGACGAAAATGCCTTTTGCAGTCGTTCTGAGATGTGCCAATGGAGGAATGCAGTAGCTCAGTCAATAATATGACATCATATTGAACTAAGTGATGTGTAGGATGATGTCATAATCAATTACGTCATGAATGATCTATCCAAGTTCGACACAAACGCATAATTGATGATGGACTAAGCGTTGTTATACAAATTGTATTGTCTTTACTATTTAATAAACATGCTGGCAAATATTTCCGCAAATGTTGGTCCCGATCCCATGATGATTCATAATAAAGAAACATTAGTTATCTCTCCGGGATGTAGAAATTGTTTGAGTGTAGCTTTCGTGACCATCTCCGGTCACTTCACAAAAACTGACCGGAGTGACGTCACCAGCGACTGTCAGTGAGTGCTGAAGAAGTGACCGAGATGGTCACAAAAGCTACACTCAAACAATTTCTACATCCCTGAGAGGTAACTAGTATTTCTTTATTATGCTGTTGAATATTTTGGAACTAATTTGACTTGACCATAGGCAGCTACAACACACAGTAAAATTAGTTTCAAAATATTCAACAGCTTAACCTGTATTGTTTTCTGGAAATTGATAGTCAGGGAGTTCAGGGATCGATCAATCCCAACACAGGCACAGCATGGGTGGAGCTTAGCGAGACATGGGTGGGTCATAGCTAAAACTGGATTCCTCCATTGACTGACATTGAAGGGTATTTTTTAAATTTTACAACAGGGATGCTTGGCTTAACCTTTTAATGGTCAAATTTGGTCAAGAAAATTGAAATATCTGCCTATTGAATGTCCATTTACAGGCCAAGAGAACAGAATTTTTTTTAATTTAACACTGGAATGACTGTCTCGGTTATCGAGCAAGTCTTTCTTGTAGTAAATTTTCTAAAATTGTATTCTCTTGACCTATAAATGGACATTACACAAGACCATAACAGAGGCCGGTTTTCGCTGGTATGACCAGTAAAGGGTTAATAAAACTAATCCCAGCTCAAAACTCAGCCGAATCATGCATGCAGAAAAGCCACACAAACAAGCCACCTCACTTGACAATTTAACACTCAAAACGGTTAAAAATGGCTTCTGCAGTGGTCTTGGGAAATATCCATTTGCAGACCAAATGAAGACTATTTTTGAAAATTTATTTCTGGAATAACTGGCTTGATAATCGAGCCAGTCAAACCAGTAATAAATTTTCAAAAATAGGCTTCTCTTGGTCCGCAAATCAACATTTTCTGTAAAAAATTTAAATTTTATTTTAAAAATTTGAAGAATATTTCAATTTTCTAACAGAAGAATCTCCATTTGCAGACCAAGACATGACTATTTTAGAATATTTACCATTGAAATCATTGGCTCGGTTATCGAGCTAGTCATTCCTGTGGTAAATTTTCACAAATATTTTTATCTTGGCCTGTAAACGAACATATCTCAAGACCACCACAGAAGGTTTTTTTTGCCGATTTGAGTGTTAACGAGCTAAGTAACCGCATATCTCTCTCTGTCCACATTTAGATGCTCCATAAGGCAGTCCTCTAACACAGGCTGGACTGTAAATGCTATGGACAAATTATGCAATACCATGTCATTTTCACATGCTCAGGAATAATTGGTATAGTGTCTAGATGGAGAGAGAGCTGTTGTCATACATCAGCAAAAACAGCCAATCAAAACAACATTTTAGCATTGCTGCTGTCCAGATTTTACTCAGATAGTGTTTGTTTCAGTGCTCAATAGAGGCTCTTAACATTCAACAGGTGCCATTCTTCACTTAATACTTGATTAATTCAATACAGTAAAATGTCTTAAACTGTCTGCTGGCTAAATTTCTGCAGACTACGTTTTCCACAGGGGTTTAACTCTGGATATACTGAATATTTTGAAAACACTTTGACTGAAAAGCTGTTGGTGGCTAAGCCACCAACAACTTTTCAGTCAAAGTGTTTTCAAAATATCTAGCATACCCAGAGTCAATGCCTATTCAAACTTATTGTCTGGTGGTTCGCAGCCGTCAGACAGTTAATACAAGACCTGTACTATCAGCTTTGACTTTTGGAACCAAAAAAATTGTGGTTCCTCTAAGACTGGTGGTTTTCTGACCATCTATCTGTCTTAAAGAGCCACAATATTCTGGCTCCAAAAGACATGTGACCACTTGGTGCAGAAGTAACTTAATATTTGATTTGAAGATCAATCATCCTACAATGAATGGCCTGTGGTACCAGGGTACCTTTAACTATTTATTTTTTTATTTCCTCATCTATAAGAATTGGGGGAAACTGAAAATGATGTTGCAGTTCATATAAACATAATATATTTCTAGGCTTTGTACAAAGGGATTGGGTGCAAGTTCGTTCAGCATAGCAAGATCCTTTTCCCAATGGCATTTTCGCAATAAAAAGCAAGTGCAGTAAACAGCAACAGCTAACTACAACACCAGCTACCACCATACCATTTTGGAATTCAGCAATACAAGGGTTTAAAGTCATGATAGCTGCTAGCCACCAGACATTAATTTCAATGGGCAATAATTCAGCACCTACTGAGTATTTTGAAAACAATTTGACTGACAGTTGTTGGTGGCTTAGCCACCTACAGCTTTCAGTCAAATTGTTTTCAAAATATTCAGCATATCCAGAGTTAAACCCCATCGAAAATCTAGTCTGAAGATATTCAACAGGCAGACAGTCAAAGTTCTGCTATTCAATTTGTCCAGTTATTCATAAATACCAAATTTAATCTCCAATCTACAAATACCTGGCCTCCAGCCAAACATGAAACACTGAAACCACCACCTACCTACCAAAAAGTCCCATAAAGAGTCCTATATTTACACAGTTGCTATGACGATGCAGCTCTAGTAGCTAGATTCAGAGCACTCTGTTTGCTAGGTACTTGTAGCTGGTACTTAAATATGCTCAGGTTAAATTTATTAAAGGGGTGTATGTGTTTTACAAGTGAAATATTAATTTTCTGATTCTAAAATGGAAACTGCCAATAGGGATTATGCAATTTAGACATTTCTTGACAAGATAATTAACCCTTTAACAATCAAATTTGTACAATAAAATTTAAATTTTCTCAGAAAATGACCATTTGCAGACTAAGAAGACTATTTTTTGTAAATTTACCACTGGAATGACTGGCTCTGTTATCGAGCCAGTCATTCTAGTGATAAGTTTTCAAAAATAGACTTCTTTTGGTTGCCAAATGGACATTTCTCAAGACCACTGCGTAAGATATTTTTGGGCGGCTTGAGTGTTAAGGGGTTAGATTTCATTGACTAATATTCAAATCAAATACACAGCTATTTTGAAAGTATTTGACCCCAAAACTACACATTAATTTCAGGACATTGATCAGTACAATTCTTATCTAGGGCAGACCTAGTCATATTGGCATACATGGGCCAGGTATGGGTAAGGAATTTTTGTCATTCATATCAGCCAAAAACGGTTTTTGCAGCAGTATTGAGAAATGCCCATTTACAGACTAAGAAGACTATTTTTAAGTTCACCTCTGCAATGACTGGCTCAGTCATTCCTGTGGTAAATTTTCAAAAATCGTCTTCCCATGGTCTGCAAATGTACTTTTTCTATCAGAAAATTTAAATATTCTGGAACAAATTTCAGGGTTAAAGGATTAACTGCTACAAGTGATCAAACACTGATAATTATATACAAGTTACCTCGATAAACTAACCGCCCTGACAGATAGACAGATGGGCAAAATAGTAAGACAGATAGACTGACAGACAGAGAGTAGAGTGGGGAGACAGGCTGGCTGAATGGATGGGGTGGCTGGCGAAATGGACTGATATATAGGTACAATGGGTGGATTGTAAGTTGTAGAGAGAAAAAGACATCTAGACACTATACATGTACATATCTGATCACACTAGAAATGCCACTCATTAGGAAGATACATGAGTTCCTTTAACTACCTGTTAAGATTATTGCTTTACAATGCTGTCAATGTGTCAATATTTAATCAGTCTATCTTCTCTCTATAAGATAACTGTATGAATAAACTTTGATCTTGATATCTTTATAAATCACCTTTTCACTTTGATTACACTTTCGATATTACATTATTTGCATGTTACTCGTGATGGTATGAAACTGACCCCATTTTATTTTACATTCACAAAATTTGTTGGTTTCATAGCAGCAAAATGTAAAAACACATGGAATAAATTGAGAGAAATTTGACTGAATATGGCTGCAGCCATATTCAGTCAAATTATTCAGAATTAAACAACAATTATCCATCCAAATGACATGGGTTAAATCTGGGTTAATACCCGAGAATTATCAATTTGAATCTTACAGGTTCAAGTGCAAAAACGCCTTCTGATCAAATTGCTGATAATAATACATTATAGATGGGTCTTTGTCAAAGGAATTCACTTACTTTCCACTTACATCCAGGTGTCAATACTCTAAGTAAACAGATCCCTTTATGTGGTGGTGAGCTAGAAACATTTTTTTAAATAGACTAGATACAGAGCATACCACTATGTTTGCTTATCATTTCCTTTCCAAGGCATCAATGGCCTTTGAATAACCATCCATAACCCCCATCGCAAACAGCACAACTGTAGATCAAACACTGGCCACCAACACACTCTCTTACACACATTTGCTTGCTCAAATAATACATTTTTCATCATTCAGCTATGGCTCTGCGATGGTAAGTTGACAGGTCGAAATTTCAAATGACAATTTCTTTGACACAATTTAAATTTGCATTTATTTTTCAAATGCAAAATTATCTTAATAATAAACGTTTATTAATTAATATGTAAACAGCATTAACTGTCTGCCTGCTGAATTTCTGCAGACTTAGCCACCAACAACATTCAGTCAAATTGTTTTCAAAATATTCAGCATATCCAGAGTTAAACCACAGAGAAAATGTAGTCTGCAGAAATTCAGCAGGCATACAGTTAAAACACCTAGAGAGAATTCATGTAACCTTGACAATCTAAGTTATTTATCATTATGCCACATGAACAGGTTTGGATGGATGGATAGATGAAGATATCGGCTAGCCGCTTTATGAAGAAAGTGATCCATTTCCAGCTATGACACGCCCATTTCAAGCTAAGCTCCGCCCACTTTTTATGCATGTTGAAATCGATTTATCTAATTTGAATCGTAAATTCCCAGAATCCTAATTAATTATACAGGTTATATTTTTAACCAGTTTGACTTGGGGCTGTTGCTGCCTGTGGCAAAAACACCTTCCAGTTAAACTAGTTTCAAAATATTACATGAAATTAAGACACACAATGTGTACACTACTGATAGACTTTTTGATGCTAATAACAGAGCTAACAATGTCATTATGATTGTGATGTCAGCTAATATGTGACATAATTGATTATGACGTCAGATACTCGAGTGACAGATCAGATCCCTCCATTAGGCTTTTAGGATCTACATAATGGTAATTCACTGCATTGTATGATTAGAGATGTTTCTTTAAAATTCGGTGTCTGAGTGATCATGGCCAGTTCTCCAAAGTAATTTACAAATAACAGGTCCCGCAGCCTTGATGCTTGGTTGCTTAACTGTCTCGCTGCTGCAAGCCACCAGGCAATAATTTCAATGCGCAAAAGCCCTTGACTCGTTGAAGATTTAGAAAATAATTTGACTGAAAGTTGTTGTGGCTTAGCCACCAACAATTTTCAGTCAAATTGTTTTCACAATATTTAGCAGGTTCTGAGATATAACCACTGAAAGATGTCGTCTGCAAAAACTCAGCAGTCAGGTGGTTAAAATGTAAATGTTAGGAAGTTAATAGCTGTAAATCTGATCAAGAAAATGCTCTACCTTGCCCCATATTTCAAAGGGGCACAATTGCATTCCAATTCTGGACTACCTGATCTATTGATGTGAAATTTGCGCAAGTAATGATATGGAGACTTAAAATAAATTTTACTTTCTATCTACCTCATGGCCTGACCATGTGATAATCCTTAATATGATTCACAGCGAAAAACTGTAATAACATTGTCTTACAGGTATCCTGTTTACAAATGCCAAGGGCGATAACTCTGATCCTCTTCAATTTACCCAGTTAACCCATAAATGGTCATCTTTTGGTCTCTAAATGACCATTTGCTAAGCAACCGTTTCCACTTTCTGACAGCCCTTAGTCTTGACCATTATTTAAAGGTTTTCAGAGGAAACAGGCCATTATTTTTAAGGAGTGATTGGCAGAGAATAATGAGCATACACAAAGTTATACAGAGGCTGTTGCAAATTTACTGGACGAAACTTTTCATTAAAATGAATGACTTTTCAAACTGCAGCCAGAGTTATCTCCCTATATCCTTGTGCACAGACATAGTGACGAAGAAGACATAAATAAACTAGTAAGAATTTTGGCTGAAGCATTAATGAGAGAGTGCTTACTCGATGGTTTACCTTGGCCATCTGCGCCTGAATGCCTTTAGCTTGAAGCGCTTTGACCGCCATGTCGGCCGCTTGTGGAGATTCGAAGTCGACAAAACCATAACCTGGAACAAGGCCATAGAAATATGATTATGAGAATATGCATCAAACCTTTAAAGCCGAAATTTGTTAAACAAAATTTCCATTTTCTCATAAGAAATGAACATTTGCAGACCAATTGAAGACTATTTATTAAAAAATTCCACTGGAACGACTGGATCGATAACCGAGCAAGTCACTCCAGTGCTAAGTTTTCAAAATCATCTTCTCTTGGTCTGTAAATGCAATGGTCATTTCTACAGAAGCAGCTTTGGATGTCCTGAGTGTTAGTTAGCCATTTAACCCTCAGTTTTCTCATTAAAAATGTCCTATATCGCCGACCAAGAGAAGACTATTTTTTTTTATTTACCACTGGAATGACTGGCTCGGTTATCAAGCCAGTCATTCCAGTGGTAAAATTTAAAAAATAGTCTTGTCTTAAATATTTTGAAATGAATTTGACTGTTAGAAAAGTTTATTTTCATAATTCTGGACAAAATCTCTGCTTGGCTGCATTCTAACAAAGCGTTAATTATGTTCTAAGGTATCCAACTAAAAAACAGTTGTATTTAATTTTTAATGTTAAATTTAAATTGAACAAAAGACTAAAAACTTTTGAGTTAATTGCTTTAAAAAACATACGTTTTAATGCATTTATTCTGAAAGTTAGCGTTATCTTTTGTACGTTAACACTCTCGCTGCTGCAAGCCACCAGACAATAATTTCAGTGAGCAAAAACTCTTAACTTGCTGAATATTTTGAAAACAATTTGATTGAAAGTTGTTGGTGGCTTCACCAACAACTTACAAATTGTTTTCAAAATATTTAGTAGGTACAGAGATATAACTCTTGGACAATGTCACCTGCAAAAACCTGGGCAGTCAGACGGTTAAATGACATACGTCTTGCTTTGCTGTCAAAGAAATGACAGTAAGTTATTGCTCCCTAAGACAGCAACAATTCGTCATCTACAAACCTTGAGAGAAGCATTTTAATACTCATATCAGACAAAACGGCGTCTGTAGTGGTCTTGTGAAAACTATTTTTAGAAATTTACCACTGGAATGACTGGCTCGATAACCGAGCCAGTCATTCCAGTGGTAAATTTTCAAAACATAGTCTTCTCTTGGTCAGCAAAATGGACATTTTCTTTTTTGGAACAAATTCGAGGGTTAAAGGGTTGAATCATCTCTTGAATTCAGTCATGACATGGCTAAACTACTGAAAAAAATTAGCAATAAATTAGGAAAAAATTAAAGCAAATCTTCAGATAGATAATTAGAAATGTAGTGGTGAAATAAAATAGAAATAAAACATAACTAAGAAGCTCTTAATGTTCAGTTTACAGTCAATGATAAAATTCTGAAAAAAGCCTCTTTAACTGTTAAACTATAATCAGTTGTGATAAAGCTTTAACACTTTAACCATAAATCTGCTGAAGAAAATTTAGATTTATTCATAGACAATGTTCATTTGCAGACTGAGAGATTATTTTTGAAAATTTGCCACTAAAATGACTGGCTCGTTATCGAGCCAGTCATTCAAGTCGTAAATTTTCAAAAATAGTCTTCTCTTGGTCTGCAAATGGACATTTCTCAAGAACAATGCAGAAGTAATTTTTGGCCAGCTTGAGAGTTAAAGGTGAGTCATTAGAAATGTAACACTAACACTCAAACCAGCTTCTGCTGTTGACTTGAAAAATGTCCATTTGCCGACCAAGAGAAGTATTTTTGAAAATTTTCCCACTGGATTGATTAGCTCGATAACTGAGCCAGCTATTCCAATGGTAAACTTTCAAAAATACTCTTCTCCTGTTCTGCAAATGGACATTTTCTGTGAGAAAATTTGAATTTTTAAAAACAAATTTTTCTACGGTGAAAAAGGTTAATGTATACATATAGTTGTTCTCCACTCCGTACTCGAGTCATTCATAGGTGATGACAAAGAAGATGACCAAGATGATGATATATGAGCGATAAGACAATTAACCTACCTTTACATTTCATACTTTGCTGGTCAATTATTGCTTTTGTTGAGGTAATCTTGCCATAACTGAAAATTATAAAGAAATAAACAATGCACACTTAATGGTCAAGTCAACCAAAGCCAGCGTCTGGAGAACTGGCTAGAGAAATGTTCATTTATCTGACAATGGAGGAATTGTGCTTTAGCTAAGACACACCCATCTGTAGCTAAGTTCCACCAACACTTCGCTCAATCGATCCCTGAACTCCCTGACTATCTATTTCCAAAGAAACTATACATGTAAGCTGCTGAATATTTGAAAACAAATTTGACTGGATGCTGCTGCTGCTGCCTATGGCAGCTACAGCGCCGCGTCAAATTAGTCTTAAAATATTCACCAGCATGTTTATTAAATGGTAAAGACAAACAATTCGTACAACAACGCTTAGTCCATGATCAATTAAGCGACCGTGATGAGCTTAGCTACGTCATTTATGATTAAATTGATTATGACATCACCCTACCCGTAGTTCATTATGACATCATATAATTGATGGATAAACTGGAATCCTCCATTGAAAAACAAATTTTGAAAATATACCACTTGTATGACTGGATCAATAGATGAGTCATTTAGTGGTATATCTTCAGCAAGTTTTAGTGAAGTTTAGCATATACAACCAAAAAAAAAAACATGTTTGAAGAATGGTAAATGTACATAATTAGTTGTGTGAATTTAGTTTTTCAGGGGGAGATAACTCTGGCAAATATAGACGCATGATGCTGACATATGATTACAAAGTGAGGTCTTCTAACATATTTATTCACGTATGAAATTTGCATGTTTTTGTACATAACAAATTTGAACTGAAATATGACTACATATTTTCAGGTAATGTAGCGAAAACCATGTTTGATGAATTTTCAATCTATCAAGGGGAGGTAGTAGCTAGCACGAAACAACATCATGACATTGCTCCCTCCCCACCCCCGACACCCCCCCCCCATGCTTCCAATATCATTGTGAGCTGTTGCTGCCATAGGCTGCTGCTTCCCATGCAAGCTTAAATATTTAATGGTCAAGACGAAACTGACCTCTGCAGCTGTCTTGAAGAATATTCATTTGCAGGACAATAGGCTATTTTTTAAATTTTAACACTAGAATAACACCAGTCATTTCAGTGTTAAATTTTTAAAAATAATCTTCTCTTGACCTGCAAACGAACATTTCCTAAGAAAAAATTATGATTTTCTTGACAAATCTTGGCCAATAAATGGCTAAAACTGAGCCGGATAAGAAAAATTTGATGAATTTTAGGTTTGTCAGTGAAGATAACGCTGGCTAATATGAATAGAATCTGCAGAAAAAACCCTATATTTACCACTAATTTAACCTCTGAATATATATTTACAAGTAATGGTTAAAAACTCGTCGAGATCTGGACCAGAGAAGGAAGACAGCCCGACAGACATGTAGACGCATGCTGAATGACATCTAAAAGGATCAGTCTTCTCTCGGCCAGCAAGCGGACATTCACACAGGGAAAAATAAACCCTATAAAGGTAAAATCGGCCAAAAACCTCCCTCTTAAGGATTGTCCATTTGCCGGACAAGAAAATTTTTGAAATTTTACCACTGGAATGCCTGACTCGATAAACATGTGGTTAATTTTCAAAAATAAACTTCTCTTGGCCTGCAAATGGACATTCAATAAGCAACTAGTTTGATTTTCTTGACCAAATCTGAACATTAAAGGTTTCATTTTCTTGACGAATATCGACCAGTGAAGGGTTAATATTACTTGTAGAGCATGCTAATTAAGTGACAGACACCGGGCTTATTACACAGGGCCTTTTTCTGGGAAAGCTCAATCTTCTCAGCATCCCAAACAAACATTTACTAAAGTACAGCTCATAAATAACATAAACAAGAGGCCCAAGGAAGGCAAATGTACATCTCTCAAAACCACTGCAGAAGCTAGTTTAACTGATGAGTGTTAAAGCACTAAAACACCACCGAGGGGAGAATCAAAAAGTGGCCCCTTAAAAAACAGGTGTTCTCTTATAAATACAGGTGGCCTTTATTGCCAGTTTGACTGTACTTAATGAACCACCATATATATGGCCCTGAAAGACAACCTTTTGAACAGGATAAATTAGAAACCAAACTCCCAAGTTAATTAATAGCCTGTACAACAAAAAAATAATTTCCCTGTAAAATTTGCTTGCCATCGTTTTCCAGTCGACCTATAAGCAAGCAATTTTTCATTGTTTTGACATTCAGGTGCTGAAAATGTCTGGTAAACACTCAAGAGTTTAAACTTTAATTGAATGTAAGTCAAGGCCAAACATTAACCTTTTAAACGCTTGAATTTGTTCAAGAAATTTTCAATTTTCTCATAGAAAATGTCCATTTGCAGACGAACAGAAGACTATTTTTGAAAATTTACCACTGGAGTGACTGGCTCGGTTATCGAGCCAGTCATTCCTGTGGCAAATTTTCAAAAATAGTATCTTCGTCTGCAAATGGACATGTCTCAAGAACACTGAAGAATCCATTTCAGGCTGAAATGAGAGCCAAACATTAACAGAAATGCGAGAGCACATTCCTCTGCTATTCTCAAAAATACTGAGCTTACAGGGAGAAGCAGCCAGCAGATGTGCAAACATCTCTGCAATCAGAAGCAGCTGCAAGTGCACTACAGCTGACAAAGCCAGGGGAACATGACCAGCAATCCATTATACACTTGCAACAAAATTCAAAGCACATTTCCTTTAGTTATATGATTACACGCTTAATCCTCCAATTTGTTCAGGAAAATTTACATTTTCTCATAGAAAATGTAATTTTGCAAAGCAAGAATTTTGAAAATTTATCACTGGAATAACTGGCTGGGTTATCGAGTCAGTTATTCTAGTTGTAAATTTTTTAAAAGTCTTCTTTTAGTCTGCAAACGGACATTTCTCCAGACGACTGCAGAAGACATTTTTTGGCCAGCATGTGAGAGCCAAAGGGTTAAAAGATTGAGTGAAGTCCAGGTGGGCTTTGCATAAGGTGGCTAAGAACTGTCAGACTACAATACGTTTGAAACCTAACTTTCTGCAAGGTATCGCTGAATTTCTCACTCAGGGTAAAAGTATTTAGCAAACAAGGAAGATCACAGCTTTCAGTATCTTTATCTTTAGATTGCAGTCTATAGGACAGATGTGATATTTAACTGTTTATCTTCTTAATTCCTGCAGATTAAATTTGCTATAGGGTTTAATTCTGGATGTGCTGAATATTTTGAAAACAATTTGACTGAAAGTTGTTGGTGGGTAAGCCACCAACAACTTTCAGTCAAACCATTTTCAAAATATTCAGTAGGTCCAGAGTTATTGTGCATTGAAATTGTTGTCTGGTGGCCTGCAGCAGTCTGACAACAAAAGTGTATTATCATTAAGTTCCAGCTCAGCAATTTGACTGACAATAAGCAGGAAGAACACTTTCAATAAAATAGCTTTAACCCTGAGCGTGCACCATCTGAACATCCAACACGACCACCAAATATTCAGATTCAAGATGGCCACCAAATAATCAGATTCAAGATGGCCACAAAATGCTCAGATTTCAGATGACCACCAAATGCTCAGATTTAAGATGGTCACAAAATGCTCAGATTTAAGATGGCCACTAAAAACGCAGATTCAAGGTGGCCACCAAATACTCAGATTCAAGATGGCCACCAAATACTCAGATTCAGGATGGCCACCAAACACTCAGATTCAAGATTTAGTGAACACCTGTGGACCCATGGAAATATCCACAGAAATAGATCAGTTAAACACCGCCCATTTCTAGAGCGCTGCCCACATTTAACGTATATTGGAACCGACTTAAAACTGTGATATCTGAATTCTCTGTATCTATGTTTCAAGAGAACTATGCAAATCAGATGTTGAATATTTTGCTGCCATAGGCATTAACAGCCTCTAAATCAAATAAGTTTCAAAATATTCCAAAGAATATTCAAATGTAGACATAAAATTTATACACTTTCATGACAGATCGTTTGGCTTTCGTGACAAGGCTACCGTACTTGTTATTGATTATGGCGTCAGCTAATATATGACGTATTTGATTATGACGTCAGATACTTGAGTGACAGATTGGATTCCTCTATTATTCCTGTTGATACCAGTGTTCTTCGCGTAAAAGGAAGGAAAGACTACTGCTTTAAATTTCCCATTCCATCTCCTTAATTAGTATTTCTGATTCAGATTCCTCACTCGTTTTTCTAGTGTCTGGTCCTCAATAGCATGTGACAGAATCACGCAAACAGCTCATTACAATATTCACATATAATCCATCTATACAGGACACACGGTTATGGCGTTCATTTCCTTATAATTCCCACAGGGAATATGAAGAAGCAACAGCGATGTGATTACATTCTAACATATTTACTTTGCCATATCAGGGTTTTTTCTTAGCTTGTTCATTGGGCATAATTTCACAATCTAAAATCAAAATTTTGATGGCACTGCTTACGTCGATTTATGAAACTGGAATATCTAATTCATAAATAAGTATTTTCTATTATTAACGCGTTCATGGATAAGCCGGCCAAAACTGCCTTCTGCAGTGGTCTTGGGAAATCGTCCTTCAGTAAGCAAATAATTATTTTCTTGAACAAATTTATCCGTAAAAGGTTACCATTAAAAAGAATTACTTCCCTGGGGGTCTGTATGAACAGTCAATGGTTATAACAAAGTTTTATACAAAAAACTTTCTCCAGGCGGCAGCGATTACTGATTAGTCCATAATGTGGTAAAAACGAAATGATTGACAGCTCAATACTTACGGAGTGCACATTCCTACTAGGTCCTTGTCACTGGTGTTTGGCGTCAACCCACGTATATACAGGTTTGTTTTACTGAGCTGGTCCATTGAATTGTAACTTTGATTGGAAGATTGGCTACTTGTTGTGTTAGGACTAGCAGCTGGCATGGTGCGCTGCTGGGGTGGATACGTCTGAAAAACATAAACAACAAGAAAAAGTTTATTTCTATGTTCTAACATAACGTAATCAAGTACAAGAAAACTTTTAAAATTATTCAGGAATTAAACGAACCATAACCATTTAACACTCAAACATGCCATAAATGGTTTCTACAGTGGTCTTGAGAAAATATCCAGTTGTGGACCTGTAGAAGAATATTTTTGAAAATTTACTACTGGAATGACTCACTCAATAACTGAGCCAGCCATTGACAAATTTCAAAAAATAATAATAATCTCTTGGTCTGCAAATAGGCATCTTCTACGAGAAAATTTTAGATTTCTAGGAACAAATTTGAAAGATAACTGGTTAAACAATTATGCGGTGACACAAAAAATGTGGTCTTGTACTACAACATAGTTTGTTGCTATATGAATTACTCTGGATCACGGATGGGTGCTGGCAGATTGGATGGCTGGTGGCCAAGCATGGGCAGCACACAAAGAGTCTTTCTTTGGCAGGGAATCTTTCCACCTGTCTAAAGAAATCCATTAACCCTCGAATTTGTTCAAGAAAATGTCCAATTGCAGAGCAAGATAAGACTATTTTTGAAAATTTGTCACAGGAATGACTGGCTGTTATTCCTGTGGGTAGTCTTCTCTTGGTCGCTAAATAGACATTTCTCAACACCACTGCAGAAGCCGTTTATGGCTAGTATGAGGGTCAATTCAATAAATTTGAGCTACTGAATCTGCAAAAAATAATTCTGTATCAATGTTAAATATTGGTCAAGTCATCAAACACAGCCCCTGTAACGGTCTTGAGGAATGGACATTTGCAGGCCAAGGAGACTATTTTTGAAAACTTATCAGTGGAATGGCTGCATTTAGTGTTCAAAAGAAGTCTTCTCATGGCCTGCAAATGAATATTCTGTATAAGTAGAAATTGTAATTTTCTTGACCATTAAACATCCATAGAAATGTCCATAGACACAGTAACATCTTTGGTTATTCAACTGATGAGTAATTCACCTTTCCAGAGTACCCACCCATCATATGACGTCATAATGAACTGTGTGATGTGTACAATGACATCATAATGAATGACGTCATGAATGACGTCGATAAGTACTCACGAACGCATATTTGATGACGGTCTATGGGCTGTTGTACAAATTGTTTGCTTTTACTATTTAATAAATATTCTGTTGAATATTTTGAAACTAATTTGACTGGGCGCTGTTGCTGCCTATGGCAGCAACAGCACCCAGTCTAATTAGTTACAAAATATTCAACAGCTTCCCTGTATAGATTTCAGGAAATTGATAGCTAGGGCATTCGGGGATCGATCAATCCAAACACTGCAAGGTGTGGGTGGAGCTTAGCTAGTGATGGGCGGGGCATGGCTAAAAATGGAAAGGTCCATTTTGTTGACAATGAAGGCAATGCTAGTTTGTGGATGATGATGACAAGAACGATGACGATGATGATAATAATAACGATGATGACAATGATAGTGATTTGGATGTCAATAAAAAACCTGCATAACAGAAAAACTAAAAATAATACTTTAATTATCATAAAGTGCCACAATTTATACTCCAGGACCTGCAACATGAGGCATACAACAAAGCAGAGCTTAAACACAATAACAGTTAGTGTCATATACATCGCTACAGAAGATTTGTGGATAACCAGAGGCTATAATAATCACCTTGACAATCACCGCTGATCTGCTTGTCCCTGTGCGGATTCACCGGGTAAAATTGTCTATAATGACTGCGTGTTTTTATTCTGAGAGATAATTGCGTCAGTGTAATAACCGCATTAAACCTTTAACCCGCATATCAGCCAAAAACGGCTTCTGTAGTGCTCTTGAGAAATGTCTACTTACAGACGAAGAGAACTTATTTTTAAAAATTTACCACCGGAATGACTGGCTCGATGAGAGAGCCAGTTATTCCAGTGGCAAATTTAGAAAAAAACAGTCTTCTCTTGGTCTGCAAATGGACATTTTCTATGAGAAAAATTAATTTTTCTTGAACAAATTTCAGTGTTAAAGGGTTAAACTGCGGACAGAATACGGGCAAGTTGTGGTTGGAGTGATCATCGTATTTAGAAATGTGGAATGCCAGGATGATATATGGTGCTTGGTAATTATCGATGAATAACGATCTGGTGATATCATACATGCTGGCTTATCACAGACATGCACAATGCATCAATACTTCATAATGAATCAAATTATATAGTAATCCAGCTGATAATTCCTCTTTGCAATTTATCTGAAAGTTGATGTTGTCTATAGCAAGAACAAGTTCCAATAAGAGTTTGAGAAATAATTGTGTAGACTTTCTTATTTCATATAATACAAAATATTATTTGCTGAAGAAACCTGCTGAAAAAAAGCTGCTTGTTATCCCCACATTTTCAAAGAAAAGTGGGGATTATGCTATCCCACCACTCGATTCATCTGTCTGTCTGTCTGTATCTCAGTTTTTGGTGAAATTTATTGCAACGCAGTTCCTCCAAAACCATTGGACGGAATTCAACCAAATTTGGTATGTGAGTTACCCATATGATTGCGGAGCGCAGTAGGACATTTACATTTGGTAAAGTGTGGCAGGGTGGGGGTAGTGTTAAACTGTCAAATACAATCTAGTTTAAAAGTGCTAAGAAACTGCTCAGCCAAACCAAAAAATTAGGCCCATTACTATTCTGGTTGTGTGTGTGAAGGAGAAACATTTATATCATGTCACTCAAAGGATAAATACATGTGCACATGTGCTACATAGGCTTGCACGATATAGTCCTAGGAGGTATCGCGATATATTGTGTTGAAAAAATCGCATAGCCTATTTTAAGGTATATGAATTCACGGGGTGAATTGGGTCTTGGGTTGAGTTGGACTGCGTGGTGTGGCTTATGTAGTCATATCGGTTTCGCTCTGAGTTTTCATATCAGTTTTAGCCGGATGACTTCTAATTGGTAAATTTCAACAAAAACCTGAAATCCAGTCGCTTAAACTAAAACCGATCGTTAATACCACGAAAATAGGACACAATTAATAATTTCGTGCTGCCTACCCCCTTGGCTTAATGTATAACATATCTATCATTGCGGGAGTGAAATTATTACATTGGACAATCTAAATATTGCGTACTCTGTTAAAATCATCGTTTATTACATGAAAATTAATCCTAAAATTTGACATTTCATATCGTCTTTGTGAAAATATACAATATACAAATCATGTGATATTAGGAAAGTACTTTAAAACCATAGACATCTAATGTTTAGTTCTGCTCCGCATTTACCGAGCACCCGGTTAATAATAATAGTTAGCCTTCAGAAACATCTCGGATAGTTCACCTTGCTTGCTAAAGCGTGTATACTATCTCATTTAGCCATCACATTTGTGAACGCACCACCCTTGCCTCCAAAACCAGGAGAGCGAGCAATATCACGTGATTTATATATTTTACTAATAAGAGTTAGCCTTCAGAAACATCTAGGATAGTTAGCCATGCTTGCTAAAGCGTGTATACCATCTCATTTGGTTATCACATTTGTGAACGCACCACCTCTTACCTCCAAAAACAGGAGAGCAAGCAATATCACGTGATTTATATATTCCCGCGATGCCATTTAATGTCAAATTTTGGATTACTTTTGATTTTATAAACCAGGCTTATTACAAAACATGCAATATTTATACCTTCCCAGGTAATAATTTCACTCCCGCGATCATGGTTTTGAGGTATACTGTAAGGCAGCAAGAAATTATGCCAGTAGATTGCGTTGAATTTTCGTATTAGTGTCCATCTTTTAAAGGAATTTTAGAGAATGAACTTCAACCTTTTTTACCTATTCCTAGTATAATCCCACCCCTTTCTCAGAGATGTTGGTTTGGAAATAAATTGAACAGCTTGACGTAATAGACACCTATGCTACAAATAGACAGAATACGGCATGACAGTAAAATTTTGGCGATATTTCGATTTATTTTCAGAATCACGTAAAAAATCATGGCTGAAAAAAAAATTGTGATAATCGTGCAAGCCTAGTGCTACATAGTTGCAACATCGGCCACATTTCTGACAAAGCCACCCATGTCTCAACTATAAGACCAGTTAATCCTTTACCCCTCAAATATGTTCAATTTTTTCATCAGAAAATGTCCATTTGCAGACCAAGAGAAAACTATTTTCAAAAATTTACCACTGGCATGATTGGCTCGGTTATCGAGCCAATCATTCCTCTGGTAAAGTTTCAAAAATAGTCTTCTCTTGGTCTGCAAATGGACATTTCTCAAGACCACTGCAGAAGCCATTTTTGGGCGACTTGAGTGTTAAAGGGTTCAACACTAATATCCGTTCCCATAACAACGCCCATTCTCCTGAAGCTCTCGTTATGTTAGCGATATCGTTACACCATACTAAAGCAATGGGTGTAACGATATCGCTAGCTAACGATAGCTTCGGGAACATGGGCCCAGGATACTAAAAATAAAACAAATTTATTTCTCTTGTCCCATTGCCACAATGACTACGGTAATTTTCCACATGCCACTATTACTGAAGCGGTTATCGTAAACCACACAGATAATCCAACTAATTCAAAGATAGTTAAATTTCTAATCAATTAATGTCGGTTACTAAAGTGGATCAAATACAGGTCATATTATTATGAGCCATTACACGCTTGAATTATGAAATACAGGCATAGATCTCAATTTCACGACGCCAATACGTGCTGTCGAATATTTCACAAATTGTGGTCACCCCTTAACAGTCAAGATTGGCCAAGAAAATATAGATTTTTTTTTTAATTTATCAGTAGAATGACTGGCTTGGTTATCTACCTGGTGTCATTCCACTGGTAAATCTTAACTCTTTAATGGTCAAATTTGGTCAAGAAAATTTAAATATCTGCCTAGTTAATGTCCATTCACGCAGCAAGAGAAAACAACTTTTGAAAATTTACGACTGTAATGACTGGCTCGGTTATCGAGCCAGTCATTCCAGAGGTTAAACTTTCAAAAATTGTATTCACTTGGCCTGTAATTAGACATTGCACAATACTATAACAGATTAAAGGGTTAAAAAAATATTTTCATTTTGACCTGGAACTCAACATTACTAAAGCAAAGAATGGCTTTGGCTGACTTGACAATTAAATGGTTAATTTTGACAGAGAACCTAAACTAGGCAGCACAAGTTCCCAATGAAATTAGATTCGGAGATGTTACCCTGAATATTTCATACATGGATAAATTCAATTACCTGATCATTATGATTCAACAGAATTCAAACAAAAGTGCTTCTGCAGTGGTCTTGAGAGATGTCCATTTGCAGACCAAGAGAAGACTATTTTTGCCAATTTACCATTGAAATGACTGGCTCGATAACCGAGCCTGTCATTCCAATGGTAAAATTTGCAAAAATAGTCTTCTCTTCATCTGCGAATGGACATTTTATATGAGAAAATTTTAATTTTCTTGAACAAATTTGAGGGATGAAGGGTTAAGCCTTAAATTTGTTCCAGAAAGTTCAGTTTGCAAACCAAGAAGATTTAAATTTACCACCAGTGGTAAATTCTAAAAAAAGTCTTAGTCTGCAAATGGACAAAATTCTCAAGACCGACCAATGCAGAAGCCAGTTTGGCTATCTTGAATGGTACGGGTTTAATAAGTTAACCCACCCACCCTTTGTAATGTGTCACATTACCTTAAGGAACTCAAACCAAAACAGGTTTGGATTGATCGACCGATCCAGACTGGCTATATCCCAAATATTCATCAGCCCGTCGTTAATCCGGTGTTTTTGTATTAATCTGTCTCACAACGATATACAATGTTTCAGTATGATATGAAAATTTAAATATCCTTTTATTTCTTGTAATGTTTTAGTCCGTGTCGTCGCAGAATCTATTGGTCATCACACTAGTATCATAATATTGAAATCAAACACGTAAATATAAAACACTTCAATTAACTTTTAACCATTTAACCATTTACTGGTCAAATTTAAACATTTTCATATTGCATGCCCATTTACAGGACAAGAATACAACTCTTTAAAATTTATCACTGGAATTTCAAAAATTGTCTTTTCTTGGCCTGTAAATGGACATTCCATAGAACCATAGCAGAGGCCAGATTTGACCAGTATGACCATTAAAGGGTTAATGGTCAACAGGCCAAAACCATCGTCTACAGTGCCATTGAGACATGAAGACTATTATTGAGAATTTACCACTGGAATGACTGGCTTGAGCCAGTCATTCTAGTCATATATATTCAACAATTCAAAGCAAATTAATTAATATTTTCTTCAAAATTGTTGATCATTAAAATGGTTAAATAGCTTGACTGACAGCTGCTGTTGCGTGCATATCATTAAAATTTCAGTCCAATTGTTTACAAAATAATCTACAAGTTTAGCAAACCATAGACATGAGTAGTTAATTTACAACTTATAAACAGAAATGTGTCTAGATAAGAATGTTGCGAGATTAGCTAGCGATATATAGTAAAACCCAAATAACTCACAATTTTAATTAGGATAGATATACATATATATTCACGCTTAAACATATACAAAGGTTATTCTCCGAATATCACAACAACGGACATTTTGTATTTGTATAACGTATACTTAAACAGCTATGAGCGGAATATACTGATTGAAATCTCTAATAATTTAACCTGGATAATCAGCCACCATAGATATATAAGGATCGAGACACCTATTCAGTCGACAAGACTACTGACAGCCCTTATATACTCCGGACTCACACACACACGCACACTTCAGTCCGGGCTCATACACACAGGCACATACACACGATCACTCAGGCTGCTGCGCATAAGATCTCTTTAAAGCTACAAAAATTACTCACTAGATAAATCTGACTTCAAATTAGTAAAACTTTAACAAATATTTAAAATTGTTCTGCCTGTCTTTAACCCTTTACTGGTCAAGCCGCCCAAAACTGGCCTCTGTTATGGTCTTGTGGAATATCCATTTACAGGCAGAGAATAAAATTGTTGAAAATTTACCACTGGAATGACTGGCTCGATAACCGAGCCAGTCATTCCTGTGATAAATCTTCAAAAATTATATCCTCTAGGCCTGTAAATGGACATTCAATAAGCAGATATTTAAATTTTCTTGACCAAATTTGACCATTAAAGGGTTAAACACAAAACTGGTCTCGGCTGTTCAGAGCCGCTTTTTAACCATCATAGTTGAAATCGTCTTTGTATCGCTGGCCAAAAATCTGGCATTTATATCCTCAGCAAACATGTTAAAACAAGTCAAAAACAGGACTTACAGGTATAGGTATATATGTATGATAGGATTTATATTTCTATCTGAATTGGTCAGAAAGTTTATTTGATATTTGTTGATAAGAACACACCTGTCATAAATCATACTTAAATCGCTAGCGGCATGTTTACAATGCGGATGAACAACAATTAAATATAAACTTTCAAATCAAATTAATCAGTTTTCATTCTGATTTCCCAGAAACATGGCAGCATTTGTGGAATTAATAGCTAAATTCAGTCATGAAAATCAGAATATCTGCTTACTGTATATCTTTTTACAGGCCACAAGATTTTTTCAAAATTTACCATTGAAATGACCGGCTCGGTCACTGAGCCGGGAATGTGGTCAATTTTAAAAAATAGTCTTCTGTCGGCCTGTGAATACACTCCTCTAGAACACTGCAGGCCCGGTTTGGGCCGGGTTAAGCTTTACTATTTTGTGAATAATTTGATTAAACTGTTGATAGCCTAAGATTTGAGTCAAAATACTTCTCAAAGTAGTTAGGAATTTTTAATTTGACAACATTTACAAATATTTTAGCTAAGACGAACCGGTTTAACTCTCAAGAGGGCCAAAAACACCTTCTTCAGCAGTCTGGAGGAATGTCCATGTGCCAACCAAGAGATTATTTTTTAAAGTTTACCACTGGAATCAGTACCTACTATTCCAGTGGTAAATTTTCAAAAACAAATTCCCTTGACTTGCAGATGCGCATTTTCTATGAGAAAATTAAGAAATTTTAAAACAAATTAGAGAATTAAAAGGGTAAATGAGTAATAAAAGATACATTAAAATTAAAATGATCATTTTTAATCCTTTCAAACTTAAGAGCTGATTATAGTACAGCGCAAATAAAAATTGTATTGAAAATTCTTTAGTTAACCTAACTAGCTGTTCGTTTCCAGCAATTATTTTCAAATATTCAACAGCTTTGTAGCACGCCTCGAAATTGAAAATGGGACATCACAGCTGATGGAATGGCTACATGCCCATTTACAGAACAAGAGAATATTTTTGAAAATTTATCCCTGGAATGACAGGCTCGATAACATGTATTTTTGTAATGATTTTGTTCAATTTATTCCCGTGGTCACAGAATCTATTGGTCATCACACTAGTAATATTGGTATCAAACACCTAAACATAACACTTTAATTAATTTTTACCATTTACGGTAATGATCAAAACCAGCGTCCACAGTGGCATTGAGACATGAAGGCTATTTTTGAAAATTTATCGCTGGAATGACTGGCTCGATAATTTCTATGAGAAACTCAATTTTCGTGAACAAATTTGAGGGTTAATACGTTAACACTTATACCAGCCAAAAACGATTTCTGCAGTGGTCTTGAGAAATGTCCATTTGCAGACCAAGACCAAGACAATTTTTGAAAATTTACAACTATAATGACTGGCTCGATAACCGAGTCAGTCATTCCTGTGGTAAATTGTCAAAAATAGTCTACTCTTCGTCTGCAAATTTTTTTTAATAACTTTGAGCATTAAAGGGTTAATGTGTCAAAGAAACAGGATGTACAATTAAAATGTTTTATATAATCTAACACTTTTAGAAACAGACTTTTAAAAACGTCTTAATGGTACAAATATGTCCATATTTAAGCCCAGCGATCTAGACCTTTATTATGGCTTGCCTGTAGCGGCGGGCTTGGATATATATGCCTATTTGAAATATATATAATAGACATTTATTATTAAAGTGTGACCATGGCCAGTCATGCGGATAATCACAAACTGTGTATTGAAATCTACCTTATATAGAAGTCATAGCTTTGGCAATATATGCAATGTAAAATTAATTGGCCGTTAAATCAGGATTTACCGGAATGTTATTTTAACCGGTGAACGGTCAGATTTGGTCGTGAAAATTTAAATATCTGCTTATTGGATATCTATTTACAGGCCAAGAAATTTTAATTTTTGAAAATTTATCACTGGAATGACTGGCTCGGTTATCGAGCCAGTCATTCCAGTGGTAAATTTTCAAAAACTTGTATTCGTTTGTCCTGTAAACGGACATTCCACACGACCTTAGCATAGGCCAGTTTTGGCCGGCTTGGTAATTAAAGGGTTAAGGACGATAAAAATTGTTAAAATCGACTAATTATTTTTACTACAATTCAAAAACAAATTATTCTAAAAAAATTTCTATATCATCTAAGCTGTAGTCAATCTATACAGGTAATAGCTGTTATTTCCAATAACATAAATATTGCACAAAAATTAATTGCAGTACTTAATCAAAATATAAGTTAGTTTAGATAATAAATGCAAACAACGCAATTATTGCGCTATAATTCCCCCACCTCACGTCTGATATCACATGAAAATAAAATGCAAACATTATATACACTAATACAAGAATTATGTTTGAGATATTACGAAGGTCAATCTATATTTATTAATAGATATCTCCACAAATTAAGAATTCATTCATGTTTCACAGGGTTTTCTAAATTTTCAAAATTAGCATGGCCAACGCACACTTATACAAAACACTATGTTCCTATACAAGTGTGTGCATGCTTGCGCTTGCATGCATGTGTTTTACAAGGTGTCCAACTCTTATCCTGTTAAGTGTCCACCTGTAGAATTTCTGCAGACTACATTTTTCATAACAACTTTCAGTCAAGTTGCTTTCAAAATATTCAGAAGGTCCAGAGTTATTGTCCATTGAAATTATTGTCTGGTGGCTTGCAGCAGACAGACAGTTAATCCTTTAACTCTTAATTTGTTAAAGAAAATTTCAATTTTCTCAAAGAAAATGTCCATTTGCAGACTAAGAGAAGACCATTTTTGACAATTTTACCACTGGAATGATGGCTCACTTATTGAGCCAGTCATTCCAGTGGCAACTTTTCAAAAATGGTCTTTTCTTGGTCTGCAAATGGACATTTCTCAACACCACTACAGAAGCAGTTTTTGGCTGATATGAGTGTTAAAGGGTTAAGGGGAATTGGTAATGTAATGGAGGAATCTGATCTGTCGCTCAAGTATTGACGTCATAATCAGGTACATCCCATGTCGGCTGATGTCACTATCAATGACGTATCTACCTCTGTCATGAACAGTGAAGTCAGTCACGTGTAAGAATGGACCTTTCCATTTTTAGCTATGGCCCGCCCATCACTAGCTAAGCTCCACCCACACCCCGCCGTGTTGGGATTGATCGATCACCAAATGCCCTAGCTATCAATTTCCTGAAAAATATACAGGGAAGCTGTTGAATATTTCGTAAATAATTTGCCTGTGGCCGCAACAGCGCCCAGTTAAATTAGTTTCAAAATATTCAACAGAATATTTATTAAATAGTAAAAGCAAACAATTTGTACAACAACGCATAGACCGCCATCAAATATGCATTCGTGACGTCATTCATTATGATGTCATTCTACACATCATGCAGTTCATTATGACATCATATGATGGGTGGGTGGGTACTCTGGAAAGATGAAGTGTATGTCTTTGATGAATTTATAATTTAATAAACATTCTGTTGAATATTTCTGACCATTAGTTTGATCGGAAGTTCCTGATTTTTCATATAGCAATTTAGCACTTTTCTAACAGAGAAAAAAAAGAAGCCAATTTATTCCAAATTAATGTTTCATTATCAACCGTATTTTTCAATTAACTTGTTTAAAATGGATGACAAGGGAACATGGCGAAAATTCTTAAGACAATTTGACTGAAATCTGTTGCTGTCAGGGTAACACCAGCTTCCACGCAGTATCCTAAAATGATTTGCAGGAATTACACCAGTACTACAGCAATAAACATCTCTGAAGATGAGATAATAGCTTAAATTAAGCATGTGGTTTTAGTGAATTAGCATGATAATGGCAGATAATAAAGCACGAGGCTCTGATTGGTTGCTAAATTAAGCATGAAGTAACTCAATCACAACCCAACCCTTATCACTCTGATGTCAAAATTTTAAAATTTCAAAATTAAATTAAGAGATAACCGGGTGTTAATCTTTCAACAAATTTGGTGGGAGATGGTGCTGTCATAGACAGCAACATCTTCCACCAAAATTGTTGAAAAATTAACACCACTTTCTTTACTATTGACACAGTAAATGATAGAATATTGACATCAGAGTCGTAAGGATTAAGAGACCCTATTTTGGGTACATGTATTTGAACCATAAACGCATCCCAATACAAGAAGGTTGTTGGAATATTTTGAAATTAATCTGACTGGAACCGGTTGCTGTGATAGGCAGTAAAATCTCCCAGTCAAATTAGTTTCAAAATATACAACATAATTTGTCGTCTTTGACCCGTGAGTATCAAAGTGTTAATGCCCAGAACTATTGCTATGAGCTATGTGTTAAAGCTTTTGAATATTTTGAAAATGATTTGACTAAAAACCACCAACACTTTCAGGCACATGGTTTTCAAAATATTTAACAGGTTCAAAGATATAACCCCTGGAATATGCCATCTGCAAAAACTCAGCAGTCATATGATTAAAGCTCCTGTGTTCCACCACCCACCCCACCACTCCCCCCCCCCCCCCACGTAAACTTTAGTGCAATTTACCCAGCATGCAATGTTCAGAACCTATATAGTAACTGCCTGCGTGCTGAATTTCTGCAGACTACATCTTACTTGGGTTTTTAATCTGGATTTGCTGAATACTTTGAAAACAACTTGACTGAAAGTTGTTGGTGGCTTGATCCACCAAGCCACCAACAACTTTCAGTCAAATTATTTTCAAAATATTCAGCAGATTCAGAGTTATTGCCCGTTGAAATTATTGTTCGGCGTCTTGCAGCACAGTTAAAAATGACTGGGCTATGATATTTCCTACAAAACAAACTTGGTAATATGGCACATATGGTGGCATTCATAGACATGTTTGAAAGTACAGTGAGGTTCAATTTCTCATCTCCCATTATATAGAGATATTTGCACTTGATGAGATGCCTGCTGATTTATGTGCAATTTACCCAGCATGCAATGTTACTCAAAATACAACACCATGACTTCATATTTGTAATTGTAAGGACGTCATATTCATTGAGTCTGTCTGTACAAGCCAGGATTTTTGAAAGAAGTCCCTTTCTGTACATGAAAATGGTAAAATTTATCAGCCAGCTCTTGATGTATCAGCGCATAGGACATATTCAACAGCCTGTATTTCAATATTTCAATCCTATTCAGCGCAAGCATCTCCAATTTCTGTTGGGTAGGCATTGCATTCTGGGTAAATTGAACAGAAATCACCAGGCATCTCATATCACGTGCAGAAATGTCTCTATTTAATAGGACATAAGAGCTTTAACCATTTAATACTCACATCAGCCAAAATGACTTCTGCAGTATGCATGACTACTGTATTCTGCGGCCGTAGTTGGCTTCTGCAGGTCTTGAGAAATATCCATTTGCAGACCAAAAGAAGACTACTTTTGAAAATTTACCACTGAAATGACTGACTGGCTCGATAACATAGCCCGTTATTCCAGCGGTAAATTTTCAAAAATAGTCTTCTCTTGGTCTGCAAATGAACATTTTCTATGAAAAAAATATTTCATTGAATAAATTCGAGAGTTAAATGGTTAACATACTCTACAAGATTGGTCATGAAATTTCTGCCTGTTGATAGTCAATCGTCAGTTCCAAGAAACCTACTTGGCATGCTTCAAAGGAGTAACCGGTAACCCTTTCACCCTCAAATTTGTTCAGGAATATTTTTATTTTCTCATATAAAATGTCCATTTGCAGACCAAACGAGACTTATTTTTGACAATTTACAACTGGAATGACTGGCTCGGTTAGCGAGCCAGTCATTCCAGTTGTAAATTGTCAAAAATAAGTCCCTCTTGGTCTGCAAATGGGTATTCCTCAACAACCCCTTCATAAGCCATTTTTGGAGGCTTAAGCATCAAAGTATTAATATCAATGAAGCACAGTGTATTCTTGTATTTGATGTAATTTTTAGATTTTATACAATACTATTTAATATTCTCTAATATTACACCGTCATAGTAGCATGCTTATATCATACATCAGAGTAGCCTAGATATAGACCTCTATATTTAGAACAAAGCAAAATGTAGAACTAGCCTTAAATATGTCAAGATTGATTAGAAAGCCAATTATGGGAAAATAAATTCTTATAATTATATCTGAACAAATGAAAAATGCATTCCAGAGACAATGGGCAATAGTGAATTTATCCGTTCTACATCCAATTATGCCGTCTATATATATAATATATATATATATATATATATATATATATATATATATATATATATATATATATATATATCCGAGACATTCAGCAACCTTCAGCCTACTGGCACGGATACAAGTCTACATTGCCTTATATTGATTATAACTGCAAGTCAATTACTTGATTACAGAGACAAATTCCATTTTATTGTTTCATTCCACCAATTATACTGTAGATTGTTTTTCAAGCCACTTTAATAATGGTTTAACTACCGGTATTTCAGATTTTACAGACAGACAGACAGACAGACAGACAGATGTAAATGGACATTTCTCAAGATACATTTCTGACCAGTTTGAGTGTTAAATGGTTATCCCTTTAACACTCAAACCTACCAAAAACACCTTCTGTTATGACCTTGAGAAATGTCAATTTGCAGAGCTAGAGAAGACAATTTTTTAAAATTGACACTTGGAATGACTGGCTCGATAACCGAGCCAGTCATTCCAGTGGTAAATTTTTTGGAACAAGTTTAAGGCTTAAAGGGCTACCCCTTTACTGGTCAAGATTTTTCAATAAAAATTAACTTTTTGCTTAGGAAATGTCTAATCTTTGAAAATGTATCACTGGAATGACAGGATTATTGAACCAGTCATTCCAGTTGTAAATTGTAAAAAAAATAATCTCTTGTCCTGCAAATGGACACGCATAAATCAAGACTATGGCGGGCAGAGATTTTGATAAGACTGACCATTAAAGGGTAATAGAAATCATCAGTGTGGTAAGAATTTATGAATTTCAATCAAATTATTTTCAATTATATATTAATAAAAAGATTTGACCACTAACACACTAGCCTAGCTCTTGCAGATATTATGTACAGGACAAAAACTGTTAACACTTTTAGTGTTATTGGATAGAAGCAATAAATTCCAAAAAAATTATTCTGTTAAATGTTTTGAAATTAATTTGACTGAAAGTTGTTTCTGCCTAAGGCAGCAACAGTTTCCAATCAAATTAGTTTCAAAATATCCACCAGTTTACTTAGCAGCATAGGTCCTTTGACATAGAGATTTACTAGGACTTCAGTGTTCAGAAAGCAGATATTATTACTCCATACACAACTGCTGTGAAACTATAAAGAACCCGTCAAACGGCAAAAACACACACACACGCACAAATATTCAAAACTGTCAATAGATTTTGGAGAAGTTGCTCCTTTATCAACTAACTAACTTGCTAAAACAAAAAAACTTCTCCAGAACAAAGAAACGCAGAGCTGAGGAGAAGAGGATGGCCTGTTGGGAAATAAATCCTTAAACTTGTACAGCTATCACACATCCGCGGCACAGGATCCTGAACGAAGTTGTTTCCGCAATATCCCTATCAGTGTCAGTTCACATTCACTCAGCCTATACCAGCCTATATGTACAGAAAGTATGGTGTCAAGTCTCATCGTTGACTCATTTAAATATAGACATGTCAAGAATTTTAAACACATCGTCAATATTAACCATTTAACAAGAAAATTTAATTTTTTTTCAAAGTAAATGTCCATTTGCAGACCAAGGGAAGATTGTTTTTTGGAAAATAACCACTTGAATGACTGGCTCGGTTATATTTCTTAAGAACACTGCATAAGCCATTTTAGGCTGACGAGGGTTAAAGGGTTAACCCTTTAACACTCAAGCTGATCAAAAATGTATTTCGACATCATATCTTGGACTTATAGAACAAGACAACAATTTTTGAAAATTTACGACTGGAATGACTGGCTCACTAGCCGTCATTCCAGTGGTGATAAAATTAAAAATTAAATCTTTTGCTTGTCCAAACCGATATTATTTAAGATCTTTTAAATTTTCTTGAACAAATTTCAGCATTAATCTTATCATAAAGGCAGATAATTATGTAATTATACAGCTAGCAAATAAATGGAAATTGGATGGAGAAGACCAGAATCCAGATTGATCCAGTTTTTAGACCAGAATCCAGATTGATCCAGTTTTTACACTTGTCGCTTAGACGCAATGCTTAACCCCTTAACTCTAAAAATGTGTTCAAGAAAATTAAATTATCTCAATGAAATGTACATTTGCAGACCAAGAGATGTTTATTTTTCAAATTTACCACTGGAATGACTGGCTTTTTTTAATAACACTGATTCTCCAGGCTTCTCAAGGGATGTGTTCCCAACCTAGAGGGAAAGCCTGCCCTGGGGTTCCAAACATGTATGCCAATTTTGGGGTATAAAAAATAAGAAGCAACAACTACAGCCTTCAACAACATTGTTTTCAAAAGGGACAATATATATATATATATACTTCTGCCCGCCTGACTGTCTGTCCCGTCCATCCGTCTGTTTGTCTACCTGCCTGCCTGTCCTTCGAATTTTTGACATTTCTGACAAAGGTGAATAAGTCGCAATCGTACCTTATTTGCACTGGTTTTCCAAAGAACCATTTAATCCTAGAATGTGTTCAAGAAAGTTTCAATTTTCTCAGAAAATTTCAATTTGTAGACCAAGAGATGATTTTTGAAAATTTACCACTGGAATGACCGGCTCGGTTATCGAACCAGTCATTCCAGTTGTAGATTTTCAGAAATAGTCTTCACTTTGTCTGCAAATGGACATTTCTCAAGACCACTACAGAAGCCATTTTTTGCTGATATGAGTGTTAAAGGGTTAACCAATTAATAATTGAAATTCTGTTGTATCAGTTTCGAGACAACTACAGGAATGCAGCACTACATTTGAAAACTAATGTGCCGGAACGTGTTGCTGCACCAGCTCCCAGTGAAACTAGTTTTAAAATATTCAGCAAAATATCCTGTACATCTTAAAGACTTTCTCGCTACTGGTCTGTGATGAATTAACCCTTTAATCCTCAAAATTATGCAAGAATATTTCAATTGTCTCATAGCAAATGTCCAATTGCATACCAAGATTATCGCGCCAGTTATTCCGGTGCTAAGTTTTCAAAGGTAGTCTTGTCTTGGTCTACAAGAAACATTTCTCAAGACCACTGGCACTACAGAAGCGTTTTTGGGGCCGGTTTAAGTGTTAGTGTTAAACGAATAAAATTAATTAGAGCAAATGTTTTATTTTCCTAAAGAAAACTCACTTGATAACTAGCATAGTCCATCTCGTGTCCCTCACTATACTTGTCAACTTATGACTCTGTTTAAAATACACTGTACCAGCCAGTAAATTCCCTAACCCTCTTGGCGATATACCTACATTATATTAAGGAACAGGCCTGAACGTGTATTCAACCACAAACACACGCAATTTTCGTGATCTCCCGCTTCAAGCGGATCATCATAAACAGTATAAAGCCTGTATATATGCAGGGAGCCATGTCTCACTTCTGACAATTAAGTCAGCCAGGCCAAAGAGCCAAAATATTCAGTTATTATTACACAAACATTCCTCTTTAAGAATTAATGTATATTCAACAGGTGCAGAAATCTTTTAGTTTGAACTGTGCTGTACATGAGTATTTTAAGTTTTAATAAATAACTTTAGCAAGTGTCAGATTGCAATTAACCCTTTCCTGGACACACAGGACAAAACTGGCCGTTGAAATGGTCCTGGGAAATGGGATAATCGAGTCAGTTATTCAAGTGGTAGATTTTCAAAAATGGGCTTCTTTTGGCCTGTAAATGGACATTTCTCAAGACCACTGAAGAAGTCATTTTTGGCCGGATAGAGGCTGGTTAGAGGGTTAATTTGTGTGCCAACTTCTGACAATTCATCACTGGAAGACTTGATCCTCGGTAACTCCAGTGGTCAATTTTCTAAAATGAAATTTTTGTCTTGCAAATTTCTGAAGACCGCTGCAGAGGTTGGTTTTGGGCCACTCGAGGGTTAAGGGTTAAGTATATTGGTACTTGTATATATAATAAAAATTTTACAATTAATCTATTCATAAGTACATACATGCACAAACACGAACACACACACACACACACACACGCATGCATGTACGCACACACTACGTTTACACTACCACTAAGTTCATATCTTCAGAAGTTGACTGACAAAACACAGAGTTCTAATCATCTCTATCTTTTACTACCACGATAACCACATCTTACAACGTTTAGTAACCCAAACACGACTCGTCTATTCCAGTCAAATCTAATTTGTGCTGAATAACCACGGCAACACATACTGAATTTCTGCGGTGACAGAGGTTAACTAAGGTCACGTCAGTTGCTCGGAGAACGTTAATCATCACCTTCCTGGGAAAAACGACGCTGACCAACTGGTAATGACCAGAACAGAGAAATGGAGTCAATAATAATATTGATTGTTCTGTGCCTGTCATCGTCGCGGCAACGACATGCAGAGCAGAGTGGATGAAATGTTGTCGTCAAACGGATTCTTTCCTATTAATGTTACTACTACAAGTGGCAAAGCAAAATAATTATAATGAAGTTTCTAAAAATAGCCATTAGAAGTGTGGCGCAGCATGTTGGTTTTGCAGACAGAATAGCTCTGCAAATAGCTTAAGGTTAATGTTGAGCTTTTATTTCCAAATCATGAAATATATAATCATGTCTGAGAAAAGCAGAGGGTGAGAATAATTATGATTCAAACATTTCATGGATGCTTATAATGGACGGTGAGTCACAGATAAGTTGATGGCATCCGGAAGCGTGGTTAGATGGGAAACATGACCAAACACAAAGACAAGACATATCAGTAAACTGATGGATGCTTCCAGAAAGCATATTCCGCAAGGAAACGTGAAACTATATGGCCCAGACAAAAATTATCTGTAATGTTCAGTGAATTGTGAAAAGTAGGTAATGCTGACATACTTTTCATACGCAATGCAACTTCAGCCTATAAGTGAACCATTAAAAGTAGGTCAAAGGCATGGTCAGTGAACCATGAAAAGTAGGTCACAACATTTCACACACAATGCACCATCAACCTACAATGCATCCATACACCAAGGTTACATCTTGTATACCAAAGTCTCTTGAGCCTACATCCTGTACACAAATTTTCTGTAATGTTCAGTGAATTGTGTAAAGTAGGTCAAAAGGGTCATGTTGACCTACTTTTCATACACCGCACATCTTCTTAACATGGATCCACATACCAAGTTTCATGATCATACATATAAAGGTCTTGAAACTTGTAGCGGGTGAACGGACAATGGGACGAACAGATGAAGAAGGCGGCGAATAGATGTTCCCTCCAGATTTTTCGGGGACCATAAAAACAGCATATCTATGCGCGGTGAATGAGTGAGAATAAACCCTACACGCATCAATAACATGGAATTTTGTAGAATTCATGGTGTGTGCGCGCGCGCGTGCGTGCGTGCGTGCGTGCGTGCGTGCGTGCGTGCGTGCGTGCGTGCGTGCGTGCGTGCGTGCGTGCGTGCGTGCGTGCGTGCGTGCGTGCGTGCGTGCGTGCGTGCGTGCGTGCGTGCGTTGCTCTATGGGGAAAATGGAGGGACAATAAAGTACCATGAGCAAGATTAATGTAATACAATATTTTATAACCAGCATATACATGAAGCGTGTCAGGTTCTGATAATTAACCCTTTGCCTCTCACAGACCAGAAGTGACAACTTCTTTATGAGGTAATGAATATTCCCTTCAATATATTTAACCATTTAAGCCTCTTGTTTTAAAAGAATTAAAATTTTCTCATAAAAAGTGTCCATTTGCAGACCAAGAAAATAATTTTTGAAACTATAACACTGGAATGACTGGCTCGGTTATCGAGCCAGGCAATCCAGTGGTAAATTTTCAAAAATAGTCTTCTTTTGGCCTGCAAATGGCCATTTCCCCAGATCACTGAAGTGTTAAAGCTAATTTAACTGGTAGCAACAAGTGATGGCAGGTGACTGTCTGCATGAAGTTTAGATGAGAAATGTGCGTGGTGCTCGGTGTAAGCTGCGGGGTGGGCAGTCTAAGCAGCGAGAGGGGCAGTGAAAGCTGTGGGATGGGCAGATGAAATCTGCGTGGTGGGTGGGGAAAGCTGTGGGGTGGGTGGCGAAAGCTGTGGGGTGGGCGGCGAAAGCTATTGGGTGGACAGTGACAGCTGCAAGGCAGGCGGTGAAAGCTGCAGGGTGGGCGGTGAAAGCTGCGGGGTGAGCGGTGAAAGCGTCTCTCAATACTGAAGATCAGCTTACTATCATACAATATTCACAGAAAATTGATATCCTTCCTGAGGCAAAAGCTGACACTGCATTGATTGTAAAGGTGGGTGTAAGATAGTCAACATGCTCTGATGATAAGATCACATAAGATATACAACATGTTAAGGGGTGGATGTTAATTAGGTGGGTGGAGCAGGAAGGGAATGGAGGAATCTGATCTGTGACTCAAGTATCTGATGACATAATCAATTATTACATTAACCCTTCAATGACCAAAATTGGTCAAGAAGATCAATATATTTCCTTAACCCTTTAACCATCGAATTCGTTCTTTGGACATTCCTTAAGACTAGGACAGAGGCAGGTTTTGGCCATTAAAGGGTTACGGTTAGACACCCAGTAATACCACTATCAGTGGATATCTTTGAGCTGTCTGACTGATGTAAGCCACCGGACAATAATTTCAATAGGCAATAATGGTGGACTGGATGAATATTGTGAAAACAATTTGACTGAAAGTTGTTGGTGGATTAGCCAACAACAACATTCAGTCAAATTGTTTTCAAAATATGCATCCAGTCCAGAGTTATATCCCCAGAAATGTGTTGTCTACAGTACAAATTCAGCAGACGGTTAAATGTATTCTTTCTTTCCAGAACTAATTTCATTATAACAGGATATTTCCAATACAAATAAAAAGTAGCGTCCATTATAAAGTTCATTATTTTGAACTTAACTGCTTAAAGGCAGCAATCAATTGCTTCCAGGCAAATTTTAAAATCCAAAATATTCAACAGAACTTTTCTTACATGGTGTTCAAAATTGTACTGACTAACATGCTTCTGTTTTTGTGTTGGAAAAATGTTAAATTATTTATCAGCTTTAAATATGTAAATCATAGTATAATCTCCCTTGATTCGCTTTACAATGTGTGTGTTAGATCAATACGCTACAGCTCTTACACTGTTATTGCACTCAAACAGTGTACAACTGAGTCGAGTGGAATTCTGCTCAAACTAGCAACAATAATTTATCATACTCAATAAATATGTCTCTGTCAGAAATAGCCCAGTTATTAAGCCGCCTTTGTCGGCTATTTAGGGCTAATTCACGCCGTAACACACGAACCAAAATGAACTCCTGATAGACCTAAATTCCGCATACAATTTTTGAAACTTTACCACTGGAATGACTGGCTCGATAATCGATAATCACTGGAATTACAATAGTCGCAAACAACAAGCGATCAAAACTAATATTAAGAGAGCGAGATCGGAATTTCAATGTAATAATGGGGAATTCATAGCTATAACCCATGTCATGATTTCCGCATGTATGCGCCGTTATTACGCAAGCACGGTGTGCGGTAACAATGATAAGTATTCTGTATGAGCAAGCATGGAATGTATCTGTAGATATTTAACGTTAATTACACTTATCTATTAGTGATTGACAGCACATTATGTCATATACAAGATTTGACAATCTAGTTATAGACTGGCAACAATGCATAACCGTTTAATCCTCGAATTTATTCAACAAAATTTTATTTTTCTCAGAGAATGTCAATTTTTAGACCAAGAAGACTATTTTTGAAAATTTACCACTGGAATGACTGGCTCGATTATTTGTTCAGTTGTTGCCAGTCTTTAACTAGATTGTCAAATCTCGTATATGACATAATGTCCTGTCAATCACTAATAGATAAGTGTAATTAACGTTAAATATCTACAGATACATTCCATGCTTGCTCATACAGAATACTTATCATTGTTACTGCACACCGTGCTTGCGTAATAATGGCGCATACATGCGGAAATCATGACATGGGTTATAGCGATGAATTACCCATGTTACCCAAGCCAGTAGTTATTCCAGTGGTAAATTTTCAAAAATAGTGTTCTCTTGGTCTGCAAATGGACATTTTCTATGAGAGTATTAAAATTTTGTTGAATAAATTTGAGGGTTAAAGGGTTAAGGAATTGCTTAATGACGAAAATGTGTCAAAATATTTCAAGATTACAGACATACATGTGTATATCCAAATGTAATATCATGTAGGTCAGGAACTATGATGATTTGTAGGGCCTGATTCTAGCTATCAAACTGAGGCCTAACGTTGACATAATTATGCTGTATTAATTTATTATCTAAAGGTGAAGATTGTTAGCTATAATCACAGTATTTGAACTAAGCTGATCGTATCATTTAATTCATATTTTAACACTTTAACCCACGAATTTGCTTTAAAGAATTTAAATTTTCACGTAGAAAATTTGGCCCTGAAATGTCTGACTCGGTTATTTAAACAAGAGGCTCAAGGGCCTGTGGTGCTCAACTGAACCATTGGCATTTTAACCATTTGTATTTAAACATACATGATTTTCGGAAAATCCAAGATGGCCAGGAAAAAATTTACTAATCTAGATTCTCGTTTAATATGTTTAAGTCTACCGCCATAGGATCATTCTACCAAAGTTTTGTTGAAATCGGGCTATTGATTGAAGGAGTACCGTTTTAAATGGGTCCGGAAAACTTTTAGAAAATGAAATGGCTGCCAAAACATTGACCTATTAAAATTTGGAATAGAAATTCTAGAGGCTACCACAATAGGATACTTCCAGCCAAATTTGGTTGAAATTTCCCAAGAGATTAATGAGGAGTAGCATTTTATACAAATTCCCATTTTTCGAAAAATCCAAGATGGCCACCATCAAACTCAAGCCGTCCTCAATTTTGTATACAGGTTCTGAAACGCACCAGCCTCTTCCCGTTGAGTTTGGTTGAAGCCGGCCAAGCGGTTAATTAGGAGTAGCCTTTGAAGTAGGCTTGCATGATTATCCGATATTATCGAAAATCGCGATTTTTTTTTCAGACAATTTTTTACGATGTGATTTTGAAAAAATATCGCCAAAATCTTATTGTCATGTCGTATTCTGTCTATTTGTAGCATGGGTGTCTATCACATCAAGCTGTTCAATTTATTTCCAAACCAACATCTCAGAGAAAGCGGTGGGATTATACCAGGAATAGGTTTTAAAATGTTGAAGTTCATTCTCTAAAATTGCTTTAAAAGATGGACACTAATACGGAAATTCAACGCAATCTACCGGTATAATTTCTTGCCGCTTTACTGTATACCTCAAAACCATGATCGCGGGAGTGAAATTATTACCTGGGAAGGTATAAATATTGCATGTTTTGTAATAAGCATGGTTTATAAAATCAAAAGTAATCCAAAATTTGACATTTGAATGGCATCGCGGGAATATATAAATCATGTGCGATTGCTTGCTCTCCTGGTTTTGGAGGCGAGGGTGGTGCGTTCACAAATGTGATAGCTAAATGAGATGGTGTACATGCTTTAGCCTGCAAGGTGAACTATCCTAGATGTTTCTGAAGGCTAACTATTATTATTAACCGGGTACTCGGTAAATGCGGAGCAGAACTAAACATTAGATATCTATGGTTTTAAACTGCATTCCTAATATCACATGATTTGTATATTTTCACAAAGAAATGTCAAATTTTATAAACGATGATTTTAACACAGTACGCAATATTTAGGTTGTCCAATGTAATAATTTTACTCCCGCAATGATGGATATGGTATACATTAAGCCAAGGGGTAAGGCGGCAGGAAATTATTAATTGTGTCCTATTTTCGTGTTATTAACGATCGGTTTTAGTTTAAGCATCTTGGCGACTGGATTTCAAGTTTTTGTTGAAATTTACCAATTAGACGTCGTCAAGCTAAAACTGATATGAAAACTCAGAGCGAAACCGATATGGCTACATAAGCCACACCATGCAGTCCAACTCAACCCAAGACCAAGTCATCCCGTGAATTCATATACCTTAAAATAGGCTATACGATATCGAAATATCGTGATTTTTTTTCACCACGATATATCGCAATACCTCCTAGGACAATATTATGCAAGCCTACTTTGAACTGATTTCCCAAAATGTTCAGAAAATCCAAGATGGCCACCAGCAAAATTTACCAAACAAAATTCTGTGTACAAGTTCTGAAGCCGATGCCCGTAGGCTCATTCCAGCTAGTCGGGTTGAAAGCTTCCAAGCAGTTAATGAGGAGTAGCGTTCGAAATGATTTTCAACCATTTTTCGGATGGCCAACGAACAAATTGAGCAATCAAAATTCTGTATACAAGCTCTGAAGCATACCACTTTAGGGTCCTTCCAGCCTAGTTTGCTCGAACTTGGTTAAGCGGTTATTGAGGAGTTGCCTTTTAACTGAATTCCCAAAATTTTCCGAAAATCCAAGATGGCCACCAACCAAAATTCTGTATACGAGTTCTGAAAACTACCAGCCTAGTATCCTTCCAGCGAAGTCTGGTTGAAATTGCTCAAGCAGTTAATGAGGAGTAGTACTTTAATCAATTTCACGTTATTTTTCTGAAAATTCAATATGGCCACCGGAAAAAATGGACCAATCAAAATTCTGTAAGCAAGTTCTGAAGCCTCCTAGGGTTCTTCCATCCGATTTTCATTGAAATCGGCCGTGTGGTTATCGAGAAGGCTTTTAAGTGATTTGCAGAAATCTTCAGAAATTCCAAGATGGCGGCCGAAAAAATTGACCAATCAAAATTATGTATAAAAGTTCGGAAACATACCAGTGTACTATCCTCCTAGCTAAGTCTGGTTGAAATTGCCCAAGCAGTTAATTAGTAGCGTTTGAAACGATTTCCCGCCATTTTTTCGGAAAATTCAAGATGACCAATCAAAATTCTGTATACAGGTTCTAAAGCTTACCCCTATAGGATAATTCATGCTGAATTATCTTGAAATCCGCCAAGCAGTTAATGAGGAGTACCATTTTAAGCAAAAGATGACGGATGGACGCAGGACCACGGAGAGGGATGGTCGCCATTTGACATACGCTCACTTGGCCATTCTGGCAAGGTGAGCTAAAAGGTGGTACAAATTTCAAAAATAGTCTTCTCTTTATCTGTAAATGGGCCTTTCTCAAGTCCACTGCAGAAGCCATTTTGGCTGATATGAGGTTTAAAGGGTTAACACGATAAACGTTTAACAAAAAAAGTCCATAGAATCTCGGTAGCTGCAGATTCCTGGTTTTTAAGGATTTTTTTTTAGTTTTCAGATTTTTGCCATTTTCTGTATTGTTTCGGATCATGCCCAACATTGTAGAATTCTAGTGCATGGTCACATCGTTTCTTGTGTTAAAATGTGAGCTAAATCTGACAAGAAGTTTCCAAGATAACCACAGATGTCAAATTTGATCCGATCTGGATCCATCTTCTTTAATCCGGATCTCGGCCAACATCTTGAAATCCTCGTGCTCGGCAAGTTCCTTTGTTGTGTTAAATTTTTTTAGATACAGCCCGGAATAAGCTTTTCTGACTGACTAAGTAAGGGGCATTGGTGGTTTATTGAACTGGTATATGCAGCAAAAAATTACACTTTTCCCATTGGAAATCATTTTCACGAATTGAGAATGGTTATATAAATAATCCTGAGGTTTTGTCATTTGTTGGAGGGAGTAAGGTTAAACTGTAGAGGGGGTGGGGGGAATAGGTAGCTAGATAAAAATATTTCCAGACTGCCATTTACGTTATTGACAAATATATTATAACGCCATCTCAGACACAGTATGCCAATAAGTAAATTCTGATTAATCAATGCGTAACCATGACAATGATAAAGCGCCCTTTAAGAATGGGTGAAGTCCAGCTGTGCTGAGCATAATAACAAAATAAAAATCATCTAAAATAATCTACTTATATTTCATTCTAAAGTACACAATACCGCCCCTGTATAGTCCTAAGTCCTAAAGTGAATAGTCTTCTTCACTGTACACACACACACACACACACACATACTGTCTGTCGAACACAATGAAATACAGTTGACACACCCATGGTAAAGTTCAATGTGCAAACTTTGAAAGGCAATAAATGGTATGAAATTTGAAATGTAACCTTAGAGATGTAGATAATTGTACAAGTAGCATGTGTGCATAGGTGGTCTAATCAAATCACCATATAACCTGATATATTCTATTAGACGATTCTTATCAGAAAAAGCAGTTACAACTTGTTCATGCATACATAAGAAATTTCCAACATATTTCATTGCATACATAATGTTACCGATGGCATGCGATCGCAAATCCACACGCTTTCGCCAAATTTTACTTTCTGCCTCACCCCCCCCCCCCCACCACCCACACCTTGGGGGCGTAGCCTAATGTAAACATTGTCTTATAATTCGCGATGATATGCGTAACTCACATACCAAAATTGATTGAATTTTGCCAATGTGAATTATGTCGTCTTGCACTCTGAAATCATATGGGTATAATAACATAATAACAAATTTGATTGTATTCCATCAAACGGTTTCGGAGGAGACAGAGGGATGGATGGACGGACACAGATGAACGGACAGAGGGTGTAAAATGGCTGATTAACCATATTATTCACCTTTCCAGGGTATCCACCCATCATATGACGGCATAATCAACTACGTGATGTGTAGAATGACATCATAATGAATGACATCGATAAGTATGTCACGAACGCATATTTTAAGACGGGCTATGTGTTGTTGTACAAATTGTATGTCTTTACTATTTAATAAATATTCTGTTGAATATTTTGAAATTAATCTGACTGGGCGCTGTTGCTGCCATAGGCAGCAACAGCACCCAGTCAAATTAGTTACAAATTATTCAACAGCTTCCCTGTACTTTTCAGGGAATTGATAGTTAGGGCATTCAGGGATCGATCAATCCCAACACGAGCGAGGTGTAGGTGGAGCTTAACTAGTGATGGGCGGGGCATAGCTAAAAATGGAAAGGTCCATTATCATGGTTTTATAATAATTCTATTCAGCAAATACAATACCAATATATAAAAGCTCATCCAATATAGTAACCCTTTAATGGTCAAGCCGGCCAAAACTGGCCTCTGCAGTGGTCCTGGGAAATGTCCATTTGCAGGCCAAGAGAAGATAATTTTTGAAAATTTACCACTCGAATGGCTGGCTTGATAATCGAGCCAGTCATTCCAGTGGTAAATTCTCAAAAATGGTCTTCTCTTGGCCTACAAATTGACATTTTCTACGAGAGAATTGAAATTTTCTTGACAAAATTTGCCTGTGAAGGAGTTAAAGTCAAGTGCAACATCAGTGCTCATCCCACAACCCTGCTCTGACCACAGCCAGGTGAAAGCAACAATATTAGCACAGGTGGTAATCCTTGGTATTGAGCCCTGGAGGATGTATGGTTAGTGTTTTAACCTTGAATGAAATTAAGGGGAGGCGGGTGTGGGGGGTGGGTGGGGAGACAAAGTCCTTCAGACTACTCCTTTAGCGCCTCAGGGCCTTGGCCCATTGCAGTATTCCAAAGACAATCTTATTAATCAATAGCCAGAGAAAACTTGATAGAAGACCCATTGACCTCCCAGTGAGCGATTTATAATCTAGTCAGACTTTAAATGTTTACTCTTGACCATGCACCATTCCACCTCCCTCCAGGGAGAGGAACTGAATATAAATGGTGTAGTGGAATCTGCAATGGTATGGGTAAACCATATAACTAATTTGGTTAAATTCGACCAAAGGATTTCGGAAAAGATCACGTGACAGACAAAATTTGTATGATATTTGACCGATTGACCCCCATCCCTTGTTCCCCAAGGGTCAGAGCCAGATATAAATGTGGTCTCTCAATCCATAATTATTATAATGGGTAATTAACCTAACAAATTGGGATGAATTCTGCTATCGATATATCGCTTTGGAGGAGATCACTGGACTGTCAAACGAATAAATGGACAAGGGTGATTGCAATCCCCATTCCAACACAACTCGACATTTTTGTTCAAACTTGAGGGGATAGTCAATGATTTCTAGCTAATATATGACTGAATGTATGAAAAGCATATTGACTCAACTCCTCAGTCCTATGAACACAGATCATATAAATGTTTAATAATCCAATATCGGGACGGATATTGATCGCTCTACTTTCTTATAGCTTAGGTACTAAGTCCTGAACCCTTTATCCCTCAAATTTGTTCAAGAAACTTTAATTTTCTCATAGAAAATGTCCATTTGCAGAACAAGAAAAGACAATTAAAGAAACTTTACCACTGGAATGACTGGCTCGGTTATCGAACCAGTAATTCCAGTGGTAAATTTTCAAAAATAGGCTTCTCTTGGTCTGCAAGTGGACATTTCTCAAGACCAATGCTGAATCTCTTTTTTTTGGGCTGATATGAGTGCTCAAAGGTTAATAAATGCTTCACTACTAATCTAAATACCTCATGTACAAAGCCTCTGACCCAAGTGCTCTAATGAACACATTTCACTAAAGTGCTAAATCACACATGTTCAGACACGCCTTCTGATAACCTAAAATTAGATCAATAACACGCACACACAAGTGGAAAAGTTTGCTACACTCCGTATAATCATTGGAGCGTATCAACAATGAATACAATGGAGCACACTGCTGTGTTGTTGTGATAGTAAATTCTATACAGTCACCAGTAAGGGCTTATTTAACCAAATCATAGACCAAAAATGTACAAATTCTTTATGAGGTAAGGATTATTCTGTTGAATATTTTGAAACTAACTTTACTTGGAGCTGCAGCAGCAACAGCTCTCAGTTAAGTTAGTTTCAAAAATATTCAACAGATTTCCTGCATGTTTGCTTTGAAATTGAGACATTTAATTTAAATGGTCAAATGGTTAAAAAAAAATTTCAATATAAACTAAAATGTTATTTCTGTCCAATCTGATATCTAAATATTTTGAGACTTTGTCTAAAATCAATTTTTCTTTCAATCAAGATGATGTCTGGAATACAAATTGCTGCCAACAACAGCTTTCTGACAAATTATTCTCAAAATATCAGCAGGTGCTTATTTATACCACATGTAATAATCTTTAGCTAATGAAGATGAAGTATGTTAGCTCACAGAGCAGGCTAATAAATTATTGACTAATGCATTCTGGGTGTTTTAATTAGTAACACTCAGGAACTAACAGAACAAGTTATAGCCCTGTGGCTAGAGCTGGTGGTGGCGGCAGGATACCAGTGCACTTGGGAAGTGGGTAGGTGGTGCGCTGGGGTGGGTGGTGGGTCTTTCTGACATTAACTCATTAACACTCGTCTTCACCAGTGGTCTTTGAGAAATGTCCATTTGCAGACCAAGAGAAGAGTATTTTTGAAAATTTACCACTGGAATGACTGGCTCGGTAACCGAGCCAGTCATTCCAGTGATAAATTTTCAAAAATAGTCCTTGAAATTTTCTTGAATAAAATTAGGTGTTAAAGGGTTAAATTGGTGTTGGGTATTTCTAACATTAAACTGTAGACCATCTGTCACAGGATGTCAGCAAGTACAGGACTGCCTTGAGTCAAGGCTTGTAGCTAGCTAGCATCAAACCTGATAGAACATGCCACCTCCCTTCTGGAGCCAAAAGAGGTAGTGTCTTTAACACTTTAAAATCCTTTACATTTACCACTGGAATGACTGGCTCGGTTATCGAGCCAGTCATTCCAGTGGTAAATTTTCAAAAATAGTCTTCTCTTGGTCTGCAAATTGATATTTCCCAAGACCACTGCACATGCCATTTTTGGCCAGATTGAGCGTTGAAGGGTTAAGTGGCCATTTGTTCATAGTGATTAATTGTACATGCACCATAAGGAGGTCCCATTAGACAGGTTTTACTGTACACAATCGGTGTATTGAATTCATTCTACATGACTGTGATGGATCACTGCATGGAGGACTCCGCAGTCAGGCCCCTTCTCCAGGTTTTCACACCCAATACTTGAGACTGAACAGAGACTGACTACACACTCTAGATAAACACATGTTTATTAGTTACTACTCACTAGCAACTGGTGTGAGTAGCAACTGGTATACGCCTGTCTGTCAAATTTTGACTTTTCGGAAAATATTTCTTAGCCTTTTAACACTCATATCAGCCAAAAGTGGTTTCTGCCGTGGTCATGAGAAATGTCCATTTGCAGATGGTGTGAAGGAACTTTCAATTTCCCTTTCTCCGTGATCTAACAATACTCACCATTCTATTACTTCTGATACAGCTAGCCCTGATAGCTGGGCCCTAGGACTATAGACTTAGAAAGCTTTACCGTCTCCTGGAACCGGGTACTCGGCTCCCAACTTCCGAGTACCCGTTTGCCATGAAGCTCATATTGTTTGCATAGCCACCAAACAAGAGAAACCCATGGCTTGGCTCCGTGGGGCTGGGAGGCTGGGTCCGTAATAGAATGGTGAGTATTGTTAGATCTCGGAGAAAGGGAAATTGAAATTTCCTTCATTCTCCTTCGATCAATACTCACCATTCTATTACTTCTGATATACACCAGATCTAGTCAGTAACCCGGTGGGAAGGGGCAAGCCATCAATTGCTACTTTTGCCCCTTGGAGAAAGAGCTAGACTTAAACTTGATTAATTGAGACCTAAAAGGACCATCAAGTTAACGGAACCGAATCACATTCGCATCACTGCCCACCCCCACCCCGCCCCCACCCCACCTTTTTTCTCCTAAGAAAAGGGAGAGAACTCACGAACATGCATTTCGCCTGAAACACAAATATGCCAAGAGGGTTAACTGCTCTTTGCATATATATATATATATATATATATATATATATATATATATATATATATATATATATATATATATATATATATATATATATATATATATATATATATATATATATATATATTAGCCTGGGAATGAGCATGAATATATAAGATGAATGAACACGATATATAGACATAATACAAAAAACTCTCAATCTTGAATTACCTCATGATATTTGGATTCCAGACGTGGCGCCTCCAACCATTCACTTGTCCAGCCATCCGTGACACAATCTGGTTGACATCCTCTCGCTCGACCATGTGTGCTTCTTAAATCTTTCTTACAAATGGCAAAAAAGGGAGAAGAGCAGTGTGGTCGTATAACTATGGTTTCAAAACAGCTAAAGCGAGTGGATTGGCGGAGTCTGACACAGCCCTCATATAGTAATCCGTGAAAGAGGACTCACAGTGCCATTGTGCAACAGCCATTATGTCCTCTAACGGAACACCACTGTAAAGGGTGGTCGAGGCGGCTATTCCCCATACATTGTGTGCCCTTGCGCATTGCACCTGGTGCCCAGTCGCAATCTCATGGGTGGTCTGAATGCATTCGACCACCCAACGAGAGATAGAATCCATGGATGCGGCGCCATATGGCTTCTTATGGCAGATCCACAGATGTCTATCATTCGACCGTAACGAGTCTGTCCGTTTCTTGTACTTAGTCAAAGCATGGACTGGGCACCAGACACTGGCATCACGATCAAACCTAGTTAGTTTCGGTATAATGATCGGTTTGCCGGGATATCTCAAATATTGATTCTTTGACATAAACTCTGCTCTTGGCAGTAGACGCAGACCCTCTCCGGAGACAATAAATCGGTCCCTCTCTGCTGAAAGTGCATGGATCTCACTGCGCCTTCTAGCTGAGGAAGCTGCCAATAGAAAGACCGCCTTTAGAGTCAAATGCTTTAGACTAGCCGAATGCAACGGTTGGGAAAGGGTGCTTGGCCAGTACATTAAGCACTAAAGATAGACTCCAGGCTGGAATGACTACTGGTTGTCTCGGTCGGAGATTGCCCATTCCTTTCACCATCACATTCAACTGGGCCACCTCTGGACTATCCCTGTTGGCTAGACAAGGGATAACTGGTGTCAAAGCTGACTTGTATCCAGCAATTGTGACAGGAGCTAGTCCTGAAAAGAACAGCTCACAGAGAAAGTCTGCTATTTGCTGAATAGTGGATTGAAAAGTATCAATACCCTTTTCTTCACATCAGTCTGCAAATCTGTTAACCTTGTTGTTATATGATTTGAAGGTTGACCTCCTTCTCGCAGCTGCGATGAAATCTGCAGCTTGTCGAGAAAAGCCTTCTGACGTGGAACGTTGTTTGATAACATCCACGCAGACAATTTGAACATTTCGGGATGTAGGAAGCGTCCCATGGCCTGGGAGATTATGTTCGGAATATCGGGTAACTGCACTGGGTTTTCCACCAGCAGATCCAGAAGATCCGTGAACCACGCCCTGCTGGGCCAAAATGGCGCTATTAGCAGGACCAGGTACGGTTCCTCCCTGATCTTCACCAATATCTTCGGTAGACGAATGGTGGGTGGGTACGCGTATGCGTGCATCCCTCTCCAGCTTATCGCCAGAGCGTCTGTATCGACGGCATCTGGATCTGGAATCGGCGAGACATAAGTCATGATTTGAGCAATTTCCCTTGTGGCGAATAAGTACACGTTGGGTTTGCCCCAATGCTCGAAGATCCTGTGTAGAACTGGAGGGTTGAGACCATTCTGTTGGCAGAATTCTCTGTCTGCGAGACAAAGCATCCACCAGAATGTTCCATCGCCTAGGAATGTGAGCTGCTTTCAAAACAACCGAGTAATTCCTGCACCATTGAATCAAGTGCCAAACTTTCATACATAGTGTGGGTGACTTGGTCCCGCCGTGGCGATTTATGTATGATACTACTGTCGAGTTGTCCGACCGTATCAATATCGCCTTGCCCCTGACTTTTGGAAGAAACTTTTCCAATGCCAGTTCCACTGCCATCATTTCCAACAGATTGATATGCAGCTGGCTCTCCTGGAGAGTCCATGTGCCCGAGACCTGGTCTTCTCCCAGACAGGCCCCCCATCCCTCCAGCGATGCATCCGTGTAAACGGACAGCTGGGGGTGGGGTAGGTGCAGCGAAACTCCTACTAGGAGATTCTGACGCTTTTTCCACCATACAAGATGCGACATTATTGGCTCCAAAACTGGCACCAGCTTTGAGGGGGGTTCTGTTCTCCATTTCCACAGACATCAGATACAACTGGATAGGTCTTAGCATCAGAGCAGCATACAGGATTACCTGCTCCATGGAGACCATCATGCCCAGCATCTGAAGAAACCGCCTGAATGTGGTTTCTCAATCGAACTCTTGAGGATGGCTAACAGAGACACCACTCTGGGCTCTGACGGGTAAACCCTGCCCTCCTCGAGATCGAATCGCATCCCTAAATAAACAAAATGTTGAGTGGGTGTCAACTCGGATTTCTCCTTGTTGACTATCCAGCCTAGATCTGAACGCAACTTCAGAGTCAGAGCAGTATCCACCTCTAACCTGGCTGATGCGTCTGCTTTGATCAGCCAATCGTCTATGTAGGTGTGAAGCGCCACGTTCTCTTTTCTCTTGTGAAAACCCTTGGAACTGTCGACAGGCCGAACGGGAGGACTATAAACTCCCATACTTGATTCTGAAAAGCAAATCTCAGAAACCTGTGACAACTTCTGTTCATTGGAATGTGGAAATATGTATCTTTCAGATCAATCGATACACACCACATTCCCTTCCTCAATCCTGCCATTACCGACCTCGGGTTTCCATCTGAAACCGAGGCGTATGGATAAACCAATTTAATGGCCTGAGATTGAGTACGGGTCTCCATCCCCCTGTGCTCTTTGGGGACAAGGAACATGTTTGAATAGAAGCCTAGAGTGTTCCGGTTTGCTGGTTTTATTGCGCCCTTCAGGAGCAAATCTGACACTTCATTTTTAATGGCTTCTAACTTGTCTGGTTCCCTTGGAACGGGTGTCCAGACAGGTGCCAAAGACAGATTCTGTGGTGGAAAGTCCCACCACTCTGGCATGTATCCCTTGCCTAACCACCCCAGGACCAGACTGTCTGACGTCACACCTCGCCAAGCCTCGATGAAACGCATGAGTCTTCCACCCACTATAGACGCCTCGATGCCTAATGGGGGTGTCTGGCTCGCGATCCGCTCACCCCTTCCCCCCCCCCCCCCCATCTTGACTAGAGAGAGAACCATTTTGGTCATGGCTTGGCCGGCCCAACTGGCACCGCTGTTCCTGTCGCACACATGCGGTCCAGGCAGATGCGAAGGGAGCTCTCATACCCTCAGGTATGATCCGCTCCCTTCTTTCCGCCCTTTGAGGACTTACCCATCCCCTTGCCCATCCCGCCTCTCGGGCGATCAGGAGCAACATTGGGGAGGGTAAGTGCCTCCACAACCTTCTTGGCTTTCTTCACCGGAGGCGGCTGAGAAAACCCAGAAGAAGCAGAAGCAGCACTAGGCTTAGCTTTCGCCTTGCCTTTGTGCTTTTTCTGCTTCTTAGAAGGTTGCACGGTCAGCGGCTTAGCTACAGCCCCTAGTGCGTGCGCCTGACGCACTAGCTCTAGCTGCAGATTAACCGCCACCAATGCTGGCCGTGTCCTCTAAGATGGCCCGCGCTTGCCCACCAAAGATGCTAGGGCCTGTCAGGGGTGTCCCAAAAAGACGCTCCCTGACGGCCGTAGCTGGACGCATATGGTCAAGAACCATCTGCCTCCTGGACTTGGTCACATGTGCCTGCACCCTTGCCAATGTGTCCAGACAGCACCGGGCCGTCATTGACGCACGAAAGCGCCACAGGTGGCACAGGGTAGTCTGCCCCCCGCTTCAGTCCACACTGACTGAAGAAGACGATAAGAATGGTTGACAGCACTCATAGCTGCCCTCACACCCTCATCACATAGAGACAGGACTTCATCATGGTGTACCTGAGATTTGTCCACCAGTGCCGGGGCGGGGCCACCCGCACCAGCACTCTGGACACCCAGTACCCATCGGTCATCCTCGGTGACCAACGGGACAACACCATACCTGTCGTATTCCCCCCGTGGAATACGACACCTCGCCCGCACCTCCCTGGAGGCCGCAGGAAGCTGGCCCTTGGTCATGAGTTGCTTGCTATAAATAGCATCAAGTAACTCAATAAACCTTGGATCCAGTCCTATAGACTGGATCCGGGCTGCGGGCAAGATCCCCGTCCTAATCGATCCCACTGATGGACGGGGTGCATCCTCCTCGGCCATGGTCGGAACCACAGACGGGTCTAACAGATATAAATTATACTCCTAACGAAGGCCAAAACGATATGTGAAGAAACAACACAATGTAAACAAACTGCTGTAGCACACGGTAAAACTGCAGACCACACATCTAAATCATGAATTTTGAAACCACTGATCATTGCAAACACGCAAAACTTGAAAATTCTGGTATCAATTAAAGTACGCAGCACCTAGAATCAGATGCGCGAATTAATGAAACATTTTCTTCACATAAACATCCGAGTAACACGGGTGTGACATCACCCGCTCGGATCTTACAGAGAACGACGTCAGCCGATATTCGTGTTAAAAAACACCGTCAACCAACACCTATTTTCATATCTGCCGATCGCCTGTTGGGGTTTAAAGGAAGGCGATCATCTGGCATATTTCGTTGTTAACACACGTCCCAGATTCTTTGGGGTTAGAAATTGGAACATGCGACACACACAAAATTTTAAAGAGCTAAGTCTTTTAACTATGGAATAACATGGAAATATACGACCTGGTTATCATCGGCAGCATCCATGGTAATCCAAATATCCTTTAGAGAGCGCACAAGCTATCACAATTTAACACAGAAAAAACTTAGAACAATCTCAAGACTTCCAACTGCAAAAAAGCATGTGTCTCTTGTTGCTATGCAAACAAGAATGAGCTTCATGGCAAACGGGTACTCGGCAGTTGGGAGCCGAGTACCCGGTTCCAGGAGTCGGTAAAGCTTTCTAAGTCTATAGTCCTAGGGCCCAGCTATTAGGGCTAGCTGTATCAGAAGTAATAGAATGGTGAGTATTGATCGAAGGAGAAAGAATATTTTTGAAAATTTATCACTGGAATGACTGGCTCGATAACCGAGCCAGTCATTCCAGTGATAAATTTTCAAAAATAGTCTCCTCTTCATCTGAAAATGGACATTTTCTGGGGGAAAATTGAACATTTCTTCAATAAATTAAAGGGTTATACGGTTAAGTTGCAACACACAGGTTTTTTTGTACAGATCCTATAAAAACTTTCCAAAACATTAAATTTTATAATGTGCTCGTGAATCTGGTTAGATAATTGGACACTAAGTTATACCCATCCCTTTAGATTCTATGGGTTACCTGTAATGGTCCAAACCCCTCCCCCCCCCCCCTACACTACCCCCACCCACCCATCCCCACCTCCCAACAATCCTGCAGCAAAAACTTAGTTGAAATTCACTTTAGAGCGCAGCTGTTCATCAAAAATACCTAGTATAAAGTTTCACTTGAATAATTCAACCAGTTCTGAACTAGGATTCTGTAGGTGCTAAGATATTTACCTGAAATCATGGATGCTTGGATAGACTGATAAGCACACACATCCGCCCCACCTGCCCACCCTGCCGGCACAGGCCACCATGAGTCTGCTAGATAAACTGACATTAACTTTTCAACCTGACAAACTTGATAAGAAAACTTTTGTAGGAAGTACCAAATATTAAGTTGAATACTTCAAGATAAATTTGCCTTGATGCAGGTTGTTGCATCCGGCAGAAGCAGATTACACTAACACAGCAGATAGATTTTTATCAAAACCCCTGCCTTTAGTTTCAAAATTGTATACACTTTATCTGTTACAGGATTGAAATAGAGATAATAAGATTTCAGTCTTGGAAAAGTTAAAAAAAACATCTGTATATAAATCCTTATAGCTTGGAATCTAATATATAAGTATTTCTTTTAATTAATTAACCCTTTAATGTTCAAATCTCTTCAATAAAATTTCAATTTTCTCATTGAAAATGTCAATTTTCCGACAAAGAGATTATATTTGAAAATTTATCACTGGAAAGACTGGCTCGGTTATCGAGTCAGTCATTCCAGTGGTAAATGATAAAAAATAGTTGCTTCCTGATCTGCAAATAAGACATTTCTCTAGTTCAAGCTATTTTTATACAGCTTGAGTGATAACCCTTTAATGCCTCAGTAGGGGTTTTGGGGAATGACCATTCAAGAGAAGACAATTTCTGAAAATTTACCACTGGAAAGCCTGGCTCGATAAGTGTAGACTCGTGAGGCAAAGTTAATCAACAAGGATCATGTATCACTCATTTATAGCTCAGTTTGTAGCATCATATGAATCAAATACATTAAGTACATATGAACATTCAGGCTGAAAGATATGTATGAACTATGCAAAGTAGCACATGTGCACAATTATGACACATGTAGTCTGGAAATATGAACCTTTAGCTAAGAAATGAAAGAATTTGGGACAAAATTGAGCTATTATATGAAAATCTCATAAATCTGACATTAACCCTTTACTGGTCATCCCGGCCAAAACTGGCCTCTGTTATGGTCTTGTGGAATGACCATTTACAGGTTAAGAGAATAGAATTTTCAAAAACTTACCACTGGAATGACTGGCTCGGTGATACATTTTCAAAAATTCTGTTCTCTTGGCCTGTAAATGGACATTCACTAGGCAGATATTTCAATTTTCTTGACCAAATTTAACCATTAAATGGTTAAATATATAGATTCTAGATGTGCAATCTGATACACTAAATTACAAGGCACTAGTGTTTTACGGTGTACCAGTGGAATTACTGATTAACACATACCTGGTATCCATTCACCCACCCACCCACCCACCCACCCACCCACCCACCCACCCACCCACCCACCCACCCACCCACCCACCATATCTCCCCATGCATCTATTTTGGTAGAATTCACCTGTAAATAATATTACACTTGCTAAGTATGTGAGTGAAAACCAGTGTACTACTGCATACACCAGCATCAACCTGCTTTATGTAACAACCACGAAGCCATGCCATTGGTACCTAGATGAAGAGAACTTAGGTCTTTAAACCATTTCAATGGTCAGGATTTATAACAAAAATTGGTGCTTACTAAATGCTTATTTCACAGGCCAAGAGAATATTTTTGAAAATTTACCACTGGAATGACTGGCTCGGTTACCGAGCCAGTCATTCTAGTGGTAAAATTTCAAAAACTGTCTTCTCCTGGCCTGGAAATGGGCATTCCTCAACATGGCTGAAGAAACCAGTTTTGGCCGGATTTACTATTAAATCGTTACGTCTATATACCATATAATGTATTAGTTATTAACACTTTGACACTCATATCAGCCAAAAATGGCTTCCGCAGTGGTCTTGAGAAATGTCCAATTTTCAGACCAAGAGAAGAATTTTTTTTTAAATTTATCACTGGAATGACTGGCTCGATAACCGAGCCAATCATTCTAGTGGTAAATTTTCAAAAACAATCTTCTCTTGGTCTGCAAATGGACATTTTCTATGAGAAAATTGAAATTTTCTTGAACAAATTTAAGGGTTGAAGGGTTAATGACAAGTGAAAAGTTACTGTTATTACACAGCCAGATCATTTTCAAAACTTATATCGGGTTTCATATCGATGCTCAAAACAGATACATAGCGCGGGTGCGGTGGGGTGGGGGAGTTAAATTCTTCATGCACTAAGTCGCTGGTCCACCGCAGTTTTGTATACACAAAATTTGGCTTTGCATCCCCAGATTTGTGAGAGAGACTCCGGGCTGAACCATTATTGCTCTAAAACCATGGTGAATAATGTCCTCTGGATGTACCACCATAACTAATCAAGATTCAAACCAGGTTTTACTGAGCTATTAATTAACCCGTATCACTCTGATGTTAGTGTCAATAGCATGAAATTCGGTGTACATTTTTAAACACTTTTGATGGACGATATTGATGTCTATGACAACAACTTTCCTCAAATTTGTTGAAAATAAAACACCAGTTCATCTTTGAACATACTTTGAAAATTACAGATTTTGTCATCAGAGTGGCGTTGAGAAATCAAAATAAAATTGATTCCTGTGGTACTAATTAAATAATGGACCTTTCAATTTTTTAGCTATGCCCCGCCCATCTCTAGCTAAGCTCCACCCACACCTCGCTCGTGTTGAGATCGATCTCTGAACTCCCTGACTATCGATTTCAAGAAAACTATACAGGTAAGCTGTTGAATATTTTGAAACTAATTTGACTGGGTGCTGTTGATGCCTATGGCAGCAACAGATAGGCAGCAACAGCGCCCAGTCAAATTAGTTTCAAAATATTCCACAGCATGTTTATTAAATAGCAAACAATTACAAAGACATACAATTCATACAACGTGTCGGACTGTTTGAGATTTGATGACGGTCTAAATGGAACCCTTTGTGATGTAATGATTATGACGTCATACGAGGTCCGATGATGGATACTCTGGAAAGGTGAATTATTCTGACTGTTCACACTTCCTATGCACAGTTTTAACCCTTTTACCCGTGAGGGTGTTCCTTCAGTTAGTAGCGACGTCCAATCAAACAAGAGAAATCACAGAATTACAGACCCTCGTCCTCGCATTGTCACGCTGTAAACAGCTCCCAGATTTTCACGGATTTGCCCAGATTTCTTCAGATTTTCCTAAACCACGCCTAAACTTATGGAATCCTAGTGCATGTTCATATCCTTTCCTGTGTTAAAATTTGAGCCAAATTGGATGAGCAGTTTCCGTAATATCCATTGATCCCAAATTTGATCCGATTCTGATCTGGTTTTCTCTTATCCTCTTTCACCGCATGTTCCTTGGTTGTGTTACAATTTGAGCCAAATCGTATCAGAAATTTTCTATATACGTCTGGACACGCATGCATGCACACACACACGCACACAGACAGCATGCGCACACGCAACCAGGCGCACACACACACACGCACACAGACAGCATGCGCACACGCAACCAGGCACACACACACACACACACACATACAGCACGCACGCACACAGACAGACCAGATCACCATACCCTCTTCCTCTTACTGGGTGACGGTAACTAATTTCAAAACATTCAAAAGCATATCTCAGACACCTGCACGCACATACACAAATAATGATAGGCACACCTGCCTACACACGCATGCCATTGATCGTACTTACGTTCACAAAATAATAATCCTCTTGTGTTTTCACCATATTCCTGAAGTAATGTTCACTGGAAGTCCACAGAGATTGCTCTGGACAAATATTTTGGAGGAATATCATAAAAAGTTTTAACCAATACACCAAAACTCAGGAAAACGCTCCAATCCGTCCATAAATTACTACTAGCTGGGCCAGGAAAACTACACACTCGAAGAGAAAGTCCAAACACGTAGTATATTTCTGTGTAGACAATTTTTGACAGTTTATGTATTCAAAACTGTTTCCTAGTAACAGAAGAGAGACCTTCCTAGCAGACTAGCAATAATAATGGTGGTGTGTAGACCTGCACAATGGAGCCACATAACCAAGTTGATCTAAAGCCTAGTGCTCTGATCTGACATTTCAAAACCAGTCTATATGAGAGGAGTCTAGGCCCGCCTTGTGCTCTGGTAACTTTGGCCTCTTCTAGTGTAGGACTAAGGTCAAAAGATTTAGATAACAGGGTGGGGAAATTGGTTGGTCTGATTAAGACCTGCCAAGTTGTAATGATCTAGTTTTTAGGCTTATTGATGTTACAGGGTGGGTGCAATGAATGGAAAAGAAAATATATTCTTTGTGTATTAACCCTCGATTTTTTGTTAAATTTTCTTATTAAAAATGTCCATTTACAGACAAAGAGAAGACTATTTTTGAAAACATATCACTGGAATGACTGGGTGAGTTATCGAACCAGTCATTCCAGTGATAAATCTTCAAAAATAGTCTTCTCTTGATTTGCAAATGGACATTTCTCAAGACCACTGAAGAGGCTATTTTTGGCTGATATAAGTGTTAATGGAGAAAATCAATTTTTTTCTGCATTAGAAAATCTTTTTTTCTGCGCATAACTATATTTTTACATACAAGCTATATTAAGTTATACAATATATTCTTATACTAATTTAAGTTGTCATAGTAAAACTTAATTTTAACGGCAAAAATGTTCATTTCAAAATAATTGCATCTTTTAAAATGAATATTTTAACCCTTTTAACCGAGCCGATTTGTTGAATTATTTTTGTGATTAATGATAAATATAGAACAACTGAATATTTGAAAACTAATTTGCAGTTAAACTTCAATCAAATTAGCTTCAAAATATTAAGTATACTGTCGGCATAAATGCTTTGACTTGGATTACTGGGGGAAATGGGTTAATACTGGTCCAGATTATATTGGTCACTACACGATACAAACCGACTGCAGGTTTATTTTGAAAATGATATCACTGGAAGGTGATGCTCTGTAATGCAGCAACAGCTTCAAGCAACACTTCCCTCCAGACCACAGAATAATGGTCTTTGGTTTCAACAGAATATGAGTTAACACGTAATTGGTTAAAGCCGCGAAACTGTTTTTTTGCAGTCGCCATGAAGACTATTTTTCAAAGTTTTTCACTGTAATGCCTGACTTAATAACTAAAATTTTCAAAAATAATCTTCTCTTGGCTTGCAATGGATTCAGAAAGAATAGATATTTTTCTTAACAATTTTAACTTTTACATGGCTAATTAAAATAGATCTATTGGCAATGAAGTTTAACTGTCTGGCTGCTGAAAGCCTGCAGACAATAATTTCAATGGCCAATAACTCTGGACATGCTGAATATTTCGAAAACAATTTGACTGAAAGTTGTTGGTGGCTTAGCCACCAACAACTTTCAGTCAAATTATTTTCAAAATATTCAGCATATCCAGAGCTGAACCCTATGGAAAATGTAGTCTGCAGAAATTCAGCAGAAGGACAGATAATCAGTTGAGAAGTTGAATATGTTTTTGCACACCCTGTTCCGAGTGAGATCTCAACTAATGTTGGATGTTTATTATTGGGTGCACAGACTTGCATTGGTCATGACTCACATTCCTTGCATAGTCAGTTAACAGGACATTAAATCCACCCACATCCCACCCTCTCCTGCTAAGCAACATAAACTGAGCTCACTCAATCATAACTAATCCATTAGCAATCAGGCCACCTAAGCTAGGCAGACATATTTAACAGCTAAAAGACCTGCCACATGCTAATGAATTTAATGATGAACAGCTTTTAACATAAATCCTGATCATCTAACCTATCATTCAAGGAAAATCAAATACAACCAGAAACTGGTATTAAATAAACCAACATTAAATGTACCCAAAAACTTAGTTAAAGTGGAGAAATTAGATCCTCTAATCTTTAGATATCGTATCACACCGCTTATATTGTGCAAGGTCAGAGGGCACCACCATGCCCACCACACCCCTCTTTATTTTCTCTCATACAGATTTTACAGTTATTCTCCAAATCACACAAAAGCTCTAGAAAAAGGTTGTAATCAATAGGCTTGCTTTCTATGCGTGTAGATTCTTTGATGTGTTTAACATGGTCAAATAAACCCACTGTTGACATAACTTTTTTAAAAGTTTGTGTTTTTTCACACATGTGACTTTCTTTCCTGATTTCAACATTTTTCGATTTAAATCTTCATTAAAAAATTTAAATTATGTATTTGTTGAGTGACAAATTTCCTTGAATTGTTTTAGTTTCAGTGAAAACGGGTCAAGTATCTCCACCAGGTAGATTAATCAGAGCATCTGTTTGAGGCCTTACCTGGTGGTTATTCCACAACAGGATAACCCTTATAACCTAGACATGACAGATCATTTATGATGTACAGAACCGTTTGTTGAATATTTTGAAAATAATTTGGCTGGGAGCTGGGATGCAACCTGTATGTTGAGACACTTGTCATTTCAAGAGTAAACCCTTTAACACTCATATCAGTCAAAAATGTCTTCTACAGTGGTCTTGAGAAATGTCCGTTTGCAGACCAAGATAAGTCTATTTTTGAAAATTTACCACTGGAATGACTGGCTCGATAACTGTGACTCTACAGATGCAAATTTGCAGACAAAGAGAAGACTATTTTTGACAATTTACCACTGGAATGCCTGGCTCGGTTATCGAGCCAGTCATTCCAGTTGTAAATTTTCGAAGATAGTCTTCTCTTTGTCTGCAAACTGAAATTTTCTCAAAGAAAATTTAAATTTTCTTGAACAAATTTAAGGTTTAAAGGGTTACATGATGGTAAATATCTTTTCAATGAATTTAAAAGAATGACTTAATTTTTGTCAAATTTTATCAACATGAAATAGTTTCAGGTGGAATTTAGTCAACTGCATCAAAAACAGCAAGATGAGATTTTTCAGCTAATCAGTACGTGTACATTTCAAAACTGCTGCACATTGGATTAACTTTGTCAGACCAGACTTTAAAAATCTTTTTAACTGTCCGGCTGCTGCAAGCCACCAAACAATATTTTCAATGGGCAATAACTCTGGACCTGCTGAATATTTTGAAAACAATTTGACTGAAAGTTGTTGGTGGATTAGCACCACCAACTTTCAGTCAAATCATTTTCAAAATATTCAGCAGGTCCAGAGTTAAACCTCATGGCAAATGTAGTCTGCAGAAATTCAGCAGGCAGTCAGTCAGTCAAATACTGGGTTTTTTATTTGTCAGCTATCCTGCTTCATATTTCACAAGATTGATGTTCATATTAGTACCTAGGTCTAGTCCCTATAATTATTGCTCTCTGGGGTGATGCGGTTCATACCCCAGATATCAGATTCCATAGACTGTGCATGATGATCCCAATGTAATTATTTTGTGGCTAGTATTCACATCTCGCATTTCGCCCAATAATTTCCATGCACCCTGTAAATGGTTCCTAGTTCCCATAATTTATAAAGAACAAAATAATAATCCATCCGCTTATTTTATTAACGATTTTGGGGTAACTTTTTAAACTGATCAAGATCAACATTGGGAATTTCTAGTTGATAGGATTATTTGTTCCCTCCATATGTTTTGAACAAGGCAAATCAATAAATTGCTGTATGCTCCCCGAAGGCATACTCTGCAGAGAAACTGAATGGGATAAAAGCAGAACCTAAGTTTCTCTATATAAACACACATAGACTTTGCTTGGCACCATATGAAAAATGCATATAAAAACTATGTTCAGAATGAACAGAGATATTTTCTGTAATAATCAATGCCAAGTTTGGTGACCATATGTGAAAAAGTCTTGAAACTATGGCCCGGACAAACATTTTCTGTGATATTCAATCGACCATGAAAAGTAGGTCAGCATGACCTATGTTTGACCTACTTTTGATACTCTGCACACATTCTCCCTAAGATGCATCCACATACCAACTTTGGTGAGCACATGTGCAAAAGTTTTGAAACTATGGCACGGACAAACATTTTCTGTGATATTCAATCGCCATGAAAAGGAGGTCAGCATGACCTACTTTTGATACTCTGCACACCTTCTCGCTAAGATGCATCCACATACCAAGTTTGCTGACCATATGTGCAAAAGTCTTGAAACTATTCCCCAGACAAACTTATATATGGTGAACGGACGGATGAATGGGCAGACGAACGGACGGACAAAGCGACGACTATATGCTCCCATGAAATTCTTTTAGGGGAGCATACAAAATTAGCAGGGATATTGCAATCACCTCCTTCCATCCGTCTGCCCATCCATCTTTCTGTCTGGCTATCACCTTTGCAACCCCTTGGTGGAATTGAATTAAATTTGTATTGTGAGTTACCCATATGATTGTAGACTACTAGATGACATTTTCATATGGGGGGGGGGGGGCGCAAGAAGTTGCAGAAAGTGTGGGGATTTGCAATGGCGTGTCATTCGGCTGTGTATTCTAATTCTTGTGTTAATCCTTTGGCGTCATATTTCAATTTTCTCAAAGAAAATGTCGATTATTTACAGATTAAATGAAAACCATTTTGAAAATTATCGAGCCCGTCATTCCAGTACTAAATCTTTCAAAAATTAAGTCCTCTCTTGGTCTACAAACAGACTATTAAAACTATTAGTCTCAAGACCATTTCAGAAGACATTGTTGGCCCGGCTTGAGCGTTAACAGTGAAATTGGAGCCAAATTGGATTGGTAGTTTCAGATATCTCAATATCCATAATTTGCCTGTATCCAGACCTGTGTTTTTAAATCTAGATCAAGACCGATATGTCTGGATATTATAGTTTCCATGATAACCTTGTTATTTAAGCTTAAGTGTAATCAGATCAGAAGCCTCATAGGTACTGCTGTGCACAGGCAGACAGATGGAGGGTGGACGACAAGACGGATGGATGGACAAACAGGCCAGAAAGCAATTATAACCCCTTATCTGTCTGGTTGAGGGTAATTAAAGAAAGGACCTTTCCTTTTCTAGCTATGCCCTGCCAATCTCTAGCTAAGCTCCACCCAAACCTCGCTCATGTTCGGATCGATCAATCTCTGAAACCACCACCTCCCCACAAACCCCCCCCCCCCCCCCCCCGACTATCAATTTCCAGAAAACTATACAGGTAAGCTAGCGAATATTTTGGAACTAATTTGACTAGCGTTCAGTCAAATTATTTTCAAAATATTCAACAGCATGTTTATTAAATAGTAGAGACATACAATTCGTACAATGTGTCGGACTACTAAGAGGTAAAGACGGGCCAAATAGAATCATTTGTGACATAATGATTATGACGTCATCCTACACACCGCTTAGACGCTTAGACGATTATGACGTCAAATGACAGATGGACACTCTGGAAAAGTGAATTGTCAAGTTCAGTCGATTGACTCGCTATATTAACCCTTAAACAAAAAAGGCAATCAAAAATTGGTTCTGCAGTGGTCTTGAGAAGTGACCCTTTGCGGACCAAGAAGACTATTTTTGAAAATTTTACCACTGGAATGGATGGCTCGATAAACGAGCCAGTTATCCAGTCATTCAAGTGGTAAAATTGTCAAAAATAGTCACATCTTTGTCCGCAAATGGACATTTTAAGTGAGAAAATAAAAACAAATTTGAGTGGTAAAGGGTTTATTCATTTTGCAGCAAGATCAGTGGTCAGTTTTTAAAACAGTGTCACTGAAACCGTTGCTGTAGACACCTATAGTGTTGAATGACAATGTTTTCAAAACAAATATGTTACAGCATTATGAAATGAACGATCTAAGTCACAAATTCAGCGCCTAAGGGAGGGTGTGTGTTCGAATTTTTACTGCATCAACCAAGTTGCAATTAAAAGTGGACTCTCATATTTATTTATTACACCTTTTGTGTAAATGCATCCATGACAACACACTGGAATGTTATTATTAATAGTGCAACTGCCTCAAGCCACCAGACAATAACCTCAATGTGCAATAACTCTTCACCTGCTCAATATTTTGAAAACAATTTGACTGAAAGTTGTTGGTGGCTTAGCCACCAACAACTTTCAGTCAAGTTGTTTTCAGAATATTTAGCTAATCCATAGTTAAACCACATGGAAAATGTCTGCAGAAATTCAGCCAGCAGACTATTAAAATCTGTAAAAGAGCATCTACGCTCTTGAACACACACATATGTCTTATAGCATGCTTGCAGACATGTACTATCACATGCATGTATGAGTGCACACTGGCGATACTACCCAGTGTAATGTATGCTATAATTATCTAGTTCAAACAATACAATTTCTCTGGATCAAATATTCCACATACTGTCACAGGGCACAGTTCAGGCTGATTGATCATCATATCGCATTAGGAAGAAACTTTAATGAGAAATCACAGCTGGTGGCACCTGCATATGATCTAGTTAAGGTTCTCATATATCAATAAAACATGAATAATTTACATGAGTTATGGAATATTTGTTGGTTTGATGCAGTGGTTGATATAATAGTTTTTAAATGCAGTTATTAGTAAAGATTGAGTCAAGTAGATCTGCAATCATTATTGGTTCACACACATTTTTCCTAATATGTAATAATATCAGTTTATGGGCATGTAGAATCTATTTGGATCAGCAAGTCAGATCACAATATAATATGCGTATTGTCATAGCAAGTTTGGAATTGCACAGGATGACATATTAACCCTATTAAGATTTAAATTTTCTCTTAGAAAATGTCCATCTGCAGACCAAGAGAAGACTATTTATGAAAATTTACCACTGGAATGACTGGCTCGGTTATTGAGCCAGGCATTCCAGTGCTAAACCTTCAAAAATAGTCTTCTCTTGGTCTGCAAATGGAAATTTTTCAAGACCATTGCAGAAGCCGTTTTTGGCTGATACGGGTGTTAAAGGGTTAACGATGCATAGCTGACCATGAATAGTGAGACTTTATAGGACTTGGGTAGGGAATGAGAATAGCAAGCCAGATAAATACCCGCTGAATGTCCATTTACAGGCCAAGAGATCAGATAAATACCCGCGCCAAGTAAGATTAAGCTCATGGAGTCATGAGCCTTGAAACTGGGCCAAAAATTGTGTAGCGATGATGCAATTGTGGGAATATTGTCTTATTCTTTCAATGAGTTTATGTGTACCTGAACTCGCAAGAATCACAAACAGTGTATTATTTTGTCTAAACTCATGACGTGTTGCGTGCCAAAACTCCGTTATAATCCACCTATGCATTTGATGATTTCAAAGAGGATTATACAAATTTACATCAAGCTAAATCGGATTGGTAATTTCGGAGATATCCCAATATCCAGAATTTCCTGGAATCCGGATCTGGATTATTAAATGTAGATCACACCCAAAAGTAGGTGATCTGTAACTTTGTAAATACATATCTAGCTCAAATGCTGAGCGGGTTACCAGTGTGGCTAAACCAAGAATTTGTGTTCGATGTATACAGGGGTCAAAATGTTCACTCTTCTGCTCGTTTTTAAGGCCTCAAATTACTATGGATGACCTCAATTTTAGGTGAGGTCATCCATGGATGAATTCAAATCCTGGAAATTTGCATTTCTTATTATGAAAGGATGAGCTCAGTTCAGATTGGATGCAGCTTAACCCTTTAATGGTCAAGCCGGCCAAAACTGGCCTCTGTAATGGTCATGTGGAATGTCCATTTACAGGCCAAGAGAATACAATTTTTGACAATTTACCACTGGAATGACTGGCTCGATAACTGAGCCAGTCATTCCAGTGGTAAATTTTCCAAAATTGTATTCTCTTGGTCTGTAAATGGACCTTGGTTTTGAGAAAATTTTAATTTTCTTGAACAAATTCGAGGGTTAAAGGGTTAATGGTCCGAGCCAGTTATTCCAGTGGTGAATTTTCAATAATTGTATCCTCTTGGCCTGGAAATGGACATTCAATAAGCAGCTATTTAAATGTTCTTGACCAAATTTGACCAATATAGGGATAACTCTCAAAGGTTTGTGACTGCTCAGTGCAATCAATCATATAGTATAAAACCCTCAAACTTACTCACATATTCAGAATGCCTTTCATCTTATAGTACTATAAATTAACCAATTTCTGGTCAAACTGACCAAAAACAGTCTCTGAACTCCTCTTGAGGAATGACCATTTGAAGGCTAGGAGAGCACTATTTTTGAAAACTTACCACTGGAATGACTGGCTCGATAACTGAGCCAGTCATTCCAGCGGTAAATTTTCAAAAGATAGTCTTCTCCTGGGCTGAAAAGTAATATTCATGGAGCAAAATCTGTTATTTTCTTCACAAATCTTGACTATTAAAGGGTTTGGACACCTGCCACAGAAATGGCAATTCTTTGCTGACAATATTCCAGTGAAAGTGTCAGTGAATAGTTCACTAAGTGGTGCTTCTATAATGACTTTTGTCCAGTCCATACAATACTGGAGTGGAGGAGCTTGCAGTCCTATTGTACATTGACAAGAAGATACTATAGTCTGTGTATGAGCTGTGCATGAGTACTGTTTGTGTGAGCATTTGTGCGCATGTGCATGCTTGTTTCATAGTGCATGAGCTCCCGCAGCATTCACACATGATTGCGCCTATTTGTCTGACTGCTGCAAGCCACCAGACAATAATTTCATTGGGCAATGATAATGGACCTGCTGAATATTTTGAAAACAATTTGACTGAAAGTTCTTCAGTCCAATTGTTGTCAAGATATTCAGCATATCCCAAACTAAACCTCGTGGAAAATGTAGTCTGCAGTAATTCAGAAGGCGGACAGTTAATCAAAACTAGTCAGTGGATGGATAATAACTACTGAGAAGTGACAAGATTATAATATGTACTTCTGAATCTTGAGAGGGTTATTTGTTATATTTCTATGATACAAAATGCCTGGAGGTGGGCTATTGTGTTGGCTTGGTTAGAGAAGTGTGAAAATAATTTTGTGCATAGCTAGAGAGCATAAGAAGAGATTGCTAAAGCAGAGCAATCAGAGATTGCAGACCCTCACCCTCTCATTCTTGTCACATGGTCAAACTTGTATTTTCCATTTTTTGTGTATGCTTTCACTATTTCTTGTTAAAATTTGAGCGGAATCAGACCAGTAGTTTCTGAGATATCAATAGATCCAGATCACAGAGAGGAGAGAAAGACCTATACAGACAGACAGACAGACAGACAGACAGACACACACACAGACAGTCAGTCAGTCAGTCAGTCAGTCAGTCAGTCAGTCAGTCAGTCAGTCAGTCAGTCAGACAGACAGACAGACAGACAGACAGACAGACAGACAGACAGACAGACAGACAGACAGACAGACTGGCAGGCAGGCAAATACATAGACAGAATACCCTCTTCTCCTTATGGGTCAAGAGTATTAAGCCACATTACACACACACACACACCCCCCCCCACACACTCCACCTGTCCACACCACCCATACAACATCAAAACATCAGCTGATATTGTAAATTTTCAAGTATGTAATTATATTGGATTTCACATCCAAACCTGCAATTTCAATACAGATGGTGACAAGATCACTCACAATTGATTACAATTACACCTTCCCCGCATTGACATATTTTTGGAAAGTACCTTCTCATAACACATCGCTCACAAAACCTTTGGCTGGTATTAACGAGCCTGGTGAGGTGCGAACAGTATTACTTTATTATTAGGCTCAGATACATACAAAACGCTTGTAATTCCACCAATTGACCTTTCCAGTTTTAGCTATGCCCCGCCCATCTCTACCTAAGCTCCACCCACACCTCGCTCATGTTGAGACCGATCGATCCCTGAACTCCCTGACTATCAATTTCTAGAAAACTATATGTACAGGTAAGATGTCAAATATTTTGAGACTAATTTGACTGGGTGCTATTGCTATATATGACAGCAACAACTCCCAGTCAATTAGTTTAAAAATAATCAATAACATCTTTATTAAATAGTAGCCATACAATTCGTACAATAATACTTAGTCTGGCACCAATTATGCGTTCATGTCAATTATGCCATGATTCTACGTGTGACGTAGGTGATTGTGACGTCATATGATGGATGGATAAAATGGAAAGGTCAATGGTCAAAGCATTCTCACATCTATCCGGGGCAACTGATGTTCATGATATCTTCATGGCATCCATAATACATTGATAGCATGAGTGCTGTTGAGCCCAGCAGCAGAGGGTCAACCATTTATGGCCAAACCAGCTGGTCTTGAGAAAGGTCTGTTTGCCCGCCAAGAGAAGAAAATTTCTGAAAATTTTAATCTAGCCAGTCACTTGTTGTAGTAAATTTTCCAAAATAATTGTCTCTTCAGCCTGCAAATGGTCATTCAATAAGTAAATATTTGGAATTTTACCTCTATTTCAATTTCGCAACTTAAAAAATTATACTAATTTATATGGAATGGAATCATCATAAGTCAAGATTTATTTAGTTTCATTACACATAGGCTCACAGTTTAAGCCTCTAAAAGTGTATAATATAAGTAATTTGATTTTCAGAAACTTTACTGTGAATATGCACCATTAAAGAGTTACTGGTCAAGCCAGCTAAAATGCCTTCTGCAGTGGTCTTGAAAACGTCCATCTGCAGAGGGAGACCATTTATAATGCACCACAGGAGCCAGTCATTCCAATGGGAAAAGGTGAAAATTAAAGAATAGTCTTGTTAGCTTGCAAATATACATTCCTCAAGAGGACTGCAAAAACCGGTTTGATCCAGCTTGACCATGTCAAAGACCATTTTGGCCAGCATGGTCATTACCCCGTAAACCCTCAAATTTGATCAAGAAAATTTAACTTTACTCATAGAAAATGTCCATTTGCAGACCAAGAGATTATTTTTGAAAACCTACCACTGAAATGACTGGCTTGGCTATCAAGCTAGTTATTTCAGTGGTAAAATTTTAAAAGATCTCTTGGTCTGCAGATGGACATTTCTCAAGACCACTGTAACGGCTTTTTGGCTGGTGAGTGTTAAAGGGTTAAAGGTTTAAATGGAAGCCTACAGAAACATTGTTTCCAAAATTAACGCTGATGAAATGAAATAGAACATTGGAGTATATTAGCATCCAATGGTCAATCAGGCTAATCCTGTGTGGACCGCCGTCGCAGTAACACGCGTGATGAAAATAACTGCGCACAGAAATTAGCCTGACCGCAGATGTCTCATGTGTCCAGATTACTGACCATTGGTAAATGGACAAATAGACAGTAGCGTGACTTTGTGTCTTTGCCTCTCAAACATTGTCACAACTATTCCCATGACACTTCCTAGTTATACTCGAACACTGAATTGTCATGTTGCCATGGTTATTGGAAATATAGAAAAGGTGTACCAGAGGTCACAAGTGTTGTTTCCACGGTTTCGACATTATCTTGGTAAAGTCACTAGTAATTCTCCACGGAGTTGTAAGTGCACTTTGCGGCTGATTGAATTTAAAACATTGTAAATGCCATTCGGGCTAAGGTAATGTAGAACTAATAACGGCACTATCAGCTTCAGTGTTGCGTTGGCGGAACACTTTAGTCAGCAGACCAATAACCATGAAAAATAATGGTACTGCAGTACAACGCTATTACTAGACACAAAGTATGGAACAATAATGGCATTAAACATGCCCTTATCCTAACTCTCAGAAATTTTGCAACAACATGTTCAAGGCGACATAATTCTTCTGCTGTTGAATATTGTGAAAACAATTTGACTGACAATTGTTGGTGGCTAAGCCACCAACAACTTTCAGTCAAATTATTTTCTAAATATTCAACAGGAAGAGAGTTCCTATCCCCTGAAATAATTGTTAGGTGGCTTGTAGAAGCCAGACAATTACCGCAATATAAATATTTTATGTTTTTTAAATACAATTACCGTAACATAAATATTTTATGTTTTTTTAATGTACGCTATGTTTTAAAAAAATTATTTTTCATCCAGAAATGGTCATTCTAACAATCAGTACGAATGCCATTACTTTCCTTGCTGTGCCAATTAATGTGTTAAATCGGCTTAATGAGAATTAATGGATCCAACTTCTGCTATTGAACATGGTCACTTAGATATACGGGTAACCCTTTTAATGGTCTAGTCTGGTCAAGAAAATTTATTACCACTTGCCGGGCAATGGAAGACTATTTTCGAAAATTTATCACTGGAATGACTGGCTCAGTCATCGAGCCAGGCATTCCAGTGATAATTTTGAAAAGTAGCCTTCTCTAAGCCTTCAAATAGACACGCCAACAAACCATTATGCAGCAATATGTTTGGCTGGCTTGACCATTAAAGGGTTAAAACTATTAGTTTGAATGTACTTTATACAATGGTCATTGGCTTGATACAATTATCCTAACATAGTGAGTCAAATAAAATAACACTATTTCAAGATCAAAACTATAGGCAAGCGTGGAGGCCACTGATATTGGATCATGTTCAGAACCGTATAGGGATATAATTACCAAAATGTTTACACAATTCATTCAGAAAGTTGGTCAAACCTGTGGAGAATCATGTTTGAAAAGGTCCTGTTAGAAATGATTGATAGATGAATGAATAGATGAACAAACGGGCAAAGTAAATTCCTGTGCTGTTACAGTTAAACATGTTGAAATGAGTTTCCATGAGGTTGCCTTAAATCTGTTTTAGGGAACATAAAATAGGTTACCTAATCTGTTCATTTTAGTATGGTAATCAATGATGTTTCCTATGATTAGGTTAACATAGATTTCCTATAGAGGTTATCGAACCAGCCATTCCAGTGGTAAACTTTCAAAAATAATCTTCTCTTGGTCTGCAAATTGACATTGCCTAAGAACACTGTAGAAGCTTTTTTGGCTTGGGTTTAGCGTTAAAGTGTCATGTGCTATTGGTCAACTGATACATGTTGCGATCCTGTGTTTTTAGGGTTTTATAACCCATTAGTCAAGAAAATTGAAGAGTGCTTAATGACTATTCATTTGCAGGTTGAGGATTTTTTCAAAATTTATCACAGGAATGACTTGTTCGTTTATCGAGCTACTCATTACCAGTGGCTAAATTAATGAATAATCTTCTCTTTGCCTGTAGAGGTCAGTTCTAAGACCACTGAAATGGCCGGTTTTGGTCAGCCTGACCATTAAATGGTTACAGACGTGTCAATCATCATACATTTGTGATGGTTGAATTACTGTAACAACCTGATTGTCAACGCAACCAACGCCATAACAACGCTGAAATTTGTACTGATGCACAGTTATTATCATAAGGCGCATCTCACATCGTCGGTCGCATTCCATTACCCTTTGTATTCTATCCAAATAAATAAATTTTTTTCAATTATTAATATCTAATATACGGTTATTTGAAGTCAAAGCCATCAGACAGGTGTAATAAAGCTGTCACACACAGGTAGTAATTAAGGCCATCAGGTGCAAGGATCAAAGACCATTACACAGCTTCATTGGGCTGGCAGTTCATTCAACTGTAATACATACTACAGTCTATATTTATTCGTTTAATGAATGTCACTTATTAACCCTTTCTCTGACAAATCCCTGAAGAAGCATATTCTTTAACCCTTTAACCCTCAAATTTATTCCAGAAAATTTTAATTTTCTCATAAAAAAATGCCCATTTACAGACCAAGAGAAGACTATTTTTGACAATTTACCACTGGAATGACTGGCTCAGTTATCGAGCCAGTCATTCCAGTTGTAAATTTTCAAAAATAGTATTCTCTTGGTATGCAAATGGACATTTCTCAAGACCACTGCAGAAGCCGTTTTTGGCTGAATTATGACAGTTAAAGGGTTAATATATAAACCATATGTTAAAATATTCAACAGTTCTTCCTGTGTGGTTGGTTGCCTTGAAAATTAGATATGGGGAATTCCACGGTGAAAGGATTAACTCTTTCACCAAATCAAATCCACATTTCTAAGGCACCCATATAGGAAAACCAGTTGAATATTTTGAAATTATTTTGATGGCTTCCAGTTAAATTAGTTTCAAAATATCCAACAGAATAAGTTTTATATTAAAAATAATTTACTTTTTCAGGGATTTGTCGGTGAAAAGGTTCAATAGGCATCGTCTAACTTAACCCACTAATGCTCAAATCTGGCACAGAAAATTCTAGGAAATGTTCATTTGCAGATAGACAATTTTTAAAAATTGACCACTGGAATGACTGGCTCGTTTATCGAGCCAGTTATTTCAGTGGTAAATTAAAAAATATAGTCTTCTCTTGGGCATTTTTCAAGGTCACTGCAGAAGCCGTTTTTGGCTGATATGAGTGTTAAAGGGTTAATATAAAACCACAAAACATTCCTCCCTGACTGTATCTTGTCAGACAATGCCAAAGTCATTATTGCATGCAGGGCAGTATGTAACAGATGTCTCAGTTATTAAGGCTAGAATGGATTTTAACTCGCCTATCCTTAAAAACCTGCGGCATAGTTTTAATGGAATTAACCCTTTAACAATCAAGCATGCGAAAAATAGCTTCTGAAGTGGACATGGAAGATGTCCAATTGCAGAGCAAGAAGACTATTTTTGACAATTTTGACTGGAATAGCTGGCTCAATAAATGAGCCAGTCATCAGTTCAGTGCAAAATTTTCACAAATATTCCTCTCTTGGACATTTGCAAATGGACATTTTCAAGATTATTTTTTTTCTTGGATAAATTTGTGGGTTAAATAAAGCGTTACAAAACCTGAATATTTTGAAAACAAACTTCCGGTTTCAATCAAATGATTTTCAAAAAATCCTTCACAATGTAATATGTATAATTAAATATGTCTACCTCCTTAACACCCTGTAATGATCACCAGATTCATAAAGAAATTTTGCTAAAAGTCCACTGACATGCCAAAAAAAAAAGCTATTTTTAAACAGATTTTTATAGTAAATTGACTAGGTCGATTATTGCGCCAGTCATTCCAATGTAAATTTTTTTAAATATACACTTCAACTGTCCTGTGACTGGACATGTTGCTAAGCCCAGTAGAGAATCCATTTTTTCGGACAGTTTGACATTTAAAGTGTTAAAGCAGAATATCAATCATCCTACTTATTTTCACTATCAGAAATCAGGGTGGGGCTTTTACTACATGTACGGTGAATTACTACATTTTCCATCTGGATATGCTAAACATTTTGAAAACAATTTGACTGAAAGTTGTTGGTGGCTAAGCCACCAACAACTTTCAGTCAAATTGCTTTCAAAATATTCAGCAAGTCAGGTGTTTTTTCTCATTAAAATCATTGTTTGGCGGCTTGCAGCACTGAGACAGCTCATATCATATAAAAATATGCGCCCAGCTGTGTACTGGTATTAAGTTTAAAGTCACAGGTAGATAGGCAATCTAGGTTAATGCATGCAAAGGTTTTATCAGAAATTTACAGATCAGGTTTATTTACTATAAATACATAAATGCTTGACAATAAGAGGTCAATGGCCTTGGTTCAAGGGGCGAGTAGGGTGAGGTGTAGGGCTGGTGGTTAAATATGCTTTGGGGCCAAAAGGTGGTTCATTGCCCACAAGAACCACCAACATTTGGCCTCAAAGGCTAGTGTCTGGTATTGAGAGGTCTGACTGTATGTGCTTTGCCACCAAACCAAAAGTAATTGAAAGGGGATTAGCCCTACCCTGCCCTTTGAGCTAATAAGGCCCTATTCGATTAGTTTCAGAAACTTTCAATTCGTTTATGGGAAACTGAAACTGGTTTCGGGGAAACTGTGAATCTATCACGGAAGCGGGTATCGCAGTTTCAGTTTCTTCTGGTTTCGTAAAACTATCCATTCGATAATCAGCAAATACTCAGTACGGTGCCACCAGTTATTGCACATAGAAGTTCCCTTGTCATAATTCTCATGCTAAACCTTCTACAATCAGCGTTTTTATAGTTTCCAATGATCTCTATTTAAAATTCCATAATCTATTCATCACTTTTCAGAGCCATTCTGAAAACGAAGTGTTTCACTTCCTTGAAACTATGCATTCGTTTATAGACCTCGTTTCGGTTTCATGAAACTGTTCATTTTATTAATGAAATCTACCAACAAGTTTCAGTTTTACTCGAAACTGTATTCGTTTATCAGAGTAATGAAACTACAAACCAGTTTCGTAAACTCGAAACCAGTTTCGCCGTAATCGAATAGGCCCTAAACTTGTAAATGTATAGCTAGGAAACAATAATTATTACTTCTCAGTTTGATATTTAAATTTTTCCCAAGCTGATGTTCATTTTTATTCTTTCAGGCCTTACAAAGGAGTCAACACACTGACCATTTGAGGTGGTGGTGGGGTAGGGGTGGGCTGGCAGTTCACCACACCATGACCCATCCATTGGCAGAAACACCTTCCAGTCAAATTATTTTCAAACTCTTCAACAGATTAATACGTCCTACATTGTAAATAATTTGCAGTATGTCGTTTGGAGCTGTGAACAGGTTAAGTAACACTAAGCCTTAATTGAAGAAAATTTTAATTCCACCCCCCCAAAGAAAATGTCAATTTGCAGACCAGGAAGACTATATTTTAAGTTTTACCAATGGAATGACTGGCTTGGTAACCTCGGATATTTCTCAAGACCACTGCAGAAACTGTTTTTGGCTGATATGAGTGTTGAAGGGTTAACCCTTTAATGGTCAAATTTGGCAAAAAGAAATTTACCATTTTCTTATTAAATGTCCATTTACAGGCCAAGAAAATAACAATTTTGAAGATTTATCACTGGAATGACTGGCTCTGTTATAGAGCCAGTCATTCCAGCGGTAAATTTTCAAAAATTGTATGCTCTTGGCCTGTCTGTCAGTGGACATTACACGAGGCCGGTTTTGGTCGGTATGACTATTAAAGGGTTAAAGGGGGTGAGGAGGGCCTGGAGGGTGGGTGTGTGTGTGTGTGTGTGGCAATATTTCACATGACACAGATCTATACATCACAAGATTAACCTGATTCTAGTGTCAGATCACAGCATATTTCTTGAGCAATAACTGTTCTGGGAGTGTCAGGTTTTAACTGTAAAATATACCCCACCAATTACCTATTCATGTTGGGTCATGCATGCATTTCCAACATACACAGGTGTTTCATGTTACATGTAACACATTTCATCCACAATGACATCTAGATTACTATGTATGTTGCAGATAAAATCACACTGATTATTTCAAAAATAATTGGTCTGAAAGTCGGTGGTGCCTTACACGTCATAAATTTTTGTCAAATTGTTTTGTTCATATCTCATATTCTGCTTATAATTTATCTTTCCATAAGTTTTATGGGATTAAAGACAGTTAATAACCCACTGGGCTGAAAGTAATGATGATGATAAAGAATGATATGTGAACAGGGTGCTTTAACAAACAAAACACCAATCCATCAATCTGTAAGATAAACTCATAATGTATAGATTCAGGTTTAATGATGAATGCATAAACTGTAGCTACAACCTTCAAGCAAATTATTTTAAAATATTTTAGTTATTTACTCAATATGATTGTGACACTGGCTAGGATTTCAGACCAGAGCATACACTACAGTTTAGAAATAATATAACATGTTTCCAAAACGAAATAAAACACTGTTAATGTTGAATATTTTGAATATAATTGGATTTAAAGACATTATTGTCTTCAAATCCAATTATAATCAAAATATTCAACAGAACATGTTTCCATATTTTTCAAAACTTGTACCAGCTAACATGTTTCTGTACTGTATCTAGTAACCCTTCAACCCTTGAATTTGTTCAAGAAAATTTAAATTTTCTCATAGAAAATGTTCGTTTGCAGACCGAGAAGACTAATTTTGAAAATTTACCACTGGAATGACTGGCTCGGTTATCGAGCCAATCATTTCAGTGGTAAATTTTCAAAAATAACTTTCTCTTGGTCAGCAAATGTCCATTTGCAGACAAAGAAGATTATATTTTTTAATGTTCCACTGGAATGACTGGCTCAGTTATCGAGCCAGTCACTCTAGTGGGAATTTTTCAAAAATAATCTTTTCTTGGTCTGCAAAATGGACATTTCTCAAGACCACTGCAGGAGCCGTTTTTAGCTGATATGAGTGTTAAAGGGTTAGTTAAATGTAGAGTTATACAAATAGAACGACGCTGAACCACGCCAGGAACGGCATGAGCTTCTGCATCATTCAAATTCTCTCATCAGATCCAACTTATCCTGAATCCACACCATGGAGGAAACGGAGTGCCAATGATCCACCAGCTCCACACAATCAAACCAATACGGGTAACCCGAGCAGGGTGAAGGCCATCAATCACGCGAAATACTGAACACTTACAACTCAGGAAGCAATGACATAGTTATCACCTTTACACAAATAGAATACCATCTATAATATTTGAACTATTTAACCCTTTAACATTCACATCAGTCAAAAACAGCTGCTGCAATGGTCTTGAGAAGTGTCCATTTGCAGACCAAGAGAATGTTTTTGAAAATTTACCACTGGAATGACTGGCTCGATAACAGAGTCAGTCATTCCAGTGGTAAATGTTCAAAAATATTCTTCAATTGGTTTCTTCTTCTTCTTCTTCCTCTTTTCGATCGCTGGTATCACAATTAGAGAGCCGTTCCCTAGAGAAAATTTTAATTATTTCGAACAAATTTGAGGGTTAAAGGGTTAACACTCAAATTTATTCAAGAAAATTTCAATGATCCCATACAAATTTCCATTTGCATACCGAGAGAAAATTATTTTCACAAATTTATGGCTGGGGTCACTGGCTCAGTTATCGAGCCAGGCATTCCAGTCATAAACTTTAAAAAACATTCTTCATTTGCTCAGCAAATTGACATTTGTTAAAAGCACTGCAGAAGCTGTTCTTGGCTGATATGAATGTTCGAGGGTTAAATGGTTACTCCATCATGGGGTTATTAATTATGTCTCTATCTGTAATATTATATCTTGACAGAGGTAATACATGATATAAGAGCGAATTAGCACATGTAATAAGCGCTTTCAAAGCAAGGCATTTCTTACAACGTGACAAGGTCTATACAATATCCCTCAGAGACTAAATGCAATGCATTCCTTTCAAGGTGACAAGGTAGATAGAATCGCTAGCTGTGGGTGTCACTGCGCCATGGATATTTGACATACTGACCCCAAAATTTGCCCAGCTCTTCTGCAACCTTACACCCCAGTTTGATAAGAGATCTCTCTATTAGAATAAAAAATCTCAGTTATTGACAAATGTGTGATTACTGTATATGAAAAACTCTTGAAACTACAGCCTGGAATAAACTTTTGTGACTGACTGACTGCCTAAGGGACAGTTCTCAAAACTACTGTAGAACCCATCTTTGGCTGACCATTTGTGTTAACCATTTAACCATCGAATTTGTTCAAGAAAATTTCAAAGGTTATCGAGCCAGTCATTCCAGTGGTAAATTTTCAAAAATAACCTCTTGGTCTGCAAATGACATTCCTCCAGACCACTGCAGAAGCCGTTTTTGGCTGATATGAGTGTTAAAGGGCTAAGAGGCACTGGTGTGGATTTCTAGCAGTGTTGCGAAAAGCTCGTGCTGTCAAAGAAAGCACTTCCTCTAACAGCATAAAAGTTTTCAAAATCAACAGCAAACTTACTTCATCACCAAACTGGTTTCTACTCAATCTAGAATTTTACATATTTTTAGCAATATGTACAGGAGCAATATTTGACACATTATATCTTCAAATTACAACCACTTGAATATAATTAGCCCATGCTCTTGAGCATATATCAATTTTTAGGTGGGAGAGATGAGAGATGGGAGGGTGGGTAGTGCCATATTAATTATTTGATATCAACCTACTTGAAAAAAATTGCACAACACAATCATCTATAATTACATAACCACTAGATTTGGAAACTCGCCAAAAATGTTAACCCTATCTGCCAGACAGAACAGATATTCCTCCAGGTTGTCATGGATATTGTCAGACACTAAAATCTCATGTAGATAGGTTAACATTAACCCTTACCACTCTGCTGTTAATATTCTATCTTTTATTATGCCGATAGCAAAGAAACTGGTGTATATTTTCCCACAACTTTGGTGTATGATGTTGCTGTCGATGTCAGTGTGTTAAGGGTTCAGACTCTACATTCAAACATTGCATTCAAGCATGTAATAAATAAATAAGTAAATAACAAGTGCCAGCTTAATATGAACACTTCTTAGTGATATGTATCTGACACAAACAGCAATGGCTTCCAGTCAAATTATTCTCAAAATATTCAAGTTTTCCTGTACATTCGCTTTAAAATTGTCTCTAATATTTAGGTAAAGAAATTTCATCTGTGAAAAAGTTAATACCATTTCAAAAATAGGCTAATAGATTTAACACTTTAACATAGTCTAGAAAACATCCATTTCGAGAGCAAGAGATTATTTTTGAAAATTTACCACTGGAATAACTGTCAAAAATATTCTCCTCTTGATCTGCAAATGGACATTTTCTATGAGAAAATTTAAATTTTCTTGAACGAATTTGAGTCGCATTAGCCAAAAAAACTGCTTCTGCATTGGTCTTGATAAATGTCCATTTGTAAGGAAGTGATTCATTTGGTTGGTGTCTATCAAGTCTCTGATTCCAGGTCACATTCGCGCCATATGTCCGCTGGTTTTATTTCAGTCTATTATTGGTAACTTCCCCAGGTTTTACACCAGTACCCATTTATACTCCTGAGTAAAGATCGCCTATGTTTCCTGCGATCGTCAGTTGGCCGAACAGAGAAGTGATCCGGAGGGGTGCTGGTTTCACAGCTCTGCTCATTACCGCCTCCTCAATGTCCATTTGCAGACCAAGAGAAGACTAGTTTTTGAAAATTTACCACTGGAATGATAACAGAGCCTGAGTCATTCAAGCTGTAAATTTTCCAAAATAGTCTTCTCTTGCTCTCCAAATGGACATTTTCTATGACAAAATTAAAATTTTCTTGAACAAATTTGAGGGGTAAAGGGTTAACGGGCTAGGTACCAAGGCAAGTAACTCTGGCATGGCCACCTTATCAAGGACAGTAACTCTACACCCGCACCAACCCAAATATTCATATTGCAGAGGGCATAATATCAAGGGGAGTAACTCTGCCATTGGCATTTTATCAAGGGCAGTAATTCTACAATTTTATCAAGGGGAACAACTCGGTCATGAAGACCATTTTTATAAATGGCAATAACTCTTACAAATAACAGCTTCAAAATGGCAATAATTCAGCAATGAACATAGCGATTGCCCATGAAGTAATGTAAATGGACATTCCACAAGGCCACTGCAGAGGCTGGTTTTGGCTGGCTTCACCATGAAAGGGATAAATAAGTACAATAAACATTACCACCACCTTTAACACTATCGGCCAAAAACGGCTTCTGCAGCGGTCTTCAGAATTGTCCATTTACAGACCAAGAGAATACTTTTTTGAAAATTTACCAGTGGAATGACTGGCTCGATAACCGAGCAAGTCATTAAGTGGTAAATTAAAAAAAATAGTATTCTCTTGGTCTGCAAATGGATATTTTCTATGAGAAAATTAAAATTTTTATTGAACAAATTCAAGGGTTAAAGGGTCAATCATCAAATCTAAATAACCGAGCCAGTCAATCCTGTGTTAAATTTTCAAAAAATAATAATCTCTTGCTCTGCAAATGGACATTTTTTTTTTTATTTAAACGTTTTTAAACAAATTTTAGGCTTAAATGGTGTATAAATTTATGTCTAAATATAAGTTTCTTGAGTGATATGTGGTAACTCCAAGCAATATCTATCATTCACAAAACGCAACAATGGAACAATGGCTAAATGAGATAGATCAAAGATCTGAAAATGGTACAGCTCAGATGGCAACTGTTATAAGTAGAAGGTATAATGAAGAATGTATTGATCTGACAAAGACTGCCAAAGCTTAATGTCAGACTGATCAAGACAGCAGATAATTTTCTGTCATCTGGACAAATTGCTACGTCCATCAATAGTTTTATAGCGTCTTGTTAAACAAACGCCTTTAACAATCATATCAGCCAAAAACGGCTTCTGCAGTGGTCTTGAGAAATGTCCATTTGCAGAACAAAAGACCATTTTTGAAAATTTACCACCTGGAATGACTGGCTCAATAACCGAGGCAGTCAATAGTGGTAAATTTTCAAAAATAGTCTTCTCTTGGTCTGCAAATAGGCATTTTCTATGAGAAAATTAAAATCTTTGTGAATAAATTCGAGGGTTAAATAAAGGGTTAACCATTTAACCCCTCCAAAATTTGTTCAAATAATTTCTTTTTTCTCATAGTCAATTTAAGGATGAAGAGATTATTTTTTCAAAATTTACCTGTGGAATAACTGGTTCGATTATCAAGTCAGTCACTCTAGCAGTAAATTTTCAAAAATAGCCTTCTCTTGGTCATCAAGTGGACATTTCTCAATACCACTGCAGAAGCTGTTGAGGTCCCGCTTTGGTGTTAAATGGATAACCCTTGAAAGTAGCGTCTTAATTTCAAGACATGATCTAGCTGCCTGCGTTTAGCATGACGGTTCAACTTTAACTGTCTGCTGAATTTATGCACACTACATTTTCCATTGGGTTTAACTCTGGATAAGCTGAATATTTTGAAAACAATTTCACTGAAATTTGTTGGTGGCTAAACCACCAACAACTTTCAGTCAAATTGGTTTCAAAATATTCAAGAGGTCCAGAGTTATTTCCCATTTGTATTATTGTCCAGTGGCTAATTGCAACAGGATAATAGTGTCACGATATATAGCTACAGAAGCAGATATGCACACACACACGTATCCACACACGCACGCACAGACATATACACATGTAATAATTACCTTATACTCTGGTGGGCTGCCTCTCCTCATATATGGGTTGTTAAAAGGAATCACGTCAGGCTTAGTTTGGTAAAGAGCCCGGCTAGATCTCAGCCCGGCTAAATGTGCTGGTCCTAGTGTCGCGAGGTCTTGAAGTAAATTTCGTGGCGAGGTCTGCACATACCCAGAACTCATGATAATGTTTGTTAGTAATAATTGTTCTCCTTGTCTGTTTTACTTTCGTAATTTATCGTTCATTTCTGATCGCAACTCGTCTACAACAATGTCAACTGAGTAAGTAATTTTGAAACCTAAGCACTTCGGTTGCTGCGTGTGTAAGATTAGTAACAGGTTATAAGAATTAGCTCATAACGCATGCAATATTAACCCTATTACGATGAAGTCGCCCCAACCCCGTCTCTGCAGGTCTCTTGAGAATTGTCCATTTGAAGGCCAAGAGCAGACTATTATTTAAATGTTATCACTGAAATTCATGACTGGCCCAATAACTGAACCAGTCATTTGATAGCAAATTTTCAAAAAAAGCATTTTCTTTAGGCCTACAAATGGACATTCAATAACCTAAAATTTCAATTTTCTTGACCAATTCTTGACAATTAACAGGTGATGTCCATGATGTGAGCATTCATATTATGATCTAACAAGTATATCAACACAGTAAACATTTAACACTAAAATTTGTTCAAGAAAATTTCAATTTTCTCATAGAAAATATCCATTTGCAACCCAAGAAAAATAGTCTCCTCTTGGTCTGCAAATGGACATTTCCTAAGACCACTTAATACACATATATATATATAGTATGTCTGTGTGTGGGCTTGTGTGTGTGCATGTGTGTGCGTGAGTGTCTGAAAATGATAAGCTTTACATTTTGCTCTAAACTCTATTTGAATACAGAACATTTAGAATATATTTATATTCATCCATAATGCGTGAATTGTTGCTCAGCTTCAATACAGGTAACAAACAGTGCATGTCGAAAATTAAAAATACTGCACACAAGACACAAGCGTCCCTGGGGAGAGGGGGGGGGGGCTTGCATAAGCGAGCATAAAAGCGCTGTTGATACAAAAATAGTGAACATTAAATATAGGTTAAACTTATGAGATAACTGGGACATTAACCGTGAAAGCATACTCATGTACAGCCAGCCACATATCCGCGTAGGCATGCAGGCACACACTTACATAAAAAAGCCCAAACAAATATTGTAAAAATAAAAGTGTTATCCCCACGTTTTGAAAAAACGTCAGGGTTATTGTAATCACCTTGGTCTGTCTGTCCTTCTGTCCGTCACGCTAACTCCTCCCAAACCGTTTGGTGGAATTGTACCAAATTTGGTATGTGGGTTACCAATAGGAATGCGCTTTGCATGACAACATTTAGATTAGGCTCCAACCTCAAGGGGGCGTGGCAGGGGTCAAAAGGTCAAATTGATTATAATGCATCTCACCCCAAATCGTTGCACAGAATTCAACCAAATTCGGTATGTGGCTTACCAATAGGAATGCGGTTTGCAAGACGAGATAGATATTAGGCTCCGCCCTCAAGGTGGCGTGGCAGGGGTCAAAAGGTCAAATTGATTGTCCGTCTGTCCATCACACTAACTCCTCGCAAACCATTGGATGGAATTCAAGCAAATTTGTTATGTGGGTTACCCATAGGAATGCGCTTTGCAAGATGACATTTAGATTAGGCTCCGCCCCGAAGGGTTGTGACAGGGGTCAAAAGGTCAGATTTTAACCTGCAGAAATTGATTGTAATGCATCTCCTCCAAAACATTTGGACAGAATTCAACCAAATTTGGTCTGTGGGTTATGAATATCAATGTTGAGTACATGAGTACATCTATATTTGGTCCCGCCCCCAGAGGTTGGTGGGGTGGGGTGGGGGTCAATTGGTAAAAAAATGTATTGCAATGCAACTCCTCTGACACTGCTAGACGGAATTCAACCAAATTTAGTGTCAGTTACCCATATCAATGTGGAGTGGATGAGTACATTTACATTTGGCCATGCACCAAGAGGGTGGAACATGGGGTCAAAAGTTCATGAAATTGATTGTAAAGCAGCTCCTCTGAAATCGTTTGACAGAACTCAACCAAATTTGATATCCGAGTTACCCATATGATTGCAGAGCGCAAGAGGCCATTTAGATTTGGCTCCGCCCGCAGGGGGCGGAAGAGGGGTCAAAAGGTTAAATTTTAACCTACGGAAACTGATTTAATGCATCTGCTCCGAAACTATAGGATGGAATTCAACCAAATTTGGTGTGTGAGTTACCCATAACAACGTGGAGTGGATGAGCATATTTACATTTGGCCCTGCCCCAGGAGTGGGGATGGGGTCAAAAGGTCATGAAATTGATTGTAATGCAAGTCCTCTGACGCTGTTGGATGGAATTCAACCAAATTTAGTATGTCAGTTACCAATATCAATGTGGAGTGGAGGAGCACATTTACCTTTGGCCCCGCCCCCATGGTGTGTGGGATGGGGTCAAAAGGTCATGAAAGTGATTGTAATGCAACTCCTCTGACACTATTGTACGAAATTCAACCAAATTTGGTATGTGAGTTACCAATATGATTGCTGAGTGCAAAAGGATGTTTACATTTGACTCCGCCCCCGGGGATGGGTTGTGAGGGGTGTCAAAAATTCAAAGCGGTGAACGTGGGGATTTGTGATGACGCATCATCGTCCGATCAATCTGGTCATAATTTTATATTTAGCCTTTGCGCTTACTGAATTTCAATTGCAAATTTTGCCACAGTTTTAACCTATAATCTACGTGTCGTCAACCCATATACATATAAATATACATTTAAAACCTGTGATACATATATATATATATATACTGAAGGCCAAGTGTTGGGGTAGAAATGGATCGTGCAGGAAATTTTCTACGAATTGCATGAAACACACATTACAGTGGCTGAGGATTGTCAATCATCTTGACTCCGGAAATAAGACAAATGCGGGATGGGAGGTGAAACGAAGAGTAATAATTATAGTTGCATTATAAAGCAAAACGGGAGAGCTTGACTTTGAGGTGTCCATCATTGTTCATGGATATGTACATTATGGTACAGCTGTCAAAGTTATATGACATTCTTGTTTGACAATCAAATTACAGATAATGATAATCTGGGGGAAGAGACCAAGCATATGACCTCTCGCGTCCTTAGCAGCATCAGTGCTTTAAACTGCTGGATGATTGCTGAAGCCAGGGGGGTCTCCCTCTGCTAAGAGTTCACTCAAAGATAAGAAAACTGTCTGTAGCAATCAGCTATATAAATCTCTTTCTGCCAACAACCAAAGAAGTGGATGCAGATGCAGACAGTAACATCACTCAAGCTGTAGCTTTATAATGTCATGATATAAACTCCAGCGTAACTCGACCTGATACCAACATGTGGCCATGGTGATAGAGAGTAATTATTATACATTGACAGAATAACCAAGCACCAAAATAGCTTCAATTAACCCTCGAATTTGTTCAAGAAAATTTAGATTTTCTCATAGAAAATGTCGATTTGCAGATCAAGGACTATTTTTGAAAATTTACCACTGGAAATGACTGGCTCGGTTATCGAGCCAGTCATTCCAGTGGTAAATTTTCAAAAATAGTCTTCTCTTAGTCTGCAAATCGACATTTCTCATGACCACTGCAGACCATTTTTGGCCGATATCAGTGTTAAAGGGTTAAGAGAAAACAAATAATACAAGCACTTAATTAACCCGGATCAGTTGCTTAATTAACACATATGGTTACTAAGCTTAATTTATCGAAATTTTATTATATTTCCTCTAAATACCTCAAAATGACTCAAAGCTTTCTGGTTGAATGAATAGTTTATTATGAGTTTTAAATAGAATTTAATTTTGATATACATTTTCAACACTTAAACTGTGCCAGATTGAGCTAGTTCTTTTACAGGTTCAAGATTATATGTCTGCATGTTGACCACCAAATGTCGCACAGCAACAAATTTATACATGTCAAACTCAGGACTTGGAGTACTATACTCCCATAGTTCATGTTTGGATTCCCAAAACAAAGACCTGGACTTCCTCTTTTTTTGGACCTGACACGACTAAAACAACGATTTTAAAGCAAATTACATGTATGGCAACGATTTGAGACTTCCATGTTTCCGGCTCCAAAAACTGTGACCCAGGAAGTCCCAGTTTTTCAAGATGAGATAACTGAGTGACACATGATCACCACTGTATTTATGTACTAAATTTGAGCTGAATATATGTCGAGACTTTAACCTTCAAATTTGTTTAGAAAATTTAAATTTTCTCATTGAAAATATTCATTTGCAGACCAAAAAAACTATTTTTGAAGATTTACAACTGGAATGACTGGCTCAATTATTGAGCCAGTCGTTCCAGTGATACATTTTCAAAAACAGTCCTCACTTGGTCTGCAAATGGACATTTCTCATGACCACTGCAGAAACCGGTTTTTTGTCGGTTAGAGTGTTAAAGGGTTAGTTTAGCAGAATCCATATTTTTGACGAGTTCTAAGTTAGTCAAGGGAGATAATTCTGAGGAATATCGGCAAATTTGGCTAAAATTAAATCATGAGTCTGTGTCTTCCCTTAATTTATAAACTGACAACTAATTTCATAAGTATGTTTTCAAACCTCTCCTAGATGAGCTGTACAACAAACGGACAGACAAGCAAATGGATAGACATATCACAATACTAACAGATGAACGGATGGATAGTGAGGACAATCCCAAAATGCCTTGTATTAGCTATTTATCTCAAAATTGCGCTGCAACGTAGCTTAAAATCGGGTTGCAAGGAATTAGGGAACAAAAACGTTTGACTATAAAACATTCAATGGTCAAGATTAATCTAGAAAACTAAAACTTTTCCTTAGCGAATGTCCATTTATAAGCCAAGAAAAGACTAATTCTTGAAAATCTTATCACTGGAAGGACTGGTTTGTTTAATTATTGAGCCAGTCATTCCAGTGGTAAATTTAAAAAAAATAGTCTTCTCTTGGCCTGTACATGGACAGATTCCTGCGGACCACAGCAGTGGCCAATTGTGTCCAGCTTGACCATTAAAGGGTTAATGAATTAATCTATTAGGCACTATAAAGCCTGCAATAATATCAAACCACTGATCAGGCACTGCTCTACAGATAAGGAGCTCCTCGCATACAGTGCTAGGAATACTAACTTGCTATTTAACAGATTTCAATAGCCTATTATAAAACCACAAATTATGTACTGCCTATATTAGCCCTTTAACACTCGAATTTGTTCAAGAAAATTTTAATTTTCTCATAGAAAATGTCCATTTGCAGACCAAAGAGAAAACTATTTTTGAAAATTTACCACTGAAATGACTGGCTCGGTTATCGAGCCAGTCATTACATTGGTAAATTTTCAAGAGTCTTCTCTTGGTCTGCAAATGGACAAATTCTCAAAAAACCTGTAGAAGCAATTTTTGGTTCATATGAGTGTTAATGGGGTTTTAAGCACAATACTCCATTGTACACTATTTTCTAGACAGACAAAAAACACTACAGTTATTATTACGCTTAAAACATGGCTAAGACCCAATGAAGATGACCCGATGACAACCCTGGAAAATCTGTCTATTCTATTAAAATTTAAATATTTGCAAAGATTTTTTACATTTTTTGTCTATTACATACTGATAACAATGACGCTCTATCCTCTACTTAAACTGAATAGTTTGTAATGGAGCTGTATTTAGGCCTGACAAGCATACAGTACTGGCCTGTACAATAACATTTGTAATTGCTCTAGGGGGGGGTCATGAGTGCTAAATAAACACACAACACAACAACTACTGATTCAACCCCTGACCTCCTGGCAAGTTTGCATAAGGTAAGCAATTGTTGGAATTCCTCTCTATTCACTATTCAGGGAATTTTCACATAGGCTTGATGATATGAACACTCTGGGCTGTCCTAAATCTTACCTGTTTGTGACCACTCATCCTATAACATTAGAAGATGGCATGCAGGCACGCATGCACGCACACACATATGCATGCACACACAGTAGTTAAACCTGCAACTTATCTTAAAGAACCACCACCTCGTTACCACACAAGGCAGAAAACTGATGTGACTGACAGTAGTGACCACATGTCAGTAGCGACCACCTGTCAGTAGTGACCACCTATTAGTAGTGATCTCCTGTTGGTAGTGACCACCTGTCTTTAGTGACTACATCAGTAGTGACCACCTATCAGTAGTGGCTACCTGTCAGTAGTGACCACCTATCAGTAGTGACTGCCTATGGGTAGTGACCACCTGTCAGTAATGCCCACCTGTTAGTAGTGACCACCTACATGTATTAGTAGTGACCACCTGTTGGAAGTGACCACCTCTCAGTAGTGACCACCTCTCAGTAGTGACCACCTATCCGTATTAACCATATCTGAATGCTTCATATCATGCAGATTCCATGTTAAGTGTTCGTACATCCTCAAAGATAGAAGACTGTCTAGCATAATTTTAGCTAATTATTCTGGTAAACAACTCTACTCCATTTGTCAGATGCTATCGACCAGTATTAAAATCAACCCATCAATGGTCAAGAGGGCCAAAAACGGTTTCTGCAGTGCTCCTGAGAAATGTCCATTTGCAGACTAATAGAAGACTATTTTTGAAAATGCACCACTGGAATGCCTGGCTCGTTAACTGAATCAGTCATTACATTACGGTAGTAAATTTTCATTTATAGCCTTGTCTTGGCCTGCAAATGGTCATTCACTGAGCGGAGATGTAGATATTCTTGACCACTCTTGATCATTAACTGTCTGCTAAATTTCTGCAGACTACATTTTCGATGGGAAATAACGCCGAACCTGCTTATTATTTTGAAACCAATTTGCTTAGTCACTAACAACTTTCAGTCAAATTGTTTTCAAAATATTAAGCCAGTTCGGCGTTATTGCCCATCGAAATTATCTGGTGGATTGCGGAAGTCAGACAGTTAATTGTTAGCATATACACACTAACGAAACATAGTCAGACTATATATGAAATATATATACCTAGTCAACTACTGGTACTCTATAAAAACTAAATTTAAAATATCTAATATCTTGTTGAACTTAAATCGGGATTTGGATCATTCCCAAATACGTTTTACTCATGTTCTAACAGTGCATTGAAACGTATATAAATACGATGTTTCTCAAACTGTATGCCTGTATCCCAAGTACAATGGACAACCCATCAAATTACGACACATACCTTTTAACAAAAGCTATATTTTAATTATGTATATATGTACACGTATTTAAAATGCTTTTGTACATTAATCCTTGCATTTAAAAAATAATTTCCTCAAAACAGATTTGCTAGCTTTATATTAATATCTACATGCACTATAATAAACATTTTAGACATACAGTCATTTTAATATCCCTGTTGACCTGATTTTCATCCACGTTTTTATTATCGAGTATCTACTGACTAGACACATTCTCAAGCACAGTGAAAACGCTCTATAGCGCCCACCCTCGTGTAACAGGAAAATGTTCGCTTAAAGACAGGTGGTCACCTAACAAAGCAATAACACATGTTTTTCTGATGACTACCTGTTTGAAAGAACTCCAATCTTTTAGTTCCAAAAATCTGTTTCGCGAGCGAGACTTTATTGTATTAAAGTTCTCATGTATCATTAAATAAAGAAACAACCACACAATATAGAAGATGCCTGTCACATTCTATCTATGTCTATTAAAACACTTCCATACAAAGAACGAAAATTTCTCACGGGATATAAATATTGAATTCTACTGAATATTTTGAAACCTATTTCACTAAACAGCAATGCTTTTCATTCAGATTGTTTTCAAAATAATTAATGTGGCAAAATTCAGTTTTTATATTTTTTAAATTTATATATATATATATATTATCATCGGAAATATGTATTTATATTAATTAGCCCTTTAATGGCTAAATTTTGTCAAGAAAATACAATTAGTTGTTTATTGAATATTGATTTGCCGGCCAACAGGATACTATTTTTGAAAATTGACCGCGCTTGAATGACTGGCTCAGTTATCGAGCTAGTCATGTTAGTAGAAAATTTTCAAAAATAGTATTCTCTTGACCTGCAAATGGACATTTTTCAAGACCACTGCAGAGCACGGTTTTGGCAGGCTTCACTATGAAAGCATTAAATATCACCTGCACCTGAGAGGATGAAAGGTGATTTGAAATACTTTACAAAATACCAAAAGTAAAATAAAATTTCGAAATCTATCCTATACAAATATTGAAATCAATAGCAGTACCTTTATACGCATTTCTTGGCCTAATTTCTAGTTGCTAAGACAACTGCAAGCCACCAGACAGTAATTTCAAGGGCCAATAACTTTAGAACTGCTGAATATTTTGAAAACAATTTGACTGAAAGTTGCTGGTGGTTCAGCCAACAACAACTTTCAGTCAAACTGTTTTCAAAATATTCAGCATATCCAGAGTTAAACCCAGTAGAAAACAGTCTGCAGAAATTCAGGAGGCAGACATTTAAAGTAAGTTATAGGAGTGGTTTACGTTGATATTATATTCCATATCTATTCTGATCTATATCATAATTATATAGGTATATGTGCTCATAAAATTTAACCCTCTAATGGTTAAATTCGGTCAAGAAAATTAATATATCTGCTTACTGAATGTCCATTTACAGGCCAAGAGAAAACAATTTTTGAAAATTTATCACTGGAATCACTGGCTTGGTTATCGACCCAGTCATTCCAGTGATAAGTTTTCAAAGAATTGTATTATCTTGGCCTCTAAATGGACATTCCACATGACCATAACAGGCCGGTTTGGCCGGCTTGACCATTAAAATGTAAATATTACAAACAACCTAATCACTTATGCGTGTGCGTAAGCTGGCATGCATGCATGCGCACACATATCTTAACATACCACCTGCTTTGTCCTTTAATCTTGCATGTATAGATGTATTTCCATAGATTATATTATGTGATGACATGTTCCTGAGAGCAGGTGTATGCGCTGATTTGCCAGTAAGGCAGTCAGAAACACAAGCAATCAGATGATTGCAACCTCTCGACCTCGCCTTATCATTTTTGTCATATCACAAAAGCTTTTGGGATTTTAGAGATTTTTTAGATTCCAATTTTTTCAAATTTTCCGTATATATTCGGATGATGCTCTAAGTTGTGGAATCCTTGTGGTCACACCCTTTCCTATAATGTTGTAAAATTCAAGCAAAATCTGACCAGCAGTTTCCGTGATATCCATAGATCCAGAATTTGGAGCATGGCCAAAGTCTGGAAATCCTCTTACATGACAAGTTCCTTCATTGCGTTAAAATTTGATTAAAATCGGGTCAGTAGTTTCTTATACACAGCTGAGTGAAGGCAACACAGACAGACAGACAGACAGACAGACAGACAAACAGACAGACAGACAGACAGACAGACAGACAGACAGACAGACAGACAGACAAACCTGATCGTAATACCCTCTTCCCCTGACAGGGAGAGGATAATTAGTCAATGTCTATGCTATACCACAGGTAACGACAGGTATTCAGGATACCTAGTGGGTAAACTTTCAAAAATAATCTTCTTGGTTTGTAAATGGACATTTTCTATGATAAGATTGACTTTTTCTTGAACTAATTTTAAGTTTTCAAGGATTAAGTGCAACTATAAGATTGGTTTTCTGTAAAACAGAATGTTTTTCAACCAGCTGTCAAAATATCAAGCCTCTATAATGGACAATTCCAGTTTTAGCTATGCCCCTCCCATCTCTGGGCTAAGCTCCACCAAAGCTGTGCCCATGTTGGGATTGATCGATCTATCAATTCCCCTGACTATAAATTTTTAGAAAGTTATACAGGTAAGCTGTTGAATATTTTGAAACAAATTTGGTGCTGGTGCTGCCTATGGCAGCAACAGCACCCAATCAAATTAGTTCCAAAATATTCAACAGCATGTTTATTAACCCTTTGGTAGTCTTGCGGAATGGATATTTGCAAGGCAAGAGATTGTTTTGAAAATTTACAACTGGAATGACTGGTGTAAATTTAAAAAAAAAATCTCTTGCCTTGCAAATATCCATTCCGCAAGACGTCCAGTCGTTCCAGTGGTACATTGTCAAAATAATCTCTTGCCCAGCATATGGACATTAAAAAGGGAAGTATTGAGATTTTCTTAACCAAATTTGACCATTAAAAGGTTAAATAATAAAGATATACAATTCGTATAACGACGCTCAGTCCGTCACTAATTACTTAGCTACGTCATTCATGACATAGTTGCTTATGACGTCATCCTACATGTCACATAGTTGACGTCACATGATTGACTGAGAAACTGGATTCCTCCATTTCAAGACAAATAGACTAGGTTGGAGTTAAATTGGCTGGACGGTAGGACGACAGCAACAGTTTCCTGCCCAATTAATTTTCAAAATTCTCAATAGAATACTACTTACATGATAAAGAATGTGTCATGTCTCGTCTGTAAGACTTTAAAAAAAACCCCATATTTATAATTTGTCATAATAAACCCAGAAATATGACGATTCCTTTCATTTCCTCTCATTACACATACAGTTTATGTCTTCATTTGTGACAGACATACATGTATGCCTAACACCCACCCGATAATCAATACCTGAGCTTAATTAAGTCTGACCTATACCTGAATATACAGTATAACTCACTAAGATACCTGCACTTGTCTTGGAGCCAAAAACTGCTAGTTCTTTAACCCTTACCACTGTCAAAATTTTTAATTTTCCAATTAAATTAAAACATGAACTGGTGTTTATTTTGCAACAAATTTGGTGGAAGATGTTGCTGTCTATCCACCCAATTTGTTGAAAAATGAACACCGCTTAATTTGCTACTGACACAGTAAAAGATAGAATATTGACATCAGTGTGGTAATGGTTAACCCTTTTACTGATAAATTCCCTGTATCTCAATCTTAGCGCAAATAAATAGGAAACCTGTTAAATATTTTGAAATTGATATGGTTGGAAGCCCTTGATGCAATGGCTTCCAGTCATATTGATTTCAAAATATTTAATAGAATATGCTATACATGGTAAAGTCCTACTCTAGAATTTGTCATTTAAATGGTTAAGACAAGAGGTCGAAAGTACCTACACCGATCCCTTTCCTAACCCTTTAATAACACTCATACCAGCCAAAAACAGCTTCTGTAGTGGTCTTGAGAAATGTCAATTTGCAGACCAAGAGAAGACTATTTTTCAAAATTTACCATTGTTATGACTGGCTCAATAACCAATCCAGTAGGTAAATTTTCAAAAACAGTCTTTTCACGGTCTGCAAATGGACATTTTCTATGAGAAAATTTAAATTTTTTTAAACAAATTTGACTATCAAAATAGTTCAAGAACCACCATCTGCTAGGTCCAAAAGGTAATATCCAGTAGCAAAATCAACTGTATATCTGAGTTTCGCATTAACCCTTTAACACTCATATCAGTCAAACACGGATTCTACAGTGGTCTTCAGAAATGTCCAATTGTAGACCAAGAGAAGACTATTTTTGAAAATTTACCACTGGAATGACTGGCTCAATAACCGAGCCAGTCATTCCAGTGTTAAATTTTCAAAAATAGTCTTCTCTTCATCTGCAAATGGACATTTTCTATGAAAAAATTGAACTTTTGTTGAACAAATTTGAGGGTTAAAGGGGAAAGAAAGGCGGTGACAATAAGGCAGGCTTTGCTCTACTGACAAAGTTAATTAACACTCTAACAGTCAACCACACAAAAATAGCTTCTGCTGTCGTCCTGAGAAATGCCCATTTGCAGATCAAGGAGACTATTTTTGAAAAATTATCACTGAAATCACTGGCTCGATAAGCGAGTCAATTATTCAAGTACGAAATGTGCAAAAATAGTCTTCTCTTGGTCTGCAAATTGACATATGAGAAAATAGAAATTTCTGTTAACAAATTTGAGGGTGAATGTGTTAAGAAGCACTAAGTATTATATTTCATATAATAAAAGTATTTTAGTATTATAGGATTTATAGTTATCATCTTCATAATAGTGCAAGTGCCCCCAAGGATGCACATCAGTATACGATTAATAAATCTGTCTAATAACAACGTCTGTAAAACCCCCGTAGCTGCAGAACAAGCGTGAAAAGTAGATCACACTGAGGTAACGCAGACTACTTTTGATTTGCTACATACCTTAAAGTTCTCATATAATAATATAACAGACATATTTTTTTAAATAATAAGGCATTGCAAGCAATACTAATCCCCTCGATTCCCGCTTTTGTTGAAAGGACGTGTAACGAATATGGGCGATTCAATTGCCTGTGCTATATAACTGATATATGTGTTTACATTACAGCGTTTGCTGTAAGTGAATGACGTAAAATTAACGAAGTTTGTATATTTCAAGGGTAATAACTCTGGCAAATATTGACGGAAACTAACGAAATAGGAACTTAAACTCTGTCTCAATACATTAGCAATACTATTAATCTAAATTCCAAATTTGGTTCAAATCCGTTTAGTCTAGCATGAGCTTTTGCCCAGAGACAGCCAAATCAACGAAGTTTATATTTCCAAGGATGGTAACTATGGCGAATATTGACAGAAAATACCGAAACAAGGATGTAATCTCCATTTAAATAGTTATCAATTGATATTCTGAATTTGGTTAAAATCTGTTTAGTCTAGCATGAGTTTTTGCCCGGAAATATACAAATTAACAAGAAATAATGATACAAATTTAATATCCGCCTTAGTAGTATTAAGCTTTTTCACGAATTCAATTCGAATCGGTTCAGTTTAACACAAGTTATTGTCTGGAAATTGTCAAATTAACGTTTATATTTTTCAAGGGGGGATAACTTCAGAAAATATGGACAGAACATAGCGAAACATAAACTTGACCTCCAGCTCGGTAGTATTAAGATATATTTCAAACTCGGTTCGAATCTGTGATCTCCGCGTTTATATTATTAAGTTAAATTTTGAATTTGGTTCAAAAATCTGTGATGGCTAACATAAGTTATTGCAGATCAAAGAATTTTTGTAAAAATTTCAAGGGGGATAGCTCTGACAAATACAGATGAAAACAAACGGAACATGAACTTGACATCCGGCTTATGACTAGTAAGTTATATTCCGAATTTGTTTAGTCTAACACAAGTTATTGCACGGAAACCAATTACTCACGTACCTACATATGTGAACGGGAACATTCCTACACATCCCTTAAACTTTGTCTTTCCGGGTATAATTATAGTATTTGTTAGTTTATGGGCACCGTAACTAGATAGAGGTGTGGACACCATTTTAAATTTAGATTGCAATCACCATTTTATTCTGATCTATTGTCTGAGCTGGCTGGAAATTCTTACATAAAAGCACAGCGTACCATGTTGGTTCAGTCATTCACCTGCAAGTTTCTGAACAAGAAACACGCGCAACATAGGCAATCTGTTAGACTAGGCCCTGTATTCATAAGTTACAATTAAAACAATCCAAAACTACGCGATAGTAGGTCGAAAATTATATACGAGTTATTTTCAATAATCATTATCTTGTGAAATTAAAAATAAATATGCTTTGTTATATGACATCTCGTTAAATATATTTTGTAATACATCGATCACATTCGTATGGATACAACTGATTGTATGCAACTTCTTGCACCGTGTGTATCGAGTAGGGCTGAGGTTCGTGAGGATTTTCACGAACCGAACTGGTTCACGATACAGATGTCCGGTTCACAAACTTTTTTAACATGCTATTGTATGCGAGAAATTACTCCTAACAGAAAATAACATTTAAAGGCAGATAGATGGCTTTATTGGCTAAACGGTAGAAAAACACAAATGACAAGTTCTGACAACAAATGTTAGAAAATAATATAAGATTCATAGCCAGCTAAGTTCCGTTCACGGTCATATTCATTCAGAGATTGCTTGTCTATTATCCCTTTCACAGACAAATCCCTGATCCCAAATCAATTCTTTATGATATAAAAAATCCCAAATCCAAAATCAATTCTTTATGATATAAAACTTACTCTATTGAATATTTTGGAATTAATTTGACTGGAAGCTGTTGCTGCCTAAGGCAGCAACAGCTTCTAGTCAAATTAATTTCAAAATATTCAACAGTTCTCCTGTATGGTTTTCCTAAAATTAGATATGGGAATTCATCGATGAAAGGGTTAGCTTATGTATGGCTCACGAACCACACGAGTCCCATTGAAAGGTTTACATTGGCTAATATAGTTCAGATTTGGCAAGGAAAAAGGGGTAGTTGGCTAATCTATTGGCTAATATTTTGTGAAAGCGAGGTCTGTCTGTGATAGAGATTTATACTGTATTATATAATATGCCAATGGTATCATCTTCAGCTTTAGAGGAATGGGGGGATTGGGAATGTAGGCTGATATGGAAACAAATATTAACCAAGCCACCTGTAATTTGATGCACTGATCATGCAAACAAGCGAACATTTAACCTTTTAACACTCACTAAACTTGTCCTAGAAAATTTAAATTTTCTCATAAAATTTTCCAATTGCAGACCAATAAGACATTTTTTGAAAATTTATTACTGCAATGACTGGCTCGATTCATTCCAGTGGCAAATAAAAAAAAGTAGTATTATGTTGGTCTGCCATTTCACAAGACGACTGCATTAGCCGTTTTTTGGCTGATATGAGGGTCAAATTCTTAGCACATGCATGCACAGCCAGGCGCGCCAAACTCACACCACAACCCCTCCCCCACCACCACCCCCTGACCCCCCCCCTACCTCCATCCGACCACCCCCTCTCTATAACATATTGCTATGATCAGGTTGAGACAGCAGAGGAAGCAGACTGACATACCCGGAGCTTAACCCTTTCACTGATGAATTCACCATTCATCTCATTTTCAAGGCAGCATACAGTAAAACTATTGAATATTTTGAAATTAATTTCACAGTTAGCTGTTGCAGTAAAACTAATATCAATGTAAAAAATTTTCAACAGTAAGTTTTATATCGTAAAGTATACTTTTTATGGATTTGTCAGTGAAAGGGTTAACAATCATTGATAAGCACAAATTAGATTTGCTTTGCTAATATTAGGGTATTTATCAGGAAATCTGACTTCAGTCAAGATGTAGCTATCGTAAAACACATGAATACTAAACTCATGATGCTCTTCCTACAGTCCAGCTAAAAAATTATTTAATGTGGATTCCAAATGAAACAAAACCGTTGAGTATTTAGAACATGATTGGATTGGAAGACATTTCTGCATAAGGCAGAAATGTCTTCCAATCCAATTATGTTCCAAATATTCAACAGAACATTTCATACATCGTATTCAAAATCTTACTAACATATTTGTTTGTTTTGGAAACATGTTAACTTCTGTATGAGCTGTACTGTAGGTATGATCATAGAAATGTACTATATTAACGTTAATACAGTACATTTCTATAGGCATGCTAAGCTATATTATAAAATATAAGAATACACGTGTAACCTGTTACTCGTTAATCCGGCTAAAAGCTAATTTTGCAATGTTCTTGAGAAATGCATATTTTCAGGCCACGGTTATTTTATTTACTATTAGAACAGTAAATTTTCAAAAATAGTCTTCTTTTCATCTGCAAATGAACATTTCATAAGACCACACTAGAAGGCATAAGTGGTAGGTCTGTAATGTACATTCGTTAGTTTGGAGAATCGCAAGCCAAGGGAAGACAAATCATGGTTCGGGCTCACTTGTATGGCCATGGGATTCGTGTGACATACATATCTTAACAAGTAATCTCTGAATGTCCTCTAAGTCTGATTTACCCACAGGACCATGAATGGAACTTAGATGGCTATAAATCTTCTAGCATTTGTCCTCAGAGCTTGTCATTTGTGTTTTTTATGCTATTAATTAGCCAGTAAAGCCACCAGCTTTTAAATATTATTTTCTGTTGAAGTAATTTATTGCATCCATTAACATATTAATAAGGTTCGTAAACACGTTTGTGGTTCAGACATGTGTTACGTGAACTGGTTCAGTTCATGAAAATCCTCATGAACCTATGTAACACAGAGGTGCATACTAAACACAGGCGAGTCGGACAAATGAAGGAACTGAGAATGGACCAGATGACAGGATAGGTGGAAAGACGGATGGCGGAAGAATAGTTAGACTGGCAGACACTAGCTAAACCAGACAGCTTGATAAATCGCAAAAATGTGGATGGCCAAATAGATTACAGAATATATATCTGGATGGAAGGATGGAACGCTGGATAGATCGTGGGAAAGACGATTGAAGAGGTGGATAAATAAATGGATAGCCAAGAGGATAAAAATAGTATTTGAACAGCTCAATATATAGATGCAGAATCAATGACACAAGCCAAGCTTTGTAACACAATAGAGAAACAACAACAAGAAGTAGTAGTAGTACTTCAATCAGACAATGAGTATGAAACTTTACAACTCAATCAATAACACTCTGTTTAACTGTCTGACTGCAGCAACCAGCCACCAGACAATAATTTCAATGGGAAATAACTCTGGACCGGCTGAATATTTTGAAAACAATTTGACTGAAAGTTGTTTGGTGGCTTAGCAACCAGCAACTTTCAATCAAATTATTTCCAAAATATTCAGTATATTCAGAGTTAAACCCCATGGAAAATGTAGTCTGCAGAAATTCAGCAGGCAGACGGTCAAAGAATCAATCAATCATTATTTATTAGCTAAATTATTAATCAAACAGATCCTGTCTCCAGAAATACCATATGTTCTACATTTGGCAGGCATGATAGAAACTCAATCCACGGGAGATGAATTAATGAATGAAAGCTAACTCTATTTGAAATAAATGGATTTATCTCACGCAACTGTATCGGCTAGCTATATATACAGTCGTTCCATTAGCCAAACAATCACAGCGAAAAAAATCCGATTCTAAAATTTCATTCTCCTCCTGAGTTTCTTCGACCATCTTTAAAAGGATTTCAGTAGGGAGCGAGGAAATCATTTTTTTTAGTCACTAATTTATTTTTAAATGTCCAGAAATATTATTTTTTCTGATATTTGACTCCAAGTGCATTAAATATGGATGTTATTGCCAAATGCAACAATTAGCAAAAGTGGCTCATATTGCTTACATATGCCATTAACCCTTTAATGGTCAAGCTGGCCTCTGCAGTGGTCTTGAGGAATGTCCATTTGCAGGTCAAGAAAAGAATATTTTGAAAATTTACCACTGGAATGACTGGCTCGATGATCGAGCCAGTCATTCCAGTGGTAAATTTTCAGAAATAGTCTTCCCTTGGTCTGCAAATGGACATTCAATGAGCAAATATTTTTTTCTTCTTGACCAATCCTGACCATTAACCCTTTAATTTACCAGTGGTCAAATATTTAGATTTTCTTGACCACGCTTGACCATTAAAGGGTAAAAAAAACATTGTATATTCTACATGTTTGAATGTTTGAACATTTATGCTGGGGAGAAACTAAATTCTCAAAAAAAAAAAAGATTTCAGCCGGGAGGATTACCGGAAAAAGAGACTATTTTTGTGGTACCTGGTGTTCAATTTGAAAACAGTGTTGCTGTAAGCGGTTTCTGTCTATGACAACAGCTGTCTATCGCAGCAACAGGTTTCAGCAACATTGCTTCCAATATTTCCACCAAATCTTTTACTAACTTGGGAAAAAATTAAACTTGTAGCATCCGTTAGGTAAGATTAATTAACAATATGATTCCTGAATTCCGACAATCACATATTTCCAAAAACAACCACACAGGAGGACAGTTGTTAACTATTTTGAAATTACAGTGACTGAAAGCTGAAGTGCTGAGTGCCTTCACACTTTTTGTTTCTTGGATTTTAGCAGAACCGCACAGATCTTGAGTTTTCAGTGTCTACCTTATGTCATGGGCGGAATCTATATTCTAGGGCAGTTTGGGAACTTTTTAACCCTTTCACTGATGAATTCCTCACACCTCATTTTCGCAAACATACAGGAAAACTGTTGAATATTTTGAAATCAATTTGACTGGCTTCCAGTCAAATTGATTTCAAAATATTCAACAGAATAAGTTTTATATCGTAAAGTATTTCCTTTTTGGGGATTTGTTGGTAAAAGGGTTAAGAGTAGACTCATACCATCAATTAGCATTACTTGTCTGACTGCTGCAAGCCACAGGACAATACTTGCAATGGGCAATAAATCAGGTCCTGCTTAATATTTTGAAAACAATTTTGACTGAAAGTCGTTGGTTTCTTTTCAAATATTCAGCATATCCAGAGTTAACGCCCCTGGAAAATGTAGTCTGCAGAAATTTAGTCGGAGGAGAGTTAATTAACAAGTCTTTTCTGCCTTACAGCGGCACACTATAGAAACCAACATATATAAGATTTCTATGGGGCGCAGACACGCTTACAGAAACATACCAGCATACATTTATATATGCAGTTACAGGCATAATGCTTTGATGTGGATATGAGAATTTGATATGACAATTAATAAAGGAATCCATTTCTGGCCATGCCCCGCCCACTTCTAGCTACGCACCACCTACTTTATTTTACACATCTTGGAATCTATTTATATACTTGGAAGTCAAAACATGTGCTGCAAACCTGTCCACACTTTGATGACCAGAGGAAGGAGGACAATGGTCTGACGAGATGGACCTCAAAACCAAGCTGTGGGGAATTGCGGCCAACCTCTGCCCGACCACCCAATTCATGACGTCTGACGGACTGAAGATTATTAAATACGGCCAGTCAAATGCAGAAGAATCCTGAATTCCCGGCATCCCAATTTCAAGGAAAAATACAGGTAAGCTGTTGAATATTTTAAAACTAATTTTACTGGGTGCTGTTGAGCTGCAGCGTCCAGTCAAATTAGTTTCAAAATATTCAACAGAATGTAAACCCCTTAAAGACAAACAATTCGTACTGTTGACAGACATTTTGAGTTTCATGGCGTTATGGGTGTGGGGCGTCAGCCTACATGTGACGTAATTGATAACGACGTCATATTCTTGAGCGACAGATCGGATCACTGTTATTCCACCTATCCAAAAGAAGCGTATTCAGTGAATGTACAATTGTATGCCAAAAGAAGTATTTTTGGAACTTTATCTCTAAAATTACAGGCTCAGTTATCTAGCCATGGATTCCAGTGATAAATTAAAAAAAGTTTTCGCTTGGCCTAAAAATAGACATTGGCCAAGATTAGTGCAATAGCTGTTTTGGCCGGCTTAAGCATTAATTGTCTGACCGCTGCAAGTCTTTGCAACCAACAACTTTCTGTCAAATTATTTTAACTGTTGAAACTGAGTTAACTGTCTCACTGCTGCAAGCCACCAGACATTAAATTGGATCATCAAAAACTCCTGACTTGCTGAATATTTTGAAAACAATTTGACTGACAGTTGTTGGTGGCTAAGCCACCAGCAACTTTCAGTCAAATTGTTTTCAAAATATTCAACATATCCAGAGTTAAACCCAATGGAAAATGTAGTCTGCAAAAATTCAGCAGGCAGCCCGTTAAATGGTTACGGCAGGTATATTGTACTACCAGTAGTTTTAATTTAGACATACTTAACAAAATACATTACACTTGAATTCTTTTTCTGAGACAGTATTATCCACGGCACACAGACCCTCATTCATTATAAACGTCATCAACCACCTGCGTCAATCAAACAAAGAAAGAACTAAAGAGTTATTAATGAACTATGCCAGATAAGTCAGTAAGAAATGTGCTGATTGTCTGGCCGATAGATCCCATCCAAGAATGACAACCACATCCTCGTGTACTCAATATTGGCTGAGAAACAAGTCACATGACGTCCTCTACTTCCTGTCAGTTTGAGAGAAGGGAATCAATTTGCCATCGTCACATATTGACAGCAGAGGAGAGTGGCGAGTGATCACTGGACGCAGGAGTGTAGAGAGATGTGGACCAGAGCTCTATTCATCAATAACTAATTTGCCTCGCATACTTAATGAATCAACGCTATGCATATCCAGGAAGTATATCGACAGTGACCGGATCAAAGAATCTAACAACATACATCCGCCAGTCTGTATGGTCGTAAAAATAACTCACGCGCCAACACATTCTATTCAAATTGTAGTGAGGACAAGAATAGCTTTTGACCATTTAATTATCAAAATTTGTTCAAGAAAATTTGTAGACCAAGAGAAGATTCACTTTGAGAATTTACCACTGGAATGACTGGCTCGGTTATCGAGCCAGTCATTCCGGTGGTAAATTGTCAAAGCTAGTCTTCTCTTGGTCGGCAAATAGACATTTCTGAAGATCACTGCTGAAACCATTTTTGGCCAGCAAGAGTGTTAAAGGGTTAAAGCCGAACGGCTGAGCTAAAATATTCAATACTAACCAATAACAGGAAGCTAATGGTACATATATGTTTGCAGACACATACAGATACTCACCATTACGATTCCATGCACCGTACTGTTACATGTACTGTCAACCAGTGTTTTCCACGGCCTCTCAATTTTGGTGGTTCCAAGGACCACACACCCTGAAATCTGGGGATCCCAAGTTCAAATATGGGGGTCCCAAACAGAAATCTGGGGTTCCCATTAAGTTTTTCTCATCCATGATAAAATTAGAGATAACCATGTACCCACAACTATGAATTATGGGGTCCCAAGATTTTTGTGAGAACTTTGTGGGGAAAAACCCTATAAAACTTATTAGTATTAATACACTACTTCTGGAGTCATAAGTGGCATTTGAGGTGAGGGGGGGGTATATACCTTAAAAGGACCCTTATGAGAATCCCTGCTTTCAACCCAAAAATCAAAGACAATAATCACCTCATGCACTGCGAGTGGTATTTTCAAGAGCCAGCAATGCAGACATCTGCCTAGATGTTCCCAACCTCACAAATCAATGTGAGCTCAACAAAATTTAGCCCAACAAAACGGTTGGGTATTGGAGGTGCTAGACACCAAATAACTACATGCAAAATGAATGCATATAATTCCACAGATGGCTCATCATTCGCTGAAGACAGACTACTAGAAATGGTGGAAGCGGAGTGTATATGAACATTCAGATACCAGCATGAAGAGAATACACATTCTCTGATCCTACTACAAAGCGATGTTCCAACTACAAAGCTGAGGAACATGCATTCCAGCCTGATGCCACTTTTAAATTCAGTGCAGAAAGGAAGTTCCAATTCCAGGGAAGCTTTACAGGCACTGGGCTGATGCTCCATGTTCAACAATAATGCTAGCTCCGTGAGCGATTGCAGGATGTAGTCCAGAATGCTGTATAGTCATAGTGCAGACAACTGTGGTACCCCACGAAACAAACAGGGAGACATTCTGACAAAATCTGGACAACACAGCACCCCGCACACAAAGCAAAAAGGAAAGATCATGCTATGCTACAGACAAATGGCTGAATGGAAGCTAGCACAATGACTAAATCATCTTAGATAGACATGGCCAAACAACAATTTTTCAGGTCGTGTCAGTCCACTGAGCATTACACCCGAGAAGAATTGACATTACTGATTGATTCAGTACTATTTGACTGCATGCAAGATCTCTATAGATGGAAGATGTCAGCGAAAGAGTTGTTGATCAACCTAAATTGTGGGGAGCAGAGGAAGATTTGGTGCGCATGACCAGTTATTGACAGAATGTGGATTTACGCGCCTTGTGAATGACTGCAGAAGGGCTTGGTGGGTGGAGCTGGAGAGGTGATGAGGGAGAGGACGATGAGGATGAGCGGGGAGGAGTTGGAGGAGGGAAGAGGGTGATGTGGAATAGGAGGGTGACGAGGTTGGTGGGGGGGGGGAATGAACAAGGAAGAGCTGGAGAGGGAGGGGAGGACTAGGGAGAGGCGCCAAAGGAACAGCAGATGGAGTAGGAGGAGGGTGATGAGAAGAATGAGGTGGAGGAGGAGGTAGAGGCGCAGACAGACAAGAAGGAAGGGTGGGGGGGGGAGAGAGGAGGGGGACAATGTGGAAGAGATATTTTCAATAAAATCCATGTAGCCTTTTATCATCCAATATAAAAAGATGGACTATGTATTGTAGGATGGTCATTTATCATTGACCAGTCTGTCTGTCATCGATTTCTTCTCTAGAACAACGTGTTACGCATCAACCATCTTGTTCTAATTAACATTTATCACAGAGATGTCAATAGAGTAATCAGTACAGTCTGAATAGCCATTTAAGGTCTTTTGACAATTTATAAGTAAGAGAGGCCTAAGCTGGCATACATTTTGGAAACCATGTTTCTAAAAGCTGTTGTCATGGCTTACAGAAATGTTATTCCTAAAATTAACACCAGTAACGATATACAAGCCAAATGGGATTTATGAATTTTACGAATCAGATTAGACACTCAAGAAATGATCTCATAATCAGTTACATCGCATGTAGGCTGATGATGTCATGAACGTTGAACAAGTTTATCAAGTGTACGACTTGCAGGTCTTTACTATTTAATAAACATGCTGTTGAATATTTTGAAACTAATTTGACTGGGTGCTGTTGCTGCCATGTGGCTGGGGATTAACTAGAAGTGGATCCCTTTATTGCAAATATAGCTTGTCTTTCCACACAACAGTGCTCTGTCAAATTAGTTTCCAAATATTCAACAGCATCTTTATCAAAATAGTAGACATACAATTCGTACAATTGCTTAGGCCATCACCAATTATGCAATCGTGGCATACTAATCTACATCATTCATGATGTCATTGATTATGACATCATCCTACACATCACGTAGTTGATTATGACATCATATGATGGATGGATAAACAGGAAAGATCCATTAACACAATTTTACCAGTATTGACAGCGTCACATACAACTCATACGCAGAAAAGCACAGCAACAGCTTGCAATCAAAATATTTGTTAAATAATCATCAAATCAATTTGTCGTCATCACATTTGGTTTCGCGTTGTTCAGATAAAAATAACAACATGGATTGATACAAAAACGTTTCTTTTGTCAATACTTCCTGATAAAACAAATCTCTTAACACGATGAAAAAACATGTGATCGCAACATCAACACACTTAGTTTGTAAAACAATGTGAACACAACTGTGCAAATGAGTAGAACTCTGAGTGAAAACCCCCACCCGATAACGTATCACCCACTAAATGTGACGAGTTCACTGGAAAATCCCAGGTACCACAGTTAGCATATGATCAAACCTGTATATCAGGGAGACAGAGCCAGCTGTTCTAGTGGTAAATTTTCAAAAATAGTCTTCCCTTGGACTGAAATTAGATTTCTATAGGAAAATATTTTGGTTTTGACTAAATTATACGATTCAAAGGGTAATTAATGGCAGCAAAATCTTTCCAGGAAAACTAATTCTATATATCAAAGTTTACCTGTATTTGACAGCCTTGAAACAACATTAACGTTGTTGGGATACTTCACTGTGGAAAGGTTCAGGAAATGCTTTCAGAAAATTACTATTTACCTGAGCTTCAACTTTCAATTTGTACCCTACCAGCTTAAAACGGCTTCTGCAATTCAGCAATGTCCATTTGCAGACCAAAGAGAGGTGTTGTTGAAAATTTATCACTGGAATGATTGACTCAATAACGGATCCAATAATTTCAGTGATAATTTTCAAAAATAGTCTTCTCTTGTTTCGCAAATGGATATTTTTTTTAGGAGAAAGTTAAATTTCTTTTAACAAATTTCAGTGTTTGAAAGAGCTAAAGCTATGGTCAGCTAAGAGAATCAATTTACTGAAATGAGTATTACATGGTGCTGTAGAAACCTGTTGCTGGATCATGACAGCAGACAGCAACAGGTTAGATCAACATCATCTGGTTAAGGTACTAGGAAATAGAATAAGTATAGTACAGTTCAGACTTCGAATACATCGTGTTCAAAATCGGTTTTGGGTGGGAAAAATTTAACTTAATTATGAGCTGTACTGTAAAGCAGAAAATCTTCATTAATCCTACAATTATGGTCAAAATTTAAAAAAGAAATTAAAAAAAAAAATTTGGCTCAGAGAATAGCCATTTATCACTAGAATGACTGCCTCGATTCCTTCCAGTGGTGCATTTTCAAAATTTAGTTTTGACTGCCTTCACCCATAAAGAGTTAAGTGTCACACTAAAAACAACTTTGTTAAAGAAATATTTTCTTATCACTGCCCTAGCGCGTTATCTTAAACATTTAACACTCAAATTTGTAGTTTTCTCATCAAAAATGTTAATCTGCAGACCAAGAAAGATTATTTCCGCAATGTTATCTCTGAAATGACTGGGTCAGTTATTGAGCCAGTCGTTCCAATGGTAATTTTCAAAAATAGTCTTGTCTTGGTCTGCAACTGGACATTTCTCAAAACCACTACAGAAGACATTTTTGGCCAGCAAGAGTGTTTTATGTTTAAAGCTTTGGTGTTAAAGGGTTAATTAGACTTTATTAACCATTTAATGCCTAAATTTAAACAGGAAAATCTAAATATTTGTTTATTGAATGTCCATTTGCAGGCCAAGAAGACTACTTTTGAAAATTTACCACTGGAATGACTGGCTCGATTATCGAGCCAATCATTCCGGTGGTAAATTTTCAAAAATAGTCGTCATCTTGGCCTGCAAATGGACATTCCTCAACACCGCTACAGAGACTGATTTTGGCAGGCTTCATCATGAAAGAGTTAATTAATCTTAGACGTTAAAATATTTAGACATATATCTATTAATCACAGTAAAATGAAATATTCCATTAATGTTTTCAAAAGATGATCAAACAGCACCGTGAGAAACCTCAAATTGAGTCTTGTCGTTTGAAGACAAACACCCGGCGTGTACATTTACTGGATGCTTGGCTTAGCCGAGCGCACACATCCTCCTGTCCACTAAGCCTGAGATGACACAATGAGAAGAAACAACGCGGCGAAGATAAAGAATGAAAGGAAACGACAAAATCTATAAACACGATTTCAAGCAAAGCACTGCTAAAAAAATTACATGTACCAGTATGTTTCATTCATGTAAAACTACCGGAAGGAATAAGGGCGGATAAACCACACACAGGAAAAAATACAAACTACTGCCGTGAACTTGGTTGCATCTGCACTAAGAGAAATTTCCCAGAATCCCCCTCTACGTGATCTTGAAGAGGAAATACGCGATAAGTACAGGAAACACATTCATAACTCTTCAGTGCTACTTACATTGGCACATATCCCGTAATTACTGAAAGAGTATAGAATAGTGATGGTGGCAGGGAGCTATCCGGTTATATTGATCCAAACCTGGGAAAGAGACCACCTCTCTTCTGAAGACAAATAATGGTGTTTAATGCTCAAGCACAGGCCAAAAAAAAAACAAGCTTCTGTACTTGTCTTGAGAAATGCCCATTTGTAGACCATGAGAAGACTATTTTTTGAAAATTTAAGCACTAGAATGACTAGCCGAGCCAGTCATTCCAGTGGTAAATTAAAAAAAAGAATCTCTTGGTCTGCAAATAGCCGCTTTCGATGGATTAAAGGGTTAAGCTAATTGGACTTTTGAGAACTTATCTCAAAGAACCGCCATCTTTTGATTTCCAAAGACAAACCCTTTAGCATATCACCTGTATTAACAGACCTCTATAGTGACTGCGTATTTGTGAACCGTAAGGTGGTCACTTTAGACAGGTTTTCTTGCATATTGAGAGGTACAAAATAAACAAGTGTACAGTATCAGTCCTCATCATCATCATCATCAACAGTCATTAGTAGTCCTTTAACCCTCAAATTTGTCAAAGAAAATTTATATTTTCTCATAGAAAATGTCGATTTGCGGGAAAAAATACTTAATGACCGGCTCAATTATCGAGTCAGTTATTCCAGCAACAAATTTAAAACATTTCTCTTCTTTTGCTCTGCATTTCTCGGAGACAACTGCAGAAGCTGTTTCTGGCCAGTTTGCGTGTTAAATGGTTAATAAACCTCTATATTTTGTCAGAATGCGGCCCTGAGTACCTGCAATGATATCTTATGGATACACCTCGATACACTCTATTTCACTTGTCATTCCAAACACCACAAGTCAGGTGAAAAATTTGTAAATGCCTTCAGCCGTGATACTTCAATGGTCAGATTTGGTAAAAAAAATCCTAAATATTTGCTGATTAAATGTCCAATTGCAGGCGAAGAGGATTATTTTTTGACTGACAGTTCTTTCAGTAAATTTATTAGTCTTGACTGTTTGCAATAGTCCTCTGTCTGTGTGCAGGTGTGCATGCATGCATGCGCGAGTGCGTGTGTGTACAGCACGTTAACTCAAGTTCTCCGGAAGGGAGGATCTTAACCAAACTTGGGCAGGAAATTAGGACAGTTGTCCCGAAGAAACGCATCAAATCTTGGGTCGAAAGGTCAAAGGTGATATAATTTATGTCCTACTGAAGAGATCTTGGGGTACTGACTTTGTGGGCAGCAATAGCTCTCAGTCAAAGTATTTGTAAATTTTCTTTTTCAATGATAAAACAAAAGCTAAACTGACCAAACCCACTCCCTGCAGTGGTCTTGAGAAATGTCCATTTGCAGACCAAGTGACGACTTTTTAGAAAATTTACCACTAGAATGACTGGCTCGATAACCGAGCCAGTCATTCCGGTGGTAGATTTAAAAAAATAGTCTTCTCTTGGTCTGAAAATGGACATTTTCTATGAGAAAATTGAAATTTTCTTGAACAAATTCGAGGGTTAAAGAATTAAACAAATTTAAAGGGTTAAAACGTAACACTTTACAATAACCGTGTCATATTTGGTCTGTGGAATTTAAAGCGTTAATATATAGTCTTGTTAGATCTGATTACTACATTCCTTCGTAAAAGCAGAAAGAAAAATCCATAGACAATTTCACTGATGGCCCGTAACGGTGCCGCGACCGCCTCTATAAAATGTACTTGTACTCGGGGCATGCGAAACAAATCTCCCTTCCCGTGAATTGTGAATTAACCTAACACGCTAGACATGATAGATGCAATCACACTGTGACTGCTCCCCTTCGCTGACAAACATTCTAGCCACCTCTTGCTATTCTTGGTGTTAACAAATATAGCGCCTGCAAGGCTTTTCCTCCAGAAAGCACCATCATTGGGGTGATGAGCACAAAATCCACAAACTGTATGACATCACTGTTAATAGTGTGCATTAACCCTTTAATGGTCATACCGGACAACACCGGCCTCTGTTATGGTCTTGTGGAATGTCCATATACAGGCCAAGAGAATAGAACTTTTGAAAATTTACCACTGGAATGACTGGCTCAGTGATACATTTTCAAAAATTCTATTCTCTTGGCCTGTAAATGGACATTCAATAAGCATATATAAAATTTTCTTGACCAAATCTGACCATTAAAGGGTTAATGGTCAAATTTTCACAAGAAATTCAAAATATTTGCTTATTGAATGTCCATTTGCAGGACAAGATTATTTTTGAAAATTTACCACTGGAAGGACTGGCTCGGTTATCGAGCCAGTCATTCCAGTGGTAAATTTTCAAAAATTGTCTTCTGTTGTCCTGCAAATGGACATTCCCTATGACCACTACAGAGGGCTGTTTTGGCCGGTATGTCCACTAAAGGGTTAAACCACTTACAATCATGTGATGCCGTTCTAAAAATAGCCATGAGACACGATTAGATTCACATGATACGTTACATAACGCTCCTTCAATAAGAAATTGAACACCTTGTCAAACCTGCTCAAAAGACCACCTGTCTTAAAGGACCACTATATTTTGTCTCCAAAATCATTTGCTATACAGCTGTGGATGAATTCAGTTTGACCTATGCCCCGCCCATTTTTAGTTAAGCTCCACACACAATTCGCCTTGTTGGGCTCGATCGATCCCTGAACTGCCTGACCATCAATTTCCAGAAAACGTGGCAGCAACGAGCACCTAGTCTAATTAGTTTCAAAATATTCAACAGCATTTTTAGTAAATAGTAAAGACATACAATTCGTACAGCAACGCTTTGTCCGTCATGAATTAGGCATTTGTGATGAACATATCTATGTCGTGAATGACGTGATTGATTATCACTTCATCCTAACCAGCATGTTGTTGATTATGATATCATACGATTGATGGATAAACTGGAAAGGTCCATTCCCTTGTATTAACTGATTACTGGCCATTCTGGCCAAAATCAGCCCGCACTCATGATTGAGAATTTTTGTCTATTTACAGGACCAGAAGACTATTTTTGAAAATTTCCCACTGAAATGACTGGCCCAGTAACTGAGCCAGCAATTACAGTGGTAAATTAAAAAGAAATTGTTTTCTCTTGGCTTACAACCGACATTTTATAAGAGTTAATTTTTTATCTTAACTATTAGCTCCTCTAATCGTGTCAGTTTAAAGTTTTCACTGGCGAATTGCAGGAAAATTGTTGAATATTTTGAAATTAATTTGACTGGAAGAAGTTTTATATCATAAATAATACACTTTTTCAGGGATTTGTCAGTGAAAGGGTTAACATTTTAATGGCCAAACCAACCAAACTCTGCACCGTGAGCAATGTCCATTTCAGACCAAGAGAAGACTATTTAAAAAAATTTACACTGGAATGACTCACAGTAAACGAGCCAGCCATTCTAGTAGTAAATTTTCAAAAACAGTTTTCTCTTGGCCTCAAATTGACATTCACACAAGCAAGAATTTTAAAAATCTTGACCATTATCACCTCTTGTGTCAAAATAACACTTTAATGGCCAAGCCAGCCAAAAACTGCCTCTGCAGTGATGGCGCGCTTTTGTAACATTGCGTACAGTTTTCAGATTTGCTGGGTTTTCAGAATTTTCCAAATTTCTTCGGATCACACCTGAAGTTCTGGAATCATAATGGATGGCCGCACCGTTCTCGAGTTAAAATTTGAGCAAAATCGAACCACCAGTTTCCGAGATATCCATATATCTAGAATATGCTCCAATCAGGATTTGGGTTCCTTTGTCTGGATCACAGCCAAAATCTGGAAATCCTCTTGCCCTACAAGTTCCTTCCTTGCATTAACATTTGAGCCAAATCGGATTAGAAGTTTTTGAGATACAGGTCCAGACACACAGACAGACACGATCACAATACCCTCTTCCCCTTACTAGGCGAGCTTAAGTCACCTTTCCAGAGTATCCATCTATCAATCTGACGTCATATGACATCATAATCAGCTAAGCAGCGTGTAGGATAACGTCATAATCATTACGTCATAAATGATTCTATATGGCCCGTCTTTAACTCTTAATAGTCCAACACTATGTATGTCTGTACTATTTTAAAAAGACGCTGTTGAATATTTCGAAACTAGTCAAATTCTTTCCAATATACTCAATAGCTTACCTGTAGTTTTCTGGAAATTGATAGTCAGGGAGTTCAGAGATCGATCGATCCCAACATGAGCGAGGTGTGGGTGGAGCGTAGCTAGAGATGAGCAGGGCATAGCTAACAAGAGGCCCAAGGGTCCTGTATCGCTCACCTGGACAATAGGCATTTCAACTAGAATGTTCTTTATCAACATGATGGCCACCAAACCGTTTATCCGACAGTTTCGAAAATTGCAAATTTGAGATCAGAATACCCAAAAACACATATAAAACCAATTTCGGCCTCAAAATCCATCAAATAAAAAATCCAATATGGCCACCAAACATGCTATATTTTGATCGGCCCACAGCGGCCATGTTTTTTGACAGATCAACTTCTCTTGAACAAACTATAATGGCCCTTAGGCCCTAATCATATCTGCCAAATTTCGGCCCGATCCCTTTAGCGCTTCTGGAGAATAAGTAATTTTCGCGAAAACTAGGTCATCCAAGATGGCCACCAAGCAAATCGGCCAATCAGGTTGCCTTGAACAAACTTGGGTCTACCGTTGCCTCAGATTATGTGTTATGAAGTTTCAATCAATTCCTCCAGCGGTTTCGGAGAAGATTTTTTAGTGTTTCTAAAAATCATCGATTTTGGCCGACGACCGTCTTGGATTTTGACCGATCCGCTTCATTTGAACAAACTTAGATCTCTATGCCCTATGAATGCTTCCTCCAAAATATAATTGAAATTGGCCCAGTGGTTCTTGAGAAGAAGTCGTTTAAAGAATTCTCCATTGCTTTACTATGGGCCCGTTGATTTACCATGGGAGCCTATGGCGGGAAAACAAACCAAGATGGCAGTCAAACAGTTTATCCGATAGTCTCGAGAGTGGCATATTTGAACTCGCCACACTGATAAGCATATATAAAGCAATTTTCGCCATCAAAATACATCAGATACAAAAAGCCAATATGACCAACAAATGCTAAATTTTGATTGGTTGATGGCGGCCATGTTTTTTAACGTACAAACTTCCCTTGAACAAACTTGAACGGACCTTGGTCCCTAAGCATATTTACCAAATTTCAGACCTATCCCTTCAGCGGTTCGGGAGAAGTCGTTTTCACGAAAACTAAGTCATCCAAGATGGCCGCCAGACAAATAGGCCACTCAGGTTGCCTTGAACAAACTTGGGTCTACCGTTGCAATAGATGATGTGCTATGAGTTTTGAATCAATTCCTCCAACAGTTTCGGAGAAGATTTTTTAAAGTGTTTCTAAAAATTGGCCATTTTGGCCGGCGGCCATCTTGGATTTTGGCTGATCGACTTCGTTTGAACAAAGTTGAATCTCTATGCCCTAGGGATGCTTCCTGCCTAATATAATTGAAATCGGCCCAGTGGTTCATGAGAAGAAGTCGTTTTAAAGGAAATGTTGACGGATGGACGGACTATGGACGGACACACGACGGACAGTCGCCACGACATAAGCTCACTTGGCCTTTCAGGCCAGGTAAGCTAAAAATGGAAAGGTGAATTATAAAGTGGTCCCATTGTTGCCACAACATCACACATATCCAAGGCCTCCAGGTTGAACTTTGCTCTGGCTTGTAATCTATAACATTCAAGTCTATGTGATACCAATGGAACACATTAAAGCAAGAAGCGCAATCAAAGGATGATTCGCTTACAACTAACAGACTTAGAAGTGATTTCGATTGGCTCTTAATCAACATGTGACACAGAGCCTAGAGCTACAGAATGAAGCTTATTAAATAGGTTAGGTATTTCTAGTGGCACTTAGGTGGACAGATAACTGGATGAATTCGTAGGGTTGTGCTTCTTGTTCGCGATCTTTGATTTTATCGATTTTTTAAACCATCAGTTCGATATGATATTGACACTTATTCTTGTGAATCATAAAAATATCAGATTTCGTTGATTAGGAAAATTTCAAATGCATCAATAGTCTGTTTGTCTGTCTGTCTTTGTTGGTCTATCTGCCTGTCTGCTTGCTTGCCTGCCTGCCTGTCGTGTATTTCTGTCTGTGTGCTTGCCTGCCTGCCTGCCTGCCTGTCTGTCTGTCTGTCTGTCAAATTGTTGATATTTCTGACAAAGCTGTGTAAGTCGATTTTTCACTGGAAAGCCTGTTTTTCTATCCAAGCCAGTGATAAAATACTCTTCTCTTGGCCTGCAAATGGGGATTGACTAAATTTTAAAAAATGTCTTGACCAGTCCTGACCATTAAAGGCTTCAATTGAAGTTCTATGTCATGTGGCTAATGAAGGTGTGTATTATTGACAGATCAAATCTATAATTTACCATCTCCAAGATGAGCGCTTCTACATTCTACAATAATAACTTTTCCACTCGAAGACAATCATTTCTCCCCTGCAAGCCATGAAATATAATGACCCAAGCTCCATATTTAGGCTAAATTATCCTGAAAATATCCACTCACATAGGAGTCTTGTATACCTTCAAGTAGACGTTATATACAGATCATATATAGATAGATCTACATGTTTTAGTGGGCAAAGCGGGTGATTTTAATTTGCATGCAAATTAACTATATAACAATCCGTTTATAATGAAGCGGGCCAAAAGCCGGCTCTACAGTGGGCTTGAGGAATGTTCATTTGGAGTCAAAGAAAAGTATTTTTAAAAATTTACCACTGGAATGACTGGCTCGATATCCGAGCCAATCAATGCAGTGGTAAATTTTCAAAAATGGTCAGCTCACTGCCTGCAAATGGACATTCAATCAGCAAATATTTTTTATTTATTTGACCAAATTAGACATTAAATGGTTAAGAACCGGATACAAATTTTAATTTAATAATTAAATGGGCAAGAATCAGATATAAATTATAATAATAAATTAATAATAGCTGCACCACCCAACCAGAAATTCAATTATACTAGACTTCCGGATAACTTGTCAGAATCGACACAGGCGCTGTCAACATCACGAATGAGTGGACGCTATACTAATCTGCCATGTCCAGCTCGAACAATGACCAGCAACATTAGAACAATACTGACATTTACAGCAGCTATGCTTAATTTGCTCAAATATTGACCACAGCCCTTCCTATTTCACCGCTGTAGATCATATTCATGTACACTATTAACCAACTGATTATTTTGGAGCCTAGAGAAAGCAATGACTTTCAATCAAATTCTTCTCCAAGAATTCCGTATTTGTCACAGTTCTATATTTCTGTGGAATAATTTTCTCTGATTATTCAGAGTGAACTGGTTCAATGTAACAACTCTCTTGATCTCGTATTGTCACATGTTGCTGAACTGATAAAGGCTGCTCGAGATGACTGATCCAGGAATCACAGGCGAACTAAATTGATGATAAATCATCATCGTGATTGCCATAACAACGCAAAACTTTGCGATGGTCATACCAATAAGATATGTGGAATCGAGAGATGCTGACTTTCTGGCTTGCGGGAATTCTGAGCGATATTATTGCCGGTCAGAACGGCATTTGCAAATTCAGAAATGTGGTCTAATGAAGGTCATGAAGAAATGACATCACACTAATGGGCATGTATGACTGATCAAACATCTCATAACATTTTCAAGTACAGTCCAGCTCATCAATAAGTTAACATATTTCCAGATTAAAAACAGAAACATGTTAGTTAGTAGACTTTGGAAAGCGATATAAGAAATGGTTTCTTGAATATTTTGGGACTTAATTTGGTTTTAAAATGTTCATCAGCACGTTTTATTTTGTTTTGGAAACATTTTAAGCTATTACTAAGCTGTACTGTAATTTATCAAAAACCATATTTTAGATGAATTTTATGTTTATCAGTCCTGGTAGATAACGCTAACGAATACATAGACAAATGTTGCTAAGAAGGAATCATGAGAGCACATCTCCAAGATACATATCAAGTTTACTTGTCCATCGCGGAACATGCCGTTTGTTGTGCATATAGTGCCTCAATAGGAGAGACGTTATTGTCTTAACCCTTTAACCCGTCAAAACCAAATGTCCATTTGCAGACCAAGAGAAGACCATTTTTTTAAATTTACTATTCCAGTGCTGAAGCTGTTTTTGGCCGATATGAGTGTTAGAGCGTTAAACTACAACTATATTATGATATTCCTGATTTAGAAGACAGATCCACCATATATAATCCCCTCATGAATTATATACAGAAAGCCATGTGATTATCATCACTAACACCTGTATTAACAGGCTGGCTGCTGCAAGCCAGCGGACAATAATTTCAATGGGCAATAACTCTGGACTGGCTGATTCTTTTGAAAACAATTTGATTGAAAGCTGTTGGTGGCTTAGCCAACAACTTTCAGTCAAATTGTTTTCAAAATTTTCAGCATATCAAGAGTTAAACACCATGGAAAATGTAATCTGCAGAAATTCAACAGGTAGATAGTTAAGATGCTCCGCCCCTCCACACACAATCCCACCCACCCCTCCCACCCATCCCCAAATCACCCAAACCCCCTGCCAACCAACACTCACACCCTCCCAAACCCATCCCACACACACCCTTTGCTAAATAACAACAAAAAGATGGGGTTCATTTCTAGGTTTTCATACCTTGGACACACGTTTAAATCGATTTTTAAGATTTTGAACCATGAATTTCCAGAATCCAAATTTTAAGGCGATTATACATGTAAGCGGTTGAATATCTGAAAACTAATTTAACTGGGAGATGAGCAACAGCTCCTAGTCTAATTAGTTAAAAAATATTCAACAGATGTTTATTAAATTCACCAAAAACATACAATTCATACGCTTAGTGTTGAACATTTGCCGCTTTCCTGATGGCCCAAATGACTGTTTAGCTTGAATCTGAAAGACTGAGAAAGCAGAATAACTGTCATAATAACTTCTAGAAGAAATCCTTCTCCCACACCAAATGTAAACACAGCGGAGATGACACTCTGATCATCCGTCAATAAACAAGAGTGCTGGAGTCCCCTAACACATCCCTCCATCAACAAATAGAAGAGAATATGTCTACAGTTTCTATGAAGACAAGAAGATTTCATGATTTCAATTGTTAACCTATTTATTATCTTGTAGTATTATAATGAGCCAGAAAGCAGCTGTGTAGATAAATATGATTGACCTTTCGCTGATTGCAACCAATTAACCCTTTAATGGTCAAATTTAATCAGGAAAATTAAAATATCTGTCTATTGAATGTCCATTTACAGGCCAAGAGAATACAATTTTTGAAACTTTATCTCTGGAATGACTGGCTCGCTTATCGAGTCAGTCATTCCAGTGTTAAATTTTCAAAAATTTTATTCTCTTGGCCTGTAAATGGACATGCTACAAGACTATAACAGTGACCGGTTTTGGCCGGCTTGACCATTACAGGGTTATGCCCCGCCCATTTCTAGCTATGCCCCGCGCCCATTTCTAGCCCACTTTTTATGAGTGTTCGAATCGATTTGACCCTTTGACACCTGAATTCCTGCAATCTAAATTTCAAGGGTAACTATACTTATACTAATTACTATGGCAGCAGCAAATCCCAGTCAAATTAGTTTCAAAATATTTAACAGAATGTTTTTTAGATCGTAAATTAATCCGACATACAATTCATACACTTTTCTTTTCAATCTTCACGATGGAGCTATATGCCATTTTGATTGTGATGCCAGGTAACATTGCCGAGTGAATTGTCATTTGGCTTGCGGGAATTCTGAGCGATATTATTGCCGGTCAGAACGGCATTTGCAAATTCAGAAATGTGGTCTAATGAAGGTCATGAAGAAATGACATCACACTAATGGGCATGTATGACTGATCAAACATCTCATAACATTTTCAAGTACAGTCCAGCTCATCAATAAGTTAACATATTTCCAGATTAAAAACAGAAACATGTTAGTTAGTAGACTTTGGAAAGCGATATAAGAAATGGTTTCTTGAATATTTTGGGACTTAATTTGGTTTTAAAATGTTCATCAGCACGTTTTATTTTGTTTTGGAAACATTTTAAGCTATTACTAAGCTGTACTGTAATTTATCAAAAACCATATTTTAGATGAATTTTATGTTTATCAGTCCTGGTAGATAACGCTAACGAATACATAGACAAATGTTGCTAAGAAGGAATCATGAGAGCACATCTCCAAGATACATATCAAGTTTACTTGTCCATCGCGGAACATGCCGTTTGTTGTGCATATAGTGCCTCAATAGGAGAGACGTTATTGTCTTAACCCTTTAACCCGTCAAAACCAAATGTCCATTTGCAGACCAAGAGAAGACCATTTTTTTAAATTTACTATTCCAGTGCTGAAGCTGTTTTTGGCCGATATGAGTGTTAGAGCGTTAAACTACAACTATATTATGATATTCCTGATTTAGAAGACAGATCCACCATATATAATCCCCTCATGAATTATATACAGAAAGCCATGTGATTATCATCACTAACACCTGTATTAACAGGCTGGCTGCTGCAAGCCAGCGGACAATAATTTCAATGGGCAATAACTCTGGACTGGCTGATTCTTTTGAAAACAATTTGATTGAAAGCTGTTGGTGGCTTAGCCAACAACTTTCAGTCAAATTGTTTTCAAAATTTTCAGCATATCAAGAGTTAAACACCATGGAAAATGTAATCTGCAGAAATTCAACAGGTAGATAGTTAAGATGCTCCGCCCCTCCACACACAATCCCACCCACCCCTCCCACCCATCCCCAAATCACCCAAACCCCCTGCCAACCAACACTCACACCCTCCCAAACCCATCCCACACACACCCTTTGCTAAATAACAACAAAAAGATGGGGTTCATTTCTAGGTTTTCATACCTTGGACACACGTTTAAATCGATTTTTAAGATTTTGAACCATGAATTTCCAGAATCCAAATTTTAAGGCGATTATACATGTAAGCGGTTGAATATCTGAAAACTAATTTAACTGGGAGATGAGCAACAGCTCCTAGTCTAATTAGTTAAAAAATATTCAACAGATGTTTATTAAATTCACCAAAAACATACAATTCATACGCTTAGTGTTGAACATTTGCCGCTTTCCTGATGGCCCAAATGACTGTTTAGCTTGAATCTGAAAGACTGAGAAAGCAGAATAACTGTCATAATAACTTCTAGAAGAAATCCTTCTCCCACACCAAATGTAAACACAGCGGAGATGACACTCTGATCATCCGTCAATAAACAAGAGTGCTGGAGTCCCCTAACACATCCCTCCATCAACAAATAGAAGAGAATATGTCTACAGTTTCTATGAAGACAAGAAGATTTCATGATTTCAATTGTTAACCTATTTATTATCTTGTAGTATTATAATGAGCCAGAAAGCAGCTGTGTAGATAAATATGATTGACCTTTCGCTGATTGCAACCAATTAACCCTTTAATGGTCAAATTTAATCAGGAAAATTAAAATATCTGTCTATTGAATGTCCATTTACAGGCCAAGAGAATACAATTTTTGAAACTTTATCTCTGGAATGACTGGCTCGCTTATCGAGTCAGTCATTCCAGTGTTAAATTTTCAAAAATTTTATTCTCTTGGCCTGTAAATGGACATGCTACAAGACTATAACAGTGACCGGTTTTGGCCGGCTTGACCATTACAGGGTTATGCCCCGCCCATTTCTAGCTATGCCCCGCGCCCATTTCTAGCCCACTTTTTATGAGTGTTCGAATCGATTTGACCCTTTGACACCTGAATTCCTGCAATCTAAATTTCAAGGGTAACTATACTTATACTAATTACTATGGCAGCAGCAAATCCCAGTCAAATTAGTTTCAAAATATTTAACAGAATGTTTTTTAGATCGTAAATTAATCCGACATACAATTCATACACTTTTCTTTTCAATCTTCACGATGGAGCTATATGCCATTTTGATTGTGATGCCAGGTAACATTGCCGAGTGAATTGTCATTTGGAGGTGAGGGGACTATGTTTGAAACATTTTTGCTGGAATGATCCAGTCAGTCCATTGATAGTTTACGAAATAGAAAATTGACTTTATTTTGCAGATGAAATTTCAGACTGGAGGTGCCGGCTAAAACGTTTTCTGCAGTGATATTTGAAAATTGACCACTGGAATGACTGGCTCGATAACCGAGCCAGTCATTCCAGTGGCAAATTTTCAAAAATATTCTTCTCTTGGTCTGCAAATGGCCATTTTCTATGAGAAAATTTGAGGATTAATGTGTTAAAGAATTTATAATCGAAGCATAACTGCAGTCGCTAAATGAATATCGACATCTGGACAGACGCATGCACAGTCAAACAGATCAAGACCAAAACACAAATACATCACCACCAGCCACCAAGCCGCTTTCATATCGCTAGATAAATAATAACGTTCAATCAACTATTCTGCAGGTTTCCCATTTTACCATCCTGAAAAGAACGACTGCTTCGGAGAAATTAGGTTACGTTAGAGAAATATTCATCACAGACTTTCTGTCAACAGATTTTGTTTACTTCAAATGTAATAACATTGTGATGACCCTGAAGTGAAATATATCGAGAATTGAGGGAGGTTTTAAGAATTCTAAAATCAATATGGTGTGTAGAAATACATATCGAACATGAACGGGGAGATGACGGGGCGCTTTACAGAAATGTATTCTGCCTAAAGCACTTTGAGGACCACCTATACCGGATGCTCAACAACAGAGGGCTGGAAGAATATTGTAAGACGTTGACAGTTGATCGATAGAGTGAGCAAATAAAGGAAAAACATAAGTTGAAATGGGAAAACAGGATTTAGGATTTAACCCATAATAATCCATTTTCACTCCGGATCGATTGTGTTTCTCAAGCATTTACGATCATTTGCTCGACGTTCATTAGGTAAATAGCACGTTAACACTTTAACCATTTAACACTTAAAATTTGTTTAAAAAAAATTGTTCATTTTCTCATAGAAAATGTCCATTTGCAAACCAAGAAGACATTTTTGAAAATTTACAAGTAGAATGACTGGCTCGGTTATCGAGCCAGTCATTCTAGTGGTAAATTTTCAAAAATAGTCTTCTTTTGTCCTGCAAATGAACATTTCTCAAGACCACTGCAGATGCCATTTTTGCCTGATATTAGTGTTAAAGGGTTAACATTCATATTAGCCAGTAATTTGCCTCTTAATTCTTTTCATGTTTTGCTAGTTGGAAAAGATTTGCAGAAATTTTATAAGAAAGTAAATCAAACAGAACATCAATTATTCTCCTCGAGACAAAAGACGAACCAAAAGCCATTGTCCCACGATCACATGAGCCATATACAGGTCAAATTTCTTTAAAAAAATAAAATTAAATTCTCATTGAAAATATAAATTTTTAGACCAAAACAAGGCTATTTTTGAAAATTTACCACTGAAATGACACACTCGATATAATATCGAGCCAGTCATTCCAGTGGTCAATTTTCAAAAATAGCATTCTCTTGTTCTGAAAATGGACATTTTCTAGAGCTTGACCATTAAAGGGTTAAGATTTATTTTATTTTTCCCTCATAAATGTAGAAATGTTTCACCTGTCATATGTTGATTTTATCTCTTGACGAGGTTTATGCATAAATGCCATACAGTGACAATCCTGCAAATGATGTGCCTGTTGTTGCTCTATATTCAAAACAACACTTATGGCCATACACGCACACGCACACACACACACACACACACACACACACACACATGTAGTGCAGGCATGAGTGAGGTCATGCACCTACACCTATATGTGGAATAACAGAAGCAATCTGTTCAGAAGTGCATTACTGAGGACATAATGTATCTATTTGTACTGATCGAGTACCAGCAAAGCAAAGACTCATTCATTTTAATGTCAATGCCAAACAAATGGCCCTCAGGAAAAATAGAAGGCTGTCACGCTTTTAGAGATTAACCCTTTAATGGCTAAATTTGGTCGAGAATATCAAAATATTTGTTTGAAAGGCAAGAGGCCGATTTTTAAAAATGTTACCACTTGAATGACTTATTTCGGTAGTAAATTAAAAAAAATAGCATTCTCTTGGCCTTCAAATGAACATGCGCCAAGAACACTGCAGCAGAGGCCGGGTTTGGCCGGTTTCATCATGAAATGGTTTAAAGCGCATTCTGGCTCCCTCTCTGGTACATTCACCTTAATCCTTAACTATTTAACCATTTAGCCCTTCAATTTGTTCAAGAAAATTTAAATTTTCTCAGAAAATGTCTATTTGCAGACCAAGAAGACTATTTTTGAAAATTTACCACTGGAATGACTGGCTCGGTTATCGAGCCAGTCATTCCAGTTGCAAATTTTCAAAAATAGTCTTCTCTTGGTCTGCAAATACATTTCTCAAGACCACTGCAGAAGCCGTTTTTGGATGATATGAGTGATAAAGGGTTACGGGTCAAATTTGGTGTAGAAAATTCCAATTTTCTTGTAGAAAATGTACATTTACAGGCCAAGAGAAGACTATTTTTGAAAATTATCACTGGAATAACTATTATTTCAAAAAAATAAACATGTGGCCTGCAAATGAACATTTCTCAAGGCCAGTTGCAGAAGCCATAGACTGACACAGGTTCCAATTACATTAGTTTCAAAATATTCAACAGAATATTATTTATATCATAAAAAAGTTGTCGTTTCAAGCCTGTAAAGGTTAATGAGTTAAATGGCCATTGGGGTGGGGGGGGGGGATAGAGGCCCCCGCCACTCTATTTGTGCGCTTTATTATAAAGAATCACATATATATATATATATATATATATATATATATATATATATATATATATATATATATATCAGAAACACACAGGAATAATTATGTAATTAATCAAGATACAGATCATTAACAAATTTGACCCTTTAACCCCTTAAGGTTCAATTCGGCCAAAAACAGCGGTGGTCTTGGGGAAATATTTATTTGCAGACCAAGAGATTATTTTGAAAATTTACCACTGGAATGACTGGTTCGATAAACGAGCCAGTCATTACAGTGGTAAATTTTCAAAAATAGTCTTCTTTCTCTTGGTCTGCATATAGATATTTTCTGAGAAAATATAAATTTTCTTGAACAAGTTCGACGGTTAAAGGGTTAATCCTTATATACCTGAAACAAATGAATCTTTATGGTGCAAGGTATATTCTATTGAATATTTTAAAACTAATTTTACTGGGAGTCTGGGAACAGGTTTCAGTGAAATTAGTTTTAAAATATTCAACAGCTTTACCGTAAAGTAGTCTTGAAACTGAGACACTCAAATTTCAAGGGTCAAAAGTCGACTGGCTACAGATGATACATGTGACTGCACAGGATTACTTAGTCTTTAAATTATAGATTTTTGTAAAGAATTTAGCTGAAATTTTAAGCAGCTGAATACATTTTATTCTAAGATTGTTGGGAAAATATTTATGGCCAAACAATCAGCTAAGGGAATGGACCTTTCCAGTTTATCCATCATCGTGATGCAGTCTTAACCATTTACCAACAGATCCCTGAAAAAAGTAAATTAATTTTTTCACATAAAACTATAGAAATATTCAACAATTTTCCTGTACAGTTGACTAGAGAGAGAGGAGAGAGAGAGAGAGAGAGAGAGAGAGAGAGAGAGAGAGAGAGAGAGAGAGAGAGAGAGAGAGAGAGAGAGAGAGAGAGAGAGAGAGACAGAGAGAGAGAGAGAGAGAGAGAGAGAGAGCGAGAGAGAGAGAGAGAGAGAGAGAGAGAGAGAGAGAGAGACACAGACAGAGAGACAGAGACAGAGAGAGAGCGGGAGAGAGAGAGAGAGAGAGAGAGAGAGAGAGAGAGAGAGAGAGAGAGAGAGAGAGAGAGAGAGAGAGAGAGAGACAGACAGAGAGAGAGCGGGGAGGGGGAGAGAGAGGGGGGGGAGAGAGGGGGGGGGGGGGAGGAGAGAGAGGGGAGAGAGAGGGGGGGGGGGGGAGAGAGAGGGGAGAGGGGGGGGGGGGGGGGGGAGAGCGAGAGAGAGAGAGAGAGCGAGAGTGGGAGAGAGAGGAAACAACACTGCTGAAATGAAAATAGTTGTTCTTACAGACACTAACTGATCACAGCAATAGTTTTTTTCAAAATAAACACCACTCATCTTACATATGAACAGAAAATAAAAGCAGAAATCCATAATTTGAGCTGTCCAGGGGTTAATAACTTACCTTGAAACTATTCATGGGGCAAAAAACACTGAAAAATGGAGCGTTGACTCCGTGTCTCATGTTCAGTCTCGTAACGGGATAAGCTCCGCCTTTGTGGAATTACCACTTTCCGCGAATGTATTGGATACACGACTTACTTTCCTCCCTAAACACACCTTAATAAATACTTTGATGCTGGCTGTATGGAGTGAAAGAAATAGAGGCCTTTAAAACCCCAAGAGGCATTAAGCAGTGTCAAATACCATAGTCCACTCTACACACTGTAAACTGATATTGTATTAAGAATGAACAATTGGAAAATCGAACCTACTGAAGGCGCTCAATTACTCATATGATCTAGAACAGATAATGACTTCTATATGCCCTTTGAAAGGAGCAGGTAAAGAACAACGTGAATAAAAGTATTAGAAAAGGGATTATATTCCCGGGTTGGTTTTTATTTGTGTGAAAAAAACACGTATAATCAAGTAAATCTTATCAACGCTGTGTCAAAGCATGTCACGAAAGCTAAGAGAATAATATGTTAGAAGAATTACTACTGAAATGGCTGGCTCAGTTACCGAGCCAGTCATTCCTGTGGTAAATTTTAAAAAATGTATTCTTTTTTCCTTCAAATGTACATTTCACATGAGAACTGCACAAGTAATTTTTGGCACGTTTGATCATTAAAGGGTGTTGTGGGATGGAACAATAACCTTTAATTTCAGCAATCACCAGACTAACTATCGTTAAAAGGGTAAAATGTCAAATCCAGAAATCACATTTGATAATTCACCAGTTTTTAAGTTAATCTACATAAAAAGACAAATTTATATGTTTCATTATCCCACAAAGAGTTTTAACACGCCACAGTAGTTATATGAGGACAGCGAGCCTAAATTACCAGCCTTGCATATTAATGCAATTCATTTTATGATACACAATATATCATTGATATTTTTAACAAGATATTTGCAAAACAAATTTGGTTGCAACCTATTTTCAAAACCTGTTTAACTGAACGCAATTAAAGAGACAGAGCTGACTTTCTGATAAAACTTATTCAAAATATTCAATAGGATTTAAATTTACTTTTTTTAGTCAACCCCCCCCCCTATCCATGAATTTAGAATGACAGGTGTTGAATTACCTGTCCTGAATATTAACTGTCTGACTGCTTCAAGCCACCAGATAATAATTTTAATGGGTAATAACTCTGGACCTATTGAATATTTTGAAAAACAATTTGACTGAAAGTTGTTGGTGGCTTAGCCACCAACAACTTTCAGTCAAATTGCTTTCAAAATATTCAGCATATCCAACGTTAAACCCTTTGAGAATTGTAGTCTGCAGAAATTCAGCAGGCAGAGAGGTAAATTAGATGTGGGACAAGAATAGTGGACTGTACAAAACAGTTGAGGCATTTAAACCTTTAACCCTCGAATTTATTAAAGAAAATTTCAATTTTTTTCATACAAAATGTCCAATTTGTAAACCAAAAGAACTCTTTTTGGAAATTTACCACTGGAATGACTAGCTCAGTTATCGAGCCAGTCATTCCAGTGGTAAATTTTCAAAAATAGTCTTCTTTTGGTCTGCAAATGGGCATTTCTCAAGACCACTGCAGAAGCTGTTTCTGGCTGATATGCGTGTTAGAGGGTTAATGTGCAGTGACCTGGTATATATGATGTTTCGCTCACTCATGCATGTCCAGGGAAACAAAAATAAGTATGGCAGTCCCTGAAGGATGGGGAAGAAATGGTTGAATGGGACAATGGACCATTACATCTTTTAGCTATGCCCCGCCCATCTCTAGCTAAGCTCCGCCCACACCTCGATCGTGTTGTGATCGATCGATCTCTGAACTCCCTGACTATCAATTTTCTGAAAACTATACAGATTAGCTGTTGAATATTTTGAAACTAATTTGACTGGGTGCTGTTGCTGCCATAGGCAGCAACAGCGCCCAGTCAAATTAGTTTCAAAATATTCAACCGCATGTTTATTAAATAGTAGAAACAGACAATTCTTACAACGTGTCTGACTATTAAGAGTTAAAGACGGTCCATATGGAATCATTTATGATGTAATGATTATGATGTCATCCTACACACTGCTTAGCTGATTATGACATCATATGACATCATTACTCTAGAAAACGGCATTGTTATTTTCATGGATATACAGATGGAATAACAGAAAATAACTTAGAAATTTTTAAGGGATAACGTTGGCGCAAATCTGAGCTGAATTCATAGAAATGCAATCCCAATCACTTAGTGAGTGTGCGTGTGTGCGTGCATGCATGCTCGCATGCACAGATGTTCAAAGTGCTAACATGGGAGCTATCCCCTAAAAGGATTTTCACCAAACTTGAGGGTGGGGGGTATTTGGGGTCTCACGCAGGTGGATTTAAAATAAGTGTATGTAATTGGAGTACAAAGTTAATGGTCAAGGTTTAAAATAAAATATCTCTGGAACAATAATACATCTTTCCCACCTTGACGTCATTACAGCGGGATTCAATGCTTAGAGCACCGCTGCTTGCTGGTAGTTAACAAAAAGCCAACCTGCATTGAGTTACTATTGCACTAAAATACACTGCAATTTAAACAGCGCCTATGATAAAGTAAAATTGCAATATTATTGCAGTCATACATCATTGGAAAGTGCATCCAATTGCCTAAACATTAATGTATTGTTTTTTATATTTTTGCATAATCTTCGTCGAGTTATTATTTCAAAATTACGATTAACTGGATAAAATTTTACAAAAATTAAAAAAGTTAAAAACAAGAGGCCCAAGGATTCATTTAAATAGAATTGATGGATAATTTTCGAAAAATCAAAGATCGCCACCAAAGAAATTCATCAGTCAAAGTTCTCTGTTGATATGTTGAAGCCTACTGCCATAGGATCATTCCACCCACGCTTTGCTCCATTAATTAAAGAGTAGCGCTTTAAATGGTTTTGGAAGTTTCAAAAATCCAAGATGACCGGCCAACAAATTGACCAACCAAAATTCTGAATTGAAGTTCTATAGCCTACCACTATAGAATCCTTCCAGCCAACTTTGAATAAAATCTGCAAAGTGGTTAAGGAGATGCGTTTTGACAATTTCCGGTAAATCTTTCATAAAATCTGATTTTCACTGCCAAAACTTGACCAGCCAAAATTCTGAATAGAAGTTCTGGGACCTAACATGACAGTGCCATTCTCGCCAAATTGAGTTGAAATCTGCCACATGGTTATATTGAGCAGAAACGTTTTGACAATTTTCAAACAAACAAAAATTGAGCAATCAAAATTCTGAATAGTAGTTCTGGCGCCAAGGAACCAATAATGCAGTCAATCCATCAAGTCAATTCTAATGAATAATTAACACAGTTAATTATCCGCCAATTCCATTAACTGTTTTATGGTTAAGCCGGTCTCTACAGTGGTCGTGAGAAATGTCTATTCACAGACCAAGATAAGACTATTTTTTTTTAGTTTACACTGGAATTACTGGCTCGATAATCGAGCCAGTCAATCTAGTGATAAATTTTTTTAAACTCTTCGCAGTCCAAGTATGGTGATCATCCCTTTAATTGATATTTAAATGGTTAGGGTTGGTCAAGAAAATCTAAATTTTTGCTTAGTTAGTGTTAATTTTGAAACTTTATCACTGGAATGACTGGCTGAGTTATTGAGCCAGATATTTTAGTTCTAGCTTTTCAAAGGTAGTCTTCTTTTGTCCCACAAATGGCTATTTCTCAAGACTACTGGCAGAAGCCATGTTTGGCTGGTATGCCCATCAGATGGTTAAATAACATATATTATGTGCATATTTAAATTATCAATAAATATATTATTATTCGAAAACTACGTTATAACTTTTGTTTGTTATCCCAAATCTCTCATCCTCCAGACATTGGATGGCTTTCTGAGCAACAGTTAATAATAACAAGCGATCAATAAGGAATAGCGTTTTGACAATTTCTGGTAAATTTTTCATAAAATCTAGGAGTTTAACCCCAAAAATTGAACAATAAAAATTCTGAACACAAGTGCAGAAGCCCACATCCATAGTGTCCTTTCAGCCAAAATAAGTTGAAATCTGCCAAGGAGTTTATGAGGAGATATGTTTTTACACTTTCCAGTAATTTTTAAAAATAAAACCTACAATTCTCACCCAAAAAATTGACCAATCAAAAATCTGAACAGATGTTCTAGCCCCTACCTCCACAGCATCCTTCTAGCCAAATTTTGGTGAAATCTGTTAAGAAGCTAAGGAGATATGTTTTGACCCTTTACAGTAATTTTTTTTCATAAAATCTTTGATTTCCACCACAAAAATCCCCAAAATCTAAATAGACTTTCTAGAGCCTACCACTATATGATCCTGTCAGGAATATTTTGTTGAAACCCGTCAAGAATGCTAAGGACGAGAGGCATTTTGACACTTTCGGGTACATTTTTTACAAAATCTAAGATTTTAACCCCAAAACTTGACCAATCATAAACTTGAATACAAAATCTAGAACCTAACATCAACAGAATGGTTCAAGCCAAATTGGGTTGAAAATTTTCACCCCAAAAAATGATCACAAATTTGAATAGAAGTTTAAAGCCTACCTTTATAGGAGCCTCCAAACCAAATTTGGCTGAAATCCGTCAAGAAGCTAAGGAGGTGATGCATTTTAACACCTTCTGGTAAATTTTTATAAAATCTAAGATATCTAACCCAAAAGTTTGACTAAAATCTGCCAAGCAATTTAGGAGATACATTTTTAAGCAAAAGTTAATGGATGGACAGACAGACAACGGACGGTCGCCATGGCATAAGCTCACTTGGCCATTCTGGTCAGGTGAGCTAATAATAATAAGTACATTTATACTGAGTGAAACTCCATGCAGTAGCATGCTCTAGGCGCTTACAATATAAGAACCCATTAAAATTGCTTATTTTCAGTTCCCTCCCTTGTCTGCAACAAATAAGCCAGCCATGAATTGTGTCCCTTGAAGTAAACAGTTATGTTGAACTGTGAAAGATTACTTTTGAAGACTATATTTTCTTTATGTCCCAACTATTGGAGTTGATATTTCCCAAGCGTTGTATTGTACATAACTAAAATCTTTGAAAACTATTTGACTGAAAGCGATTAGTGATACTAACCCTTTAATGGTCTGGTCGGCCAAAACCGGCCTCTGCAGTAGTCCCTGAGGAATGGCCATCAGCACATAAAGAGCAGAGAAGTTTTGAAAAATTTACCACTGGAATGAATAGCTCGATGATCGAACCAGTCATTCTAGTGGTAAATTTTCAAAAATCTCTTCTCTTTATCTGCTGATGGACATTCAATAAGGAAATATCTTAATTTTCTTCACCAAATTTAACCATTACAGGGTCAAACAGAACACTTCTTACATCGTGTTAAAAATTCTACTAACTTTTATGTTTCTGTTGTTGGTTTGGAAACATGTTAAGTAATTTCTGAGCTGTACTGTACCCTAATTCAGCGATGAAAGGGTTACATTGTAGGTGCCACAACCGTACAGTGCTACAGTGAAAATTCACATTATACCCATAATATCTTATTAAACACCTCACTAACAAGACCATCCTCCAATTTGTCTTACAGCGTAAATCTTGTAAATTTTCATTGAATCATTTTTATCTCTGAATAAAGGGACAGTATATCCCAGACAGCCCTAATAACCCTACATTAGAAGCCTGGCCATTCACCCTTTGCCACTCAAACTGGCCATAAACGACTTCCTTACTGGTCTCTAAGAATGCCCATTTGCGGACCAAGAAGACTATTTCAGAAAATTTACCACTGGAATGACTGGCTCGATAACCGAGCCAGTTATAGCAGTGATAAATTTTCAAAAATAGTATTGTCTTGATCTGCAAATGGACATTTTCGGAAAGAAAATTGAAATTTCTATGAACAAATTTGTGAACTAAAGAGTTAAAGCTTCTGACCTGAGAAATGAATCCACTCAACTGCATCAGTGGAAAAAAGTGAGATGTCTTATTGATCAGCCAAAAATACAGACTTTATAGTCAACATTAAAGTGTCTGGAAAAGTATTTTATGAGCAGTTATTTCAGGACAATAATGGAAATTACAAAAATATATAGTATTTCATTAACACCTCCACTGCTAAATTCTCCATGTCTCATTTTCAAGGCATCACTATAGGAAAACTGTTGAATATTTTTTTAATCAATTTGACTGGAAGCCGTTGCTGCCTAAGGCAGCACCGGCTTCCAGTAAAAATTAATTTCAAAATATTCAACTGAGTAAGTTTTTATATCTTAAAAAATTTATACTTTTTCAGAGATTTGTTGGTGAAAGGGTTAACATTCCCCCTCCCCCCAACCCCATTCGACCTAGATTCATTAAATTAAATGGACAATAGGGGGTATTTTAAAATTGCAATCAACTGTATTAAATTCTACAAAACTATAACAAGAGGCCCAATGGGCCTGTGTCGCTCACCTGGAGCACTGTGCATTTTTGTCAAAATTGTTGGTGGGTGGTTTAGTTGGCCCAATCCGCTCAGTGGTTCTGGAGTTGTTTTGGCAAAAAATAGGTTATCCAAGATGGCCGCCAAACCATTTGGCCAATCAAGTTAGCTTGAACAAACTTGGTGCAGCTCCAGTCCTAGATGATATTTCATGCATTTTGAATTGATCCCCCTAATGGTTTTGGAGAAGATCTTTAAAGACATTTCTAAAAATCGACCAAAATCCAAGATGTCGCGAAAATACATTTTAAATTTCCCATTGCTTGAGCATGGGAGATTTTGGCGGGTAAATGATCCAAGATGGCCGCTAAACCATTTACCCGACAGTCTCGAAAATGGCAAATTTGAAATCACAATATGCACAAACATACATAAAACCAATTTCTGCCTCAAACTCAATCAAATAAAAAAGTACAATATGGCCGCCAAACACGCTATATATTGATAGGCCCATAGCGGCCATTTTTTTTACGGATCAACTTCTCTTGAACAAACTTTAATGGCCCTTAGTCCCTAATCATATATCACAAATTTCTGCCTGATCGCCTCAGCGGTTCTGGGGAAGAAGTTGTTTTTGCGAAAACGAGGTCATCCAAGATGGCCACTGAACCATTTGGTCAATCAAGTTCCTGTGAACAAATTTGATTCAGCTCTTACCCTAGATCATATTTCGTGGGTTCTGAATCGATCCCTCAAATGGTTTGGGAGAAGAAGATTATTAAAGACATTTCTAAAAATCGGCCGAAGTCTAAGGTGGTCGCCGGCCAAATTGGCCGATCGGGTTCGTTTGAACAAACTTTCATCTTTATGCCTTAAGGATGCTTCATGCCAAATATAATTGAAATCGGCCCAGAAGTTCTCAAGAAGATATTTTAAATTTCCCATTGCTCTAGTATGGGAGCTTTTGGCGGGAAAATGATCCAAGATGGCTGCCAAACTGTTTATCCGACAGTTTCGAAAATTGCAAATTTGAGATCAGAATACCCAAAACCATATATAAAACCAATTTCGGCCTCACAATCCTTCAAATAAAAAAATCCAATATGGCCGCCAAACATGCTATATTTTGATTGCCCTACGGCGGCCATGTTTTTTGACGAATCAACTTCTCTTGAACAAACTTTACTGGCCCTTAATCCCTAATCATAACTGCCAAATTTCGTCCTGATCCCTTCAACAGTTCTGGAGAAGTCATTTTCGCTAAAACTAGGTCAACCAAGATGGCCGCTGAACTACGTATTTGACCAATTCAGTTCCCTTGAACAAACTTGGTTGAGTTCTTGCCCTAAATCATATTTCATGAGGTTTCCTTCAATCCCTCAAGTGGTTTCGGAGATTTTTAGATTTTTCTAAAAATTGTCCAAAATCCAAGATGGCTGCCAGCCTAATTGGCCGATCGGCTTCATTTGAGCAAAGTTGGATCCCTATTCCCTAAGGATACTTCCTGCCATATATAATTGAAATTGGCCCAGCAGTTCTTGAGAAGAAGTCATTTAAAGGAAAAGTTGACAGATGGACGGACGACGGATGACAGACACACGGCGGACAGTCGCTACGACATAAGCTCACTTGGCCTTTCAAGGCAGGTGAGATAAAAACTAACACAGAAATGTATAGAAAATTGGCTTAGCTTTCCAGTGATGTATGACTCCAATAATATTATGAACATAGTTTTTCATATAAACTGCTTAAAGTGAATTGTATCCGATTTCGATAGTAAAGTAATATGCTGTTAGCGCTTCGGCTATCACGGTTACCAGTCAGAAGTTGTATGCACAATGCATTCTGGGAAGGTATTTTCCCTAAAATACGCTAATGTGGGAAAGGTCTATTGTACGCTGTTTAGAGGCTTAACTTATGTACCTCAATGTAATGAAATGAAATAAATCTTAACATGATGAGTACATTCCAATGGATGGATGGATGCATGGATGAGTGGACTGGCAGGCGGGCGGCTGGATGGGTGGGTGGGTAGGTGACTGGATGGATGGATGGGTGGGTGGGTGACTGGATGGATGGATGGATGGATGGATGGATGGATAGATGAATGAATGAATGAATGAATGAATGAATGAATGAATGAATGAATGAATGAATGAATGAATGAATGAATGAACAAGTGATTCGACTGATTAGGCTACATTATACAGCTCATAAATAAGTTAATATACTTACAAAACATAAACAGAAATTCTGTCTTGTTTTGCAAACATGTTAATTTATTCTTTAGATGTTATATACCATCGAGTAGGCGGTTTTACAGTACAGCTCATACAGGTAAATGAGGCACTATATTTGCAAAGAAAAACTGAAATTCTACCTTGCATTGAAAACGTTTTAATTTATTTTTTATGTCTTCTATACCAAACGGTGTCAAGTTTCAAGGAAACTGGGAGATAAAAAACTCATTATCTTTCTGCTTTTAAAGGCTAGGCCTAGTTGTTTCACTGTCAGTACAAGAAAGATTTGTGTAGATTATGTAAACATTAATGCTGAAAATTGTGTACATGTGTGCAGCAATGGTTTATGGCAGCAGTTTCCAAAATGAATACAAGTTATCATATGTAGATAAATGTTTGTAATTTCAGTGATGTATGCCTTAGGTTTTAAAGCATTTCTGTCATTCTTACCGCCTCTCAGTATTACAGTATTTCCCCTATTTATTTTTACCATAGATTTGTAGTTCCGTATTTTGCACGCTATTTAAACAGAATTTCTATATCAATTAACAAAAAAATAATTTACTTGAGTTTTGGAGGCTACATACATATCTGATCGTCTGCGTCAGATGTCAGTCAGTCAGTGAAGATCCAGCGGTCGAGACATCTATCCCATTCCCCCATAGTAAGCGTACGCGTATGAGTGATCAAGCCAATATATATCTTAAATCCCCCCACAGACCCCCCTTGCGGGTTGGTCTGTTGTTTTATTAACCACTATAAAAACATCCATTACCGTTCAATCACTACTTGCTAAATCAATTATCTGCATTTTGCTATCAGAATAAGATTTTTATGCCTGCATACACACCTCCCCATGCCTAATCCTATTCCTATGGACCCTCAACCAGGCTACTGGTTGAGTCCCATCTCCAGCCTACCATCAGGTATAGACTGGCACCAGTCTATACTCACCTCATAGTGACGCTTGTCGCTAAGCGCGCTCGCGCATGCGCATTAGAGCCCGAAAAGGAAACAGATTCACTTTTCTAAATTTAAGTGCAAAAATAATTAGTCTGATTCTCAAATCTTACCACGCGGGGTGGTTGAGGCCGGGTCGTAGTGATTGAACGGTAAGTATGTTTTTATAGTGGTTAATAAAATAACAGACCAACCCGCAAGGGGGGTTGTTATTACACCACAAAAACATCCATTACCGTTCAATCACTACTTGCTAAACCCGTAGATTTGGTCAGTGCCCCCTGTCCACATAAGGTGGGAGGAGATTAGAGAATCAATAAACCAGGATAAAAATCAAACCAATCTTATCCCAATGTTAATAACATAACATAATAGTGCATTTAGCTCAATCACACCGTGATTAGCAAATAAGAACAACTTGAACTTAAAGAAATAAAGAAAAACCAAAAGAAGACTCTCACCATTTCTCACCGACGCAGAGTCTTAACGAAAATGGTAGGAAGTGCTTGGTAAATAGTCTTCGCCTTTTTTAGTTAACAAACCAGGATAAAATTAAATCAATCTTATCCAAATGTTAACAACATAACCTAATAGAGCATTTAGCTCAATCACACCGTGATTCGCAAATAAGAACAACTTGAACTTAAAGAAATAACTTAAAACTAAAAAGAAGACTCTCACCATTTCTCACAGACGCATAGTCCTAACGAAAATGGTGGGAAGTGCTTGGTAAACACTCTTCGGCTTTTTTAGTTAACAAACAAGGATAAAATTAAACCAATCTTATCCAAATGCTAATAACATAACCTAATAGTGCATTTAGCTTAATCACACCATGATTAGCAAATAAGAACAACTTGAACTTAAAGAAATAAATAAAAACCAACAGAAGACTCTCACCATTTCTCACAGACGCAGAGTCCTAACGAAAATGGTGGGAAGTGCTTGGTAAATAGTCTTCGGCTTTTTTAGTTAAAAGTGGAAATGTTACGAAAGAAGGAAGCTGCTGCACTCTGGTCTTTGAGATAAAAGGATGTAAAGGTGTATTCACATTTCCCTCCTGCCACCTGCATGATCTCATCTAAAGATGAACCCTCAAAAAGAGCGAAAGAAGTAGCCCTACCTCTAATGTCATCGGCTTTAATAAAGGAGAGATTAATTTGATCCGGTGAGGCTATCTCATAACAAGGCTTAATTAATCTCTCAAAAATCCATCTGTCAATCGAAGAATTTGAGACCGGCTTAGATAACTCTTCCTCGTAGGAAAAACATAAATGAGATGGATCGACTCTTATAACATCTGATCGCTGATTGAATGTTCCTAATGCCCTAATAGGACACCAAAATCTTTCGGATGGTGACAGAGGAAAAAGATTTTTAAAATGATCGGACTAGCGGGATAGCGGTTAGTTTGAGCTTTAGATAAAAAAATTCCTTCTGGGATATCAAACCAAGCCGTCTCCTGAAACTATAAATCTCTCCTTTTCAGCAGAAAGAGCATGAATCTCTTGAATGCCTTCTAGCAGAGGCTGTAGCAACAAGAAAAAACGGCTTTGACAATTAAAAACAAAACCAAGCTTACTACTGGTAGAATAAATAGGTTCAAAATGGCGACCTGCCAAAACTTGAAGAACCAAAGCCCAACTCCAGGAAGGTAAAGGCTTAGCGATCTGAGGACGAATATTACTTAGACCTCTAATAAAGCTATTAAAAGTCTTAGTATCCTAGTATACTGGAAGAAGAAGAGGGAAATCTACCAGAAAATCTAGAAGGTCTAAAAACCAAATCCTCTTTGGCCAAAGGGAGCTATCAGAAGAATTTCGCAAACCTGATCCTTGACCCTCTTCAAAACTAACTGAATCAAAATCGTTCGAGAGAAGGCATAGGCGAACATTCCTGTCCACTACTGAGACAGAGCATCCACCCCCAGGGCTTGACTGTCCGGAAAAGGAGACATGTAAGAGAAGATCTGAGCATTCAGAGAGGCCGCGAACAGCTCTACTAAAGGACAATCCATAAGACTAAACCTCATTCCTCCTTCTAAAAATGAAAGAAAACCCCCATGGCAATGACTTAACGAATCGAGATTTAGAAGCCTAACAGACAATCCAACCAATGCACAGAAGCCTGGATCTACTTTCCAATGAATAGCCTCTTCTCTAGACTCCTTGACAATCATAGACAAGCAACAACCCCTCTAAAGCTAATAGCTTCTAATAATAAGGAACAGAAGACCATTTTGGAAGAAGAGACTACATAGAAGGATTCTAGATCCAAGAATATCTAGCTCCTTTTAATAAGGGCCACCCTTAAAGAAGTGTCAAACTTACTATACGCTAAAGAGGACTGCTCATAGAAAACACATAGATTACATATGCCAAAAATCCTGGGCTATATCATAATGCTTAGTCCTCACTAAATAGGTAACTCACGTTTATTATGGATATTATAATAATACAGCTTACTCTGAATGGAGACCAAAAAGGGTCATATCAGTATAGCCTAACTCATTAATAATGCTAAAGACTCTGCAAAAATTATAGATAATATTATTTACAGAGATTTAACCAGAGATTGTGGCAAACCAAAACCCCATAGTAAGTCTATGGGAGTGCTTATAGTCAAGATATAGCCAAATCATGTGCCCGAGATCTACCTGAACTACGAGAAAGTTACTAGTGATGCCCGTCATCACACTTCTATGAATAGAATACATGACAAGGTCCTGATAAGAGAACTATGGCCAACATTAGACTATCTAATTTAACCATCGTATAACAATGGAGATTTAATAAAAAATTGTATTGAATACATCAACGGTTGCCTAGCCGCTCGGTCTTGCTGATAAATTAGATCTCCTAAACAATTCGATATCTATGCCAAGAGGCAGAAACTTAAAAGATTTTAATAAATTTATTGATTCTTATATTTATAGTCTTAGCATCAATAATTTCATCTTTGTACTAACAAATGACATTGTGTTAGAAATCCCAAAGAAAGGAAAGATTGAACACTGATACTAGATATTAACTGATTGAATACTGAATTTTGCAGACGACATATTACAACTGTAATATCTCTGGACTTGCAAAGATTTAGAAAACATTTTGACCGAAAATAGTTGGCGGATGCTTAAATCGAAAGATTTTCGTCCGCTCTTCCCCCTTCCAGCGCAACCCCAACCCCAATCCAACCGGCCCGCCGCCAGACAACAATCTCAACGAGCAAAAACCCAAGACTCACCGAATAGTCCGGGAATAATCCGACCGAAAATTGCCGGTGGCATCACCAACAACCCTCAGCCAAACTGCCAAAATACCCATCCAATCTCGAGCCCCCCCCCCCCCCCCCGAAGGCCCGCAGCAACCCAGTCAAAATAGAGCAAAATTTACGCTATAAAAGGAAAAACAAACAAAAATCTGGAAAAAATGAAAACAAAACGAACTCACTGAAACTATGTCAACGCAGAAGAATCCGACTCATATTCCTCCTTCCTGCCCCCTTATCCGATTGATTATCTTTTGTAAGCGAATAATGTACTTGTAGACATTAATCCTGTACTCATAATGATCCTATGAAACCTTTACTGAATCTAATTCTTTTCAGCGACTGACGAAATTATACTACGATTTACTTAAGAATCAGGGTTATCCCCTCCACAAATAAACTCCCTTTGGTTAAATAAATATGTCAACCTGCCGACATAAGAGGTAAAAGGGGCGAGAAAAAAGGCTGAATGGCCCGAAGACAACTGGCCATCTAAAGTTGGATGAAAGCAAAAATCGTATCTCGAAATAATGCGTAGAATACCAACTGACTTATCGGCTTATGAAATGCGCATATAAAATAATCTGCAACAAAATCCCTTACGGTAACCAGTCAAGAGAATCTTTAATTACGTTGAAAATTGTCACTGATAAACGAATAAATGTCTGAATAGACTACAATTCCAAGAGAGACCACAAGACTGGCAATGACTTGGTATGACTATTTTCAGCCATTAAACATTCCCAATATTAAACAAATACGGAAATAAGACTAATTCTTAGGCCAGAAGATGACTAGATTCTAGGAAAGCGGATGTGGAAAAAGGGAAACGGAAATGCATAAACCGGAAGTATACTACCGGAAACTGATCAAAATCCTACAACCCGGATGTACAGAATTACCGGAAGAGGAAGCTGAAAACCCGGAAATGGATGAACCATGTAATGCCGGGTAAAACCGGAAATGACCCTATCCCCGGCTGTACGAAATCCGGATGTGGAAAAAAGGAAAAGGAAATGGATAAAACCGGAAGTAGACTACCGGAACTGATCAAGATCCTACAATCCGGATGTACAGACTAACCGGAAGAGGAAACTGAAAAAACGGAACCGGAAATTGATGAACAATGCAATGCCGGGTCCAACAGACCCGGATATGCATTCTTCCGGAAGCTCTCATGAAACCGGAAATGGAAAATGGAAGTCTATCCAGGTCTGGACGACCCGGAAGTACACCCCTAAGACCGGAAGCGGAAGTGTACTGACTAGCGTCCAAACCAGAAACGGAAAACGCCTCTACCGGAATTCGAAATAAAAGGAGTCCTCAGACTCCGGATATCCGGAATGGCCGGAAGCGCTAATAGAACCGGAAACGGAAGTAGGTACCAGATTTCTAGGACCCGGATGTCCTACATAAACGGAAGACAGACCGGAAGTGGCCGGAACGGAAGTGGTAACCGGATCTTGCCGACCTGGATTACCCGCTAAACCGGAAGTCCTACCGGAAACGGAAACCACCGAAGAAGGAACTGGATGTCTTGCTAACCCGGAAGCTCGGACGGAAAAAGACTGAGGTTCGGAAAACGGAAGTAAACCGGAGTCCAAAGGACCCGAGTCCACCACAACGGAACCGGAACTAGCAAGACTAGGTATCTACCTCTTAGAAACGGGCGCTCTAGAGACAACTGTAACTACCGGAACCACCGTAAAATTGGCATTATCATAAGGACTGGCCTCATGGACGCCGGTTTCAGCCGACGCCACCACTGCTTGAGGGTTATGCCCATCACCCTCAAGTCTTAAGTGGATTTTATCTCATGCACTCTCCGAGCACACCTTCAAGAGCCTGGATGCTCTTGTCTTCTGCTTCGGTGATACCAACACCTGCCTAGAGGTCAGAGGGGCCGGCTTCCCCCATTTGCGGGAACGGCCGCTAGCCTTTGGGCTATCCTCCGAACTTGACGAGCTTTCCTGCTTTTTGGCCACTTTTATCGCAGAAGAAATTCGTTCATCGAGCGATTTTGTCAACACTGTGGCAAACAATTCAAATCTCGCAAAAAGCGCCATCACGGCGTCCGAATTTCCCGATGAGTTTCCCCCCTCCGTTGCTACCGATAACGGAACAGAGGATTGAGCAAAGGACACCGCCTTTGCCTTGCTAGCAACGGAGGACGGGGAAGGACGACCAGAGGGCAGCGATTGTGACAAACAAAGCTTTAAAAATAAAATAAAAATGCTTTCGCTACCGAAAACGGCCACCCTTTACAAATTCCACACATAGAATAGGGTGTACAGGATGTACACTTCGCACAGATGTGCCCGACGAACTCGATATAGTGATGACGATCACATTTTGACGATGAACATTTTGCCTTATCTGACAATACGTTACAGGCTCTAGAAATGGACTGGACATTATTAATGATGATGATGAATTAAGGATAGGCATAATAATCAAGATACCACGAAGCAAAACGATTTTCGCGAAAACCGGTAATATATAAAATTCGTCTATAAGATACCATATAAACACAATTATACTTCCTAGACGTAACTTAGGGAGGATTGACTTCATATTGGGCATATTCTTCCGAGATATAAAGTCAAAAGGTATCACTGACACAGCGCAAAACACAAAAACTTATATAAATATTTTTAGACAACTATTCTGCTTTTTTATCTGCAGAATAATTGAAAAGTGAATCTGTTTCCTATTCGGGCTCTAATGCGCATGAGCGAGCGCGCTAGCGACAAGCGTCACTATGAGGTGAGTATAGACTAGTGCCAGTCTATACCTGATGGTAGGCTGGAGATGGGACTCAACCAGTAGCCTGGTTGAGGGTCCATAGGAATAGGATTAGGCATGGGGAGGTGTGTATGCAGGCATAAAAATCTTATTCTGATAGCAAAATGCAGATAATTGATTTAGCAAGTAGTGATTGAACGGTAATGGATGTTTTTATGGTGTAATAACAACTAAAAATAGAGGCACGCTCAATCTATCTCTCTAGTTAGCTGTTGGAGACCACAATCCTTTGCGCAAAATGGCCGCCCCTATACGCAACTCTAGACACAACTCGAATATAAGCGTAGCCATGAGCAGCCACGCAATGAATGAATGATTATGAATGAATGAATGAACGCTAACCTGGAACATAGGTATAAATGAATCATGAATGAATGAATGAATGAATGACTTATCGAAATGAATGAATGAATGAATGAATGGAATGAATGAATGAACGAATGAATGCTAACCTGGAACATAGGTATTTCAACTAGAAAGGCCATCGCCTATAAGTAGAACCCTCAGGTTTTGGCCAAGATTGCAACATGAAAATTAATCCAAGCAAATTTGACCGATCGATTTCCTTTTTAGAATTTTGAATCTCTGGTTCAATGATGATGCCTGCCAAACTTGTTAAAATCCGTTTGGTGGTTCTAGAGTCATTGAAAATTTGCCATTGTGTTCCTATAGCACTTCTGGTCGAAAAGAATCCAAGATAGCCACCAAACGGGCTATTCAACAATTTCAAAATGTGCAAAATTTGACAACGCCATACCTATAAACATATATGAAGCATTTATCGCCATCAAAATTCATCCAATAAAAAAATCCAATATGGACACCAAATGCTACATTTTACATATCAAAATCACAGTAATTGTCTTAACACTTGAATGGTCAAATTTGGCACAACAAAATTCAATATCTGCCTACTAAATGTCCATTTACAGGCCAAGAGAATATAACTTTTGAAAATTTACCACTGGAATAACTGGCTCGATAACCGAGCCAGTTATTCCAGTGGTAAATTTTCAAAAATTTGTATTCTCTTGGCCTGTAAGCAGACATTCCACAAAATCATAACCGATGCCAATTTTTACCAGCCTGCCCATTAAATGGGTAATCATACACGAAAGCTGGTAAATAAATACCTTGAAACTAAGGCAGGGAGCCATTGCTAGCTATGGACGCCAATTTCTACCTAAGCTTTACACGCACGTTGGAATTGATTTAAAAATTTTGAACCCTGAATTCCCAAAATCAGAATTTCACGATAATTTGATAGGTAACTTGTTGAATATTTTGAAATTAATTTCACTGGGGGCTGGTGGTGCCTATGTCAGCTGCAGCTCCCATCAGTCAAATTAGTTTCAAAATACTCAACAGAATGTTTTTGAAATTGTAAATTCAATCACAGGCATAAGATTCATACACAGACTTTTCGATTTTCGTGACAGAGCCATATGTCCTCCTTATGATTGTGACTTCAGTTAACTAGTGACGTACGTAATTGATTATGATATCAGATACATGAGTGACAGAGCGGATCTCTCCATTGGACTGGAAGCCATTGTGCTGTCTTCCTGTAAAATTAGTTTCGAAATATTCAAAAAGATAATTAGTCATTGTAAATAATTTGTTGGGAATATGTTGTTAGCTGTCTGCCTGCTGAGGTTCTACAGACTACATATTTCACGGTGGTTTAGCTCTGGATATGTTAAATATTTTGAAAACAATTTGACTGAAAGTTGATGCTAAGCCACCAACAACTTTCAGACAAATTGTTTTCAAAATATTAAGCAAGTCCAGAATTACTGTACATTGAAATTATCGTCTAGTGGTTTCCAGCAGTTAGAGTTAAAGACTTACAGTTGCTTGTGCATAACTTCCATAAGCGGCCGGATGCGGCGATACGTATCTTGTTGCTGGACCAGGTGATCGATAATATGAAGATGCACTGGCGGGCCAAGAGCCTTGAGAGGCGGCGGCGTAACCACTGGGAGGGAGAGCTGTCGGGGACATCGTGTTGCGCTTTGACGGGTTGTAGGCTGTCCTTGTTTGCTGTAAGAATACAGAATTAATAAGGTGAATGACCATAATAAGATTAGGAAAAGGTGTGTCTGGATGTTGATGTTGTAAATAAAAGGAAATAATCCCTTCCTTGACATGTAGGACTTGAATGTTGAATGTTCATTTAAAAATAACTAAATAATGAATTCTTAATATAAAGTTACTAACAACATAGTCTATTGCTTAGATTCTCAATGAAATAAGTCTGACTCATGTTATTTTGGTGAGATCCAGAAGTCTGAAAGATCTGAGCTGAAGTTATTGGTTTGATTGGCATCTATTGAGTCCTTATCTCAGGTCCCAGTCACTCCATATCTAGGCCATTTTTATATCAAGTCTATTATTGGTAACTTCCTCAGTTTTTACACTAGTAGTCAGGTACCCAATTACAGGCCTGGGTGGAGAAAAGCAAGGAGTGAAGGAGATTGTTCATGTTTCCAACAACCATAGTGCACAGCTCCGGCACGAACCTCTTTCTCCGGTTAAGTAGGCCTGAGTGCTAGCCACTACACCAAACTGCCGTCTCCTGATGATCTGAGCTCTGAATGCCACCACCTTTTATGCCCCCACACTTGGGAGCCAGAAGTGGGGTGGCTATGACCAAATATGCGCATGTTTGAACATGCTTTGGTGGTGCATCATTTTTGGCAGTGCATAATGTGTCGCCGTTTTAGCAGCTCAGTTTTTGTTGGTGCAGGAAAATATTTTTTCGGTTGTGAACATTTTTGGCGGTGCACCTTCTTTGGCGGTGCAAGCATATTTTTTGGCGATGTAACATTTTTGGCCATGCAAAAATATTTAAAAAATGTAATATATACCACAGCAATTTTCCAATCAAATCATGCTCTTTTCGATGTAAATAAAGAATAATTGGAAATTCATGGAAATTTGATGACTTAAAATTCTGAAAGCAAAGAATAATTTAAAGTTAATAATCCTTAAATCGCTCTGCCTTTAAGGTAATTTTAAATGGCTTGTCGCAAATAACACACCTCATACATCATTCCTCATTATAATCAAACTAGTTTCAAGATATTCACCGCCTTTTCTTATATGTTAATTGATTGCATTGAATTGAAATAGATTTCATTATGCCTGGTTCACATATAATGACCAGTTGTTCAACTAGTTAGACCAGTTGGTGACTCATCGCAGGCCAGTTGGCGACTGGTGACTAGTCGCAGGCCAGTTGGTGACTAGTCGTATACATGTACCAGTTGGTGACTAGTCGTATACCAGTTGGCGACTAGTCGTAGACCGGTTGGCGACCAGTTACAGACCAGTTGGTGACTAGTCGCAGACCAGTTGGTGACTAGTCGCAGACCAGTTGGCGACTAGTCAGAGAGCAGTTGGCGATTAGTCGCAGTGCGACCAGTTGGTGACTAGTCGTATACATGTACCAGTTGGTGACTAGTCGCATACCAGTTGGCGACTAGTCGCTGACCGGTTAGTGACTAGTCGCATACCAGTTGGCGACTAGTCGCATACCAGTTGATGACTAGTCGCAGACCAGTTGGCGACTAGTCGCAGACCAGTTGGATATTGACTCACATGTAACGACTCTGGAGCTAACCTTCAGGAAGTAGCCTACACATACATGTAACCGGCGGATGTGATGTATGCCTATACACACACATAGAATCTGTGATATGACACAGAAGGACAATATCTTAGAAACTTTATGAATAAATGTGAATGAAACCTGTTGGATGGCCTATGTATGCAAGGAGGATAAATTGATTAGATCAATGTGTCTTAGTATAGGCCTAATATTCAAATAAACATATACTAGTCCCGTCAACATCTTGATTAATATTGTTTGAGTTACCCAAAAATGGGTATATGATGCCCATATTCACATTTACAAAGTAATAATTAAATTTCTTGCATGATTCCAGCATGCTATCACAGGAAGAACACATGTGACCCACATGTCTTTTGAAGAAAAACATAAAAGAAAAACTACATACAACTTACAACTGACCATCACACAAATAATGACTGAGTCGGTGATGAGTCGACTGGCCAAAAATAACAAACATGTTTAATCGAGAAAACTGGTCGGCGACAAGTCACCAACTGGTCGAATACCCACTCACATATAACGACCCGACTTCTTACAACTGTCATTCAACTAGATATATGCGAGCCAGGCATTAGACTACATGATTGAAAAGATTAAAAAGTTTGTTTTTTACAAATAAATTGTTGGAAACTGTATATTTCACTTGTACTACAAGCGATTATTATTGAGTCAACAACACAATGCAAGATGTTTTGATACAGAATGAATATTTAGACAGTATTTGGATATCTTGAAAGCAATTTAACTCTTTAACCTTCAACTTTATTAAAGAAAATTTAATTTTTCTCATAGAAAATGTTCATCATTACATAACAAGAATAGTTTTTAAAATCTTATCACTGGAATGACTGGCTCGGTTATCGAGCCAGTCATTTCAGTGACACATTTTTAAAAATAGGCTTCTTTTGGTATGAAAATGGACATTTCCCAAGACCACTGCTGAATTCATTTTTGGCCGGCTTGGGTGTAAAAAGGTTACCCAGAAGTCATTGCTGCGTATCATAGCAACAACAGTTTTATCAAGAGGGTATTGGCATCACAACTTCCCTGGTTATATAATAGATATAATGGAGAATAAATATTTTTAATTGGTTGCTGTTTTCTAAATCAAAAATCATCCAAGACAAATCAAACCAGTAGTTTCTGAGATCTCCACAGATCCAGGATTTGATCCAATATGGATGCAGTATCTTTCCTTCCGGATCACAGCCAGTCTTCTGGGATCACATGCCTCTAGATATGCACACGGGTGGTCACAGGTGCTATAAGACACTGGCTTTTTAAAGGACCACTATCTTGTGTCTCTTAACCCTTTACCACTCACAACGGCCTAAAACGGCTTTTGGAGTGCCCTTTGGAAATGTCCATTTGCAGACGAAGAGAAAACTATTTTTGAAACTTTTTCACTGGAATGACTGGCTCGATAACTGAGCCAGTCATTCCCAGTTCCCAGTCATTCCACTGATAAATTTTCAAAAATAGTATTCTCTTGGTCTGCAAATCATCAGTGTCTATGAAAAAATTGAGGGTGCTAACACTGAACAGGCTTCTACTGTTTTAGTTGAAACTTGTCACCATTTTTCGGTCAACAGAGGTCAGAGAAATTGACCCTTTCACCGATGAATTCCATATATGTCAATCTCAGGGCAAATTAACAGGACAGCTGTTTAATATTTTGAAATTAATATAATTGCAAGCCATTGCTACCTTAGGCAGCAAAGACATACTTAAATAATAGTTTGGTTGTCCTCTCCCGACCGACCCTAAAAACTGCAGACTAAAAATCTTTTTTTTTTTAGTTTCCTGTGAGGAAGTCCTTTGGGAGAGTTAATTGACTCCGTTCTTCAAAATGGGCTCATATAACCTTTAAAAAATGTTTGCTTTATAGTTTCTGTTTCAAGATCAAATAAAAACCTTCCGGGTTTGTTCTTTAAATTCAATTTTGTAATGTTATATTTCAGCAGGTAGAAAAAAAAGAATTTCCCTAACTTCCTACCCTACTCCAACCACCAGGGTCGGGAGAGGCCGAGCAAAAAATTTTTTTGATTGGGCTAATGGCTGCCAGACACATTAGTTTCAAAATATTTGCCAGAATATGCTATACATTGTAAAGAATTTACTCTTTCAAGGATATGTATGTGAAAGGGTTACGATGATCTTAGAGAATGGGTACACAAACAATCATATTTGTTACATAGCAAGTAACAGCAAACAAACCTTTAGCTATCATAGGCCTAAGTGTTTTTGCATCATGCCCTAAATGGAACATCAGTATTTTAATCAAAGATATTGAACAGTGGGTTCCGAACACTAATTTTGGCCATAAACATGAAAATTCTGAACAGAACAAGAGGCCCAAGGGGCCTGTGTCGCTCACCTGGAACATTTACAACTCAACTAATCTTTATGGAGTTTTACATCAATCAGTGCCACTTCCAATGACTTTCAGTCAAATGGTTGATTTTGCAAAGGTGCTTTTGAACAATATTTAAGCAAAAATAGAAGACATCAGTACTAACAACAGAAATTGATGACATGCAGTCAAACTTGTATTAAGACACCACGCAAGTGAGAATCAGAAGACAGCCTCTTATGGTAACTGGTTTCTTAACCCTTTAATGGTCATGATTTTTCAGTAAAACAAAACTTTCAGGTTATGTCTATTTGCAGGCCAAGATATGAAGCATTTTGAAAATTTATCACTGGAATGACTGGCTCGTTAAAAAGAGTCCGTCATTCCAATGGTAAAATTGTCAAAAATAGTCTTCATTTGGTCTGCAAATGGACATTCCTCAAGGCCACTGCAGAAGCAGGTTTTCGCTGGTTTGACCATTAAAGGGCTAATAAAGTTTCAAATACATTGCTTAATTGCATTTAGCAAATGAAGAAAATAGTCTTTAAGGCAGGTGGTCTCTTAACCCTTTCACCCATAAACCCCGGAAAAAGTATATTCTTTATGATATAAAACTTATTTTGTTGAATTTTTTGAAATTAAAGTTCAATTTTCTCATAGAAAATGTCTATTTGCAGACCAAGACTATTTTTGAAAATTTACCACTGGAATGACTGGCTCGTTAAAAAGAGTCCGTCATTCCAATGGTAAAATTTTCAAAAATAGTCTTCATTTGGTCTGCAAATGGACATTTCTCAAGACCACGGCCGAAGCCATTTTTGGCTGATATGATGGCTAAAGGGTTAACCATTTTCCTAACCTAGCAAAATAGGTAAGATATTGTGTCCTCTGATATCGATAGCCAGGTGAGCTAATAATAATAAATTGATAAGAAGCGAATCTTATTAACACATTGAACTGGAAATAATGCGCTAAGCTGTTGCTTAACAGCTGTTGTGTAAGCTGTTGCTGTCAATTGTATGACAGCAATTGTCTTCAGCAATGGTGTTTACAAACTGTACACCAGCCTTTCTAATACTGGCTTTGTAACAATTTATCTCTAGACATTGGTGTGACAAGAGTTGAATAGTCATGCTGAAAACTGTTGCTGCACTTGACAGTAACAGACATCATCAGAAAAACCATTTTCAAAATGTCTGTCACCATGCTACATGCTGTCCAACAAAACTTGTGAATAACGCAATACTCAACTAAATTCATTGCTAGAATTAATTGGCTTTAACCCTTTAACCCTCAAATTTATTCAAGACAATTTAAATTTTCTCAAAGAAAATGTCCTCTTGCAGACCAAGAGAAGACTATTTTTGAAAATTTATCACTGGAATGACTGGCTCGATTATCGAGCCAGTCATTCCAGTGGTAAATTTTCAAAAACCGTCTTCTTTTAGTCGGCAAATGGACATTTCTCATGACCACTGCAGAAGCCGTTTTTGGCTGATATGAGTGTTAAAGGGTTAATGATGAATTAATTAAATAAATCTTTTAGAATCAGTATGTGAATATGGTACACTTCATCAGCTCACTACCTCACAGGGTATTAATTTCATTTCAATCCTGAGAATTAGAGTTGTGGTTTTAAATTACAAGATTAAATGTTTTCCTATGCTGGCTAAATATCTAAGATATGTATTGTGTATGCTGACATATATGACTTTGAATATTTTGATATTTATTTGACAGAAAGTTGTTGCATTCTAAGGCAGCAATGACTTTCAGTCAAATTATTATTTTGAACTAGTGAACAACTGCTGCTAAGTGAGTTTGGTCACTCTGTCAAATGATTACAAGGGTTTTAGAATGCAGTTAAACATGCTATAAAGACCACCTGTACTAAATGCGAATTTTACTACATGCCGCCAAGCCGTTTATCTGATAGATTCAGAAATGGCAAGGTTGAAATCAGCATACTCATAACCCTGTACTCAACAAATTTTTGCTTCAAAATCCATCAAATAAAAAAATCCAATATGGCCGCCAAACTTGCTGTATTTTGATTGGCCCACTGCGGCCATGTTTATTTAACGGATCAACTTCCCTTGAATAAACTTTAATGGCCCTTAATCCCTAATTAGATCTGCCAAATTTCGATCCCTTCAGCGGTTCTGGAGAAGCTGTTTTGGCTAAAACTAGGTCAACCAAAATGGCCGCCGAACCATTTGACCAATCAAGTTCCCTTGAACAAACTTGGTTCAGCTCTTGCCCTAGATCATATTTCATGGGGTTTGCTTCAATCCACCAAGCGGTTTCGGAGAAGATTTTTAATGACATTTCCTAAAATCGGCCGAAATCCAAATTGGCCACCGGCCAAATTGGCCGATTGGCTTCGTTTGAACAAACTTGGATCCCTATGTCCTAAGGATACTTCCTGCCTAGTGGTTCTTGAGAAGAAGTCGCTTAAAGGAAAAAGTTGACGGATGGACAGACGGACGGACAGACGGACGGACGTACCAATGAGAGTACACTTGTGCAAATTTGTACTTGTGGGGTGCATCATGGTACAGTGGGTACATCTGAGTAGCACCTTAAAACCGTCCATCTTATGAGGTTCAAATTGTCCATAATACTGAGGTGCAAATTGTCCATTATGTGGGGTGATTTGTCCATCAACTATGAGGTGAGTTGTCCATAAGTCTGGGGTGCATATGAGATACTGCACTTGAAATGAAATCGGTAAATGTTAGCCATTTTGTCGGGTGGCTTGTCCATCAACTATGAAGTGAGTTGTGCATAAGTCTGTGGAGCAAATGGGTTTGCTGTTCCTGAAAGAAAAGGGATATATAAATTAATCATGTCCATTATGTGGGGTGATTTGGCCATCAGCTACGAGGTGAGGTGTCCATAAGTCTGGGGTGCATATGAGATACTGCACTTGAAATGAAATCAGTAAATGTTAGCCATTTTGTGGGGTGATTTGTCCATCAACTATGAGGTGAGTTGTGCATAAGTCGGTGGACCAAATGGGTTTACTGTTCCTGAACGAAAAGGGATATATAAATTAATCGTGTCCATTGTGTGGGGTGATTTGTCCATCAGTTATGAGGTGAGTTGTCCATAAGTATGCGGTGCATATGATGTACTGCACTTGAAATAAAATGGGTAAATGTTAGCCGTTTTGTGGGGTGGTTTGGCCATCAACTATGAGGTGAGTTGTGCATAAGTCTGTGGAGCAAATGGTTTACTGTTCCTGAAAGAAAATGGGTATATAAATTAATCATGACCATTATGTGGGGTGATTTGCCCATCAACTACGAGGTGAGTTGTCCATAAGTCTGGGATGCATATGAGATACTGCACTTGAAATGAAATCGGTAAATGTTAACCATTTTGTGGGGTGGTTTGTCCATAAACTATGAAGTGAGTTGTGCATAAGTCTGTGGAGCAAATGGTTTACTGTTCCTGAAAGAAAATGGGTATATAAATTAATCATGTCCATTATGTGGGGTGATTTGTCCATCAGCTTTGAGGTAAGGTGTCCATAAGCCTGGGGTGCATATGAGATACTGCACTTGAAATGAAATCAGTAAATGTTAGCCATTTTGTGGGGAGATTTGCCCACCAACTATGAGGTGAGTTGTGCATAAGTCTGGAGCAAATGGGTGTACTGTTCCTGAAAGAAAAGGGATATATAAATTAATCATGTACATTGTGTCGGGTGATTTGTCCATCAGCTGTGAGGTGAGTTGTCCATAAGTCTGGGGTGCATATGATGTATTGCACTTGATTTAAAATGGGTAAATGTTAGCCATTATGTGGGGTGATTTGCCCATCAGCTATGAGGTGAGTTGTCCATAAGTCTGGGGTGCATATCATCATTGAAATAAATGGGTAAATGTTAGCCATTGTGAGGTGATTTGTCCATCAACTATGAGTTGAATTGTTCTGGGGAGTAAATTGGCTTACTGTTCTCTCTTACCGGACGAGAAAATCACCAAAGTGTATGATATGAAGCTGAAAAATAGACATATTTGCATATATTTTTTCCAAAATAGTCGACATCTTAAGCTACCTAGCTGTACATTTATGTATGAGCGTAGTGGGATGGAGTATTATAGATATACATATGTGTGCTATATGTATGCAAAACAAACATGTTGTTTAATACTCTCCGCACCAACCACACCATCCCTTGGTGGGGTGGGTGGGTGAAATAGGTGACCCCACCTGCTCGCAAGCAACAAAAGAGAGGTCACACCACACCTCATAGGCAACTCCCCACTGCGAACATACATTCAGATATGCCTATATATCTGTAGTTGATCATTGGCAACAGTGAGATATTTAGAACCCATCCGGTCTGAATGATGTAAGGATCATCTATCCATACTCCACCCACTTGCAACCTCTCATCATATCTTTATTTCGCGCAATATCTCAGTGAATCGTAAAATTAGACATAGCTGATACGACTGTTTATCAACTCAACACATGTGAGCATGGTGTATCATTTGCCAACCAGCTAATGCTCATGCGCTGGTGTGACATCACCAAGCATAAACAAGAAAACGGCCTATTGTCAACACATGTTCCAAAACAAGCTTCATGGAGGCTTGGCCTACAAGCGGACAATTTCTACGAGAAAACTGAACTTTTATTGAATAAATCTAGATGGTATTTAAGGGTTAAATGATTTTACTGAACATCTGAAATTCCATTCTCAGTGCGGGAAGTTGAATTTTCTATCTCTTAGTTCAATTTCGAGGATGCTGGTACAAAATCTGTGTTTACATGTATAAGTGCATGCACGTTCACTCAATTCATATAAGATTGTGGATTTTAAAGTTTGAATTAGTGCAAGATGAATGAATAATTGCTACAAATTTATGTTCCTCTAGATTTATATGATCATTTCATTGGTTGTAGATGTTGGAAGATGCATGACAATTGCAATTTGATAGTAGGAATATTGTTTTCAATATATATATATATATATATATACACACCTGTGCAAAAGTTAAGCACCACCCTATTTTTACGCACATGCGAGGGTATATTCATGTGCTATGAAGAAAGCAATAGCATAAACATGTATGTACCCATCCATCTTAGTGCAAGAGGTAATAATGCAACTAGAGGAATGCTGATTATGATGGTGGGGGAAACACTGTATGTTTTTGTTTGAACTTGAAAACGAGGCCTGAATATGGTTACGTTGACACAACTGACAACTATTGCCCTACAGTTGACACACGTGGCTAGATTGTCATTAATGGTGTCTGAAAACGAAGTTTAACATCTGTGCACGAGTTTGAGACTGTCATTATTAATACCGGGTATATCCACCTTGTGCCTGGATGACGGCCTGGACACGACGTCTCATGCTGGTCACCAACCGACTGATACGCCATTGTGGTATTCGTTGCCATTCAAGATGGAGTGCGTCTGTTAATTCCTGTAGGTTCTGCACAGGAGGATCCCTCCTTCTCACCATGTTTCCCAGAATGTCCCAGATATGCTCAATAGGGTTCATGTCAGGGCTCCTTGCTGGCCATGGTAGGGTTTCGATGGCATTCTGGCGGAGGTATTCATGCACAGCTCTAGCACGATGTGGTCGGGCGTTGTCATCCATGAATATAGGGTGGGTTCCAGGTGCATGATTTACAAAATGAGGGACCACAACTCTATCCAGTATGGAATCTTGATATCTTTGTCCATTTAGTGTTCCAGGTACAGTCAACAGATCCAGCTTACAATCAAATGAGATGCACCCCCATATCATAACGGAACCTCCACCAAATGGAACTTCTTCCATGATGTTACGTTGGTCGTACGCCGTGCGTCTGGACCTCCATACACGAGTTCGACCATCTGTGGCATGAAGCAGGAACCGACTTTCATCGGACCAGTGTACCCGTCTCCAGGATCTCATGTTCCAGTGTCTTCTTTCGTTGCACCACCTCAGACGCTCCTCTTTGTGGTGTGCAGTGAGGAGAGGAAGTCTGACAGGTCTCCTAGCTTTCATTCCAGCAGCATACAGTCTCCTTTTGACGGTAGACATTGACACTCTATTGCGCGTTTCCCATTGCTGGCTGAGCACTCTGCTGTTGGTGAATGGAGATCTCCTAACAAGGCGTACTAGGGCTCGATCATCACGGGCAGTAGTCTTCTTCGGTCTTCCAGATCTAGGCCTGTCCTTCACCTCGTTAGTTTGCCCATGTTTTGCAATCAAACGACTGATTACAGTATGGTTAATGTTCAGCTGCCTGCCAATCTCTCTGCATGACATACCAGTGGTATGCATGCCTATGATTTGCCATTTCACACGATCACTTAACCTTCGTCTTGCCATAGCGGTTCACAATCAAGAGCTAATTCTCTCTGTACAAATAAACCACGGTCATGAACACAAAATTCCTAATCTTGTCGCCTAAATCTGTATGTAATGTTCTACACCTCAAACTGGACTTTTACATAACTGAACACGTGTGCTGTTTCCCGCCACGCACGGACATCAAGCGGCGTGAAGTCATGCATGCATGTGCATTTCGTACTTGGAATTATGTCAGCTAACGCGGGGACAAAAAGTATGGCAGCCTAGTTGTACCATCATGTTTCTACGTTCTATTGTTTTTGCTGGTGCTTAACTTTTGCACAGGTGTATATATATATATATATATATATTATATATTTTTACCGTATTTATCATAATTTTACAGCCCGGCGGGCATAGTGATTACCAGTGGAACTATGACAGCAACACCATTCAACTGCATCAGACTCAAAAGCAACACCAGCTACCATGACTAAAATTAGGGAAAATTAAGATAAATATGGTACTATTGGACAGGTTGAAATATATTACTTAGATTATGTAGACAGCATACATAAAAAAGGATGCTGTATTATGTACCTACAAATCGATACAGGATGAAACCAGGCAAGGGATACCGCCAAACAGAAAACATTGTAGGAATGAATGATTTACGCAAAAGTGCACAAGAAAGCTAAAAAAGGTAGGGACAAGTAAAAATAAGCAAGAAATATTTGTGAGCAATAATATGAATATAAAGAGTCATGAAACCAACTCGAAATCGAATGATAAAAAAGTTTGAATGAACAGCGACTAGAAAATAATACAGCACCAACAGGTTTCATATTTCAGAAGTTCATATATGTACATGTATCTTGGAATCTGAAAATTTAAATACAAACATCATAGCCATTATGAAATGTACTAAGGGGCCTGTATCGCTCACCTGCAATTATTGGCCACTGACACCATGGCAACCATTTGGCTCACGGCGGCCATGTTTTTTGATGGATCAACTTCGCTTGAACAAACTTTAATCACCCTTAGTGCCTGAGTATATCTTACAAATTTCGGCTTTATCCTTTCAGCGGTTCTGGAGAAGTCATTTTCCGGAAAACTAGGTCATCCAAGATGGCCGCCAAACTATTTGGCCAATCAATTTCTCTTGAACAAACTTGGTTCAGCCCTTGCCCTAGATGATATTTCCTGGGTTTTGAATCGATCTGCCAAGTGGTTTCGGAGATTTTTAAAGACATTTCTCAAAATCGGCCGATTTGGCCGGCGGCCATCTTGGATATGGCCGATCGGCTTCGTTTGAACAAACTTAGATCCCTATGTCCTGAGTATGCTTCCTGTCAAATATAATTGAAATCGGCCCAGTAGTTTTTGAGAAGTCGTTTAAAGGAAAAGCTGACGGACAGACAGACGGACGGACGATTGCCACAGCATAAGCTCTCACTTAGCCATTCTGGCCAGGTGAGCTAACACTGCTTAAATACTTAAAGGGCCTTGTCATAAGTCTTGTCCTTCTGATAACATTTTGAAAAAAACAAGAATTCCGCGGAATTAAATGTCTCGCTTATCGACACTTTTTCGCCTTTGACCTTGTGACCTTAATGCCATCATGCTGTTTCTTAACTTTATCCCTTAACATCTATCCAAGTTTAGTTTCAATAGGATGCTAAACGCAAAAACTTAAAGTTGAAAAAACTGATTTTTGTATCAAGGTCAGTGACCTTGACCTTTGACCCTGTGACTTCATAACCATGCTGCTGTTTCCTAACAGTATGGGCCACCATGTACCCAAGTTTGGTTGGAATAGGATTAGCCAATCTTGAGATATAAGCCGAGAAGTTTTGCTAAACGCAAAAAATTAACATTGTTGACGCCGTCGCCGTCGGAAAAGTGATACCTGTTTCGCTTTTTTCTCCATCCCCACCCTCCTTCGCATACCCGGTCTGACAGCTTCCCAACACACACACCCCAAACCTGGTCTAACATTCCCACACCACACACTTCGAATCATGTCTATGGTATGTTTATATCAATGTCTGTCTGTGTGTGGTGGTAGAATGCATAGGATCTAGTTTCTGCAAAGGAATTTCAGTAATATCGTGTGTTAAAAGCTTTCACTCTTATAATAATTTATTAAATAATTTAGTAAATCTGCTGAATATTTTGAAACTAATTTGGCTGGAATCTATTGCTGCCTATATGACAGCAACAGCTTACAGGCTTCTAAATCTTACCTATTATTATTGGATTGACAATGTAATGTGTGAATGGGATGATGAGACAAAATATTCTATGCTTGGGGATACAATTCCAATAACTTCCAATACAAGCAGATCCTAGTGGAATAGCAACACTTGACACAATTGTACATGCTTGCTGTGCTCTGCCCAATTTATGTGTTCAAACCTATTGTTGCGTGAGAGGACTCAGGAGTGGTCTTATGCCTGCCAATCTCAGAGAACCACCATCCTATAGCAAATGAGAGTTATCAACTTATGCCTGTCTTTATGGGCCACTTTAGTTGTGCAGGGCTGGAAATAAGCAACTGACCACAGTATCCCATACCAGGTCACCGTAATATTCAGGATAGTAACCCCACAGGTTGCATATGAGATTTTAGTGTAAAGGAAAAACACTATATTTTCTGTGTAATTTTATAAAGTACATAGCCTATATGTACGCCGTTGGGACACATTTTAATGAACTGATAATCTGTATTAAGGTTAAACTTATTTGAGACACATATATTTGTGTATCACGTACATATAGGCCTAGTGCCCCGGTCTCCCCTATGCCTGAAAAGACAAAGACTTGGAATGCGGTGCTAAAGTTTATAAATAGGTGAACTAGTCTTCAGGAATTTGTATTTTTTTATTATAACTACTGTATGTATGTTTTCATAGACTTGTCATTAACCGAAATTAAATGTCACCAGCAAACAGTGTCTTCAAAATTGACCACAGATATATGAATCAGACTATACCATCTCATGCGTCTGATTATTTTGCAAGGGAGGTAATTCAACTAAAAATTGCATGCCATTTTATTTTCAACTTAAATTATTTATAGTTCTAATATTTAATATCCGGCACGTTACATGTTTAAAAGGAGCGGAACCCCCCTCTATGTGATAAACATGGCACCTCTGGCTTCTCTCTACATATTTGAGGTAAATAACTATTTTCTATAGACAAAAAAATAAGCTGGTGTCCCACAATAAAGTACGGCGGTTGCCATATGGCTATATAAGGTAAATCTTGGTTATTTTAGTATTGGTAGTGTAGTGTCCACCAGTTGTTGTTATTGGATTAAATCATGCCACCGGTTAACGAAATTATGCTTTGACTTGTCATTTATTAGCAGCAAGCACTAACACCTAGACTTGACCTCAACACGGTGTTAACCTCTAGAGGTTAGTGTTAACACCAAACTAGATATAGCTATAAGTGACTAAATTTTCATCTGCCAGTGAAAAGGGAAGCTAATAACCCATTAACGCCAAGTAAATTAAGCTTATTTTATGCTGATTTGAATATCTATTTCCATTTTATTCGCTAATGACTTATGTGAAAATGAAGGCAAAAGCAAGGGTTGTTATTAACACTAACACTAGCACAATATTTGGTGCTAACACTATAGGCGCTAACAGTGTTAACACTATAGGCGCTAACAGTGTTAACACTAAATCTGGTGTTAACACTAACCAGAGGTCAAGTCTCGGTGTTATCTCAGTATTAGTGTTGCACTAACACTAACACTAACACCCAGACTTGACCTCACCCAATGTAGTCGCGTGACTGAAATAAGAGTCTTTATATTGACTATATTTCTTTGGCCGGGTTGGCGGATAACTGTTCAGGATGAAATCATACTGCGTGCTTTAATGAAGCGGTGTTTTCCGCTAAAAACACCAAATTCCGGGAAATGCCGATTTCTATTTCAACATGTTCGATGTAATTTTATGCATGTGGCTTGCAAGCCACAAGTGCCAAATAGGCCACAAGTGACCCCTGTACTTACAAATCAGGCCACATGTGTACTCTCATAAGTGCGGTCGGACAGACGGATGGACGGCGGACGGTCGCCATGGCATAAGCTCACTTGGCCATTCTGGCCAGGTGAGCTAAAAATTAATGCAAACATCAGCGGTCTGCCTGCTGAATTTCTGCAGACTACATTTTCTATGGTGTTTAATACTGGATATGCTGAATAATTTGAAAACCATTTGATTGAAAGTTGTTGGTGGCTAAGCCACCAACAACATTCAGTCAAATGGTTTTCAAAATATTCAGCCGGTCCAGAGTTATATTGAAATTACTGTCTGATAGCTTGCAGCATTAAGACAGTTAAAGCCGCAATAGATTTCAGCAAACTTGGCTTCAAAATATTCAACAACACATGTCCTAATTACAAAGTAAAGAATGATGGTATATCTGATGTATGACATTTGATCAAGATTGGTCAAAACCATTAAAACTTGATTTTCCTTGCAAGTCATAACTTACTGCTGGAATGACTGGTTTGGTTATCATAATGCCAGACATTTCAGTGGTACATTTTCAAATGTTTCTTAACCCGTTAATGGTCAAGTCAGCCAAAACTGGCCTCTGCAGTAGTCTTAAGGAATGTCCATCTGCAGGTAAAGAGACGAGTATTTTTGAAAATTTATCACTGGAATGGCTGACTCGATAATCAAGCCAGTCATTCGAGGTAAAATTTCAAAAATATTCTCTTTACCTGCAGATGGACATTTAATAAGGAAATAATTAAATTTTCTTGACCAAATTTGAATGACAAAGGGATAATCTGGCAACGCTGCAAGTGGACATTTATACTCAAGACCATGTACTATAGAAGCCATCACAGGCTTGATCATCAAAGATTAATGTTTACTACACAAATGCGTGCGCACCCACGCACACACGTATGTACGCATACATCTAAGCACGCACACAATCACGAACACAGACATGTGCACATTAGCGCATGCATACACGCATACTGATACAACTCACATTCACTCACAAATGCACACACCACATACGCACGCACACACATGCACGCACGCACGCACCAAGACACACAAGCAAGCATACATGCGGCATGCGTACACACCCACGGGCGCTGCTATCACACGCATGTACGCACACAGAGATGTGGCCTCATTATTCATGCATGGAAGAACTGAAAAACAGAAACATTCTAAACATGCCCATTGTTTTCTCAAAGCTGTTTATTAACATGGAGCAATAATATGTACAGGTGTTTTAATCCGTTAACCATCAAATTTCGTTTTTTTAAATTCAATTTTCTCATATAAAATGTCCCTTTTCAGACCAAGAGAAGACTATTTTTGAAAATTTATCACTGGAATGCTTGGCATTCAAAAAGTCTTCTCTTGGCCTGCAATTGGACATTCCTCAAGCCCTCGACAGAGGCTAAACCATTAACCCTTTAACACTCATATCAGCCCAAAACGCCTTCTGCAGTGGTCCTGACAAATGTCCATAAGCAGACCAAGAGAAGACTATTTTTGAAAATTTACCACTGGAATAACCGGCTGGATAACCGAGCCAGTCATTTCAGTGGTAAATTTTCAAAAATAGTCTTTTCTTGGTCTGCAAATGGACATTTTCTGAGAAAATTTAAATTTTCTTGAATAAATTCAAGGATTAAAGGGTTATATATAATTATATGTCTGAGTACAAGAGATCCAGGTATAACGAAACTCAAATGGACATTTTCATAAATTCAAGGATTAAAGGGTTATATATAATTATATGTCTGAGTACAAGAGAACCAGGTATAACGAAACTCATAATAAGAATGTCTATCTGGTATGATTTTATTTTTATCTAATCCAGATTGACCGAGATAGATAACACACACCTGTAATCACTATTTCTTAATCTCGTTCAGAAGGTGGAGGTAATAAAGGACAGCAGACATACAGGTAAATTGGAAGGAGACTTACATAAAACACACATATATAGAGATCTAAAAAAAATGCAGTAGTTTTATACTTCCTAGAACCTATCTGTTTCATCACTGGGTGTAATCTAACCCTTTACCCACAAAATTTGTTCATTTCAATTTTCTCATAGAAAATGTCCATTTACAGACCAAGAGATTATTTTAGAAAATTATCATGGGAAATTTCAAAAATTTCAAAAATAGTCATCTTGAACTTTAAATAGACATTTCTCAAGTCCACTGCAGAAGGGTTTTTTGGCCAGCTTGACTCTTAAAGGGTTAATTATCAAGCCAGCCAAAAATGGTTTCTCTAGTCGACGTGAGAAATGTTCATTTAAAGGTAAGACGACTATTTTTGACAATTTACCACTGGAATGACTGGCTCGATTATTCCACAAATGGACATTTTTAAGAAGATCTTCTTGATGAAATTTGACCATAAAAGGTTAATACAGACTGCAACTGACTCTGCTATGTGAATATACAAATTAACCCTTTTAATGCTGAAATCCCAGGATCATGCTACATTGTGACCACAATTAACCCTTTAATCTTCAAACTTGTTCATAAAATTTCAATTTTCTGATTGAAAATGTCTATTTACAGATAAGGATGTTATTTTTTTTTTTTAATAACCACTGGAATGACTGGCTCTGTTATAGAGCCAGTTATTCCAGTCGTAAATTTCCAAAAATAGTCCTCTCATGGTCTGCAAATAGACATTTCTCATGACTAGTACAGAACGACTTGAGTGTTAAAGGGTTAATATATGATGTCTATGTAGAAGATTTTGAAAGGAAGTCACACCGCTGCCAAATTGTTCAAATTAAATTATGTTCCAAACATTCAACACACGTTCCTATGTCTGATAATCACCTTGAATCTTGTCTGTAGGGCATTAACCTTTCAACCCTCTCATTTGTTCAAGAAAATTTTAATTTTCTCATAGAAAAATATCCATTTGCAGACAAAGAAGACTATTTTCAAAAGTTTACCACTGGAATGACTGGCTCGGTTATCGAGCCAGTCATTCTAGTGGTAGAACTTTCAGAAATAGTCTTCTCTTGGTCTGCAAATGGACATTTATCAAGACGACTGCAGAACACGTTTATGGCTGATATGAGTGTAAAGGGTTAACCTTTTAGCCGTCGAATTCGTTCAAGAAGAATTTTAATTTTCTCATAGAAAATGTTCACTTGCAGATGAAGAAACCTTCAAAAATACTCTTCTCTCAGGCTGCAAATGAAAATTTTTCAAGACCACTGTAGAAGTCGTTTTGTGCTGATATGGGTGTTAAAGAGTTAAACAGCTGAAGGTGCTAATAGAGAACTTACTAAATTCTTAGATAACAGCAGATTTTGGCAAATAAATTATGCAAAATAAACGCCAATCACTATTCCAAAATTACACAAGATCAATCAGATATCGCAGAACATCGTGCAATTTTCTGGATTTCTTTGCATCATGACTCAAGTTAGCGAGTCCAGTCTACTGGCACATTGCATTTCCATGTTTAGATTTTATTTTATAGAGTTTCCAAGATATCCCTAGATCCGGAAATTGATCCGATCCAGATTCAGTTGTTTTTATCATTGCCTGGAACAGCAGTTTTTTAAAATCCAGATGCGGGCATGCATGCAGACCAGGGATTCTCATAAGGGTTCTTTTGCGGGTATATACCCTCAAAATGCAACTTGGGACCCCCAAAAGTAGTGGCAGTGGCGTCTATGGGACCCATGAAAATCTGATTTTTAATTATTAATAAATTTTATAGGCTCTTACACAAAAATATCCCCCACCCACCCTCCTCCCCCACCCCACCCACCCACCAACCCCACCCCCATTTCAGCTTGGGACCCCAGATTTGAGCTTTGGACCCCCAGATTTCAGGGTTCATGGGACTTCCATAATTCAGATGTCATGTGAAACACTGACACGCGTGCTCACGCTCACACACACACACACACACACACACACACACACACACACACACACATGCAAAGCTGAATACAAAACCCTCATCTCTTTACATGATGGTAAGAAAAGATGCAATCTTAGCATTCAGCAATAAGTGGATTAACTGTTTCGCTGTTGCAACCACCAGACAATAACCTCAATGAGCAAAAACTCCTGATTTGCTGAATATTTTGAAAACAATTTGAGTGAACGTTGTTGGTGGCTAAGCCACCAACAACTTTCAGTCAGTTTTCAAAATATTTACCAGGTCCAGGGATATAACCCATGGAATATGTCGTCTGCAAAAACGCAGCAGTCATAGTGTTAAAAGCCAATACCTACCCTTGAAAGTGATAAGTTATTTGTGGCATCCACAAGCACAGCTGCTGTGGCATTCCAATCATGAGCATTTAATAATTCTGGACTATAATTCGCCATATTGTTAACACACATTTGTTAACAAAACGCCAAACGTTCAAACGGCAACAGACAACAGGTACATGCGATGATGATTAGATAGTCCGGTGTGATAATATACTGTAATCCAGGTAGACTGTACATGAAGTGAGCTTTCATGTCCTCATTACAGGTACGGTATTATAACGACGACGCCGCTGCCGAAGACGTCTTTAATCAATACTAACAGTGCACAATGGCCTATAAACCCAAATTTTACCTGTATTGTTGATAATAAGATTGCTGAGACACGTGTCCCAGGGCACACACGAGTCAATCAATCAGTCAATCAATCAGTCACTCATTCAGTGAGATATGATGATGGTGGCTAAATGACAGAGATCAGCTTATCCATTTAAAATGGCCAAAAACAGCTTCTGGAGTGGTCTTGGGAAATCTCCATTTGCAGATCAAGGACTTTTTTAAAGATTTATCACTGGAATGATATTCCAGTGATAAATTTTTTTAAATAGTCTTCACTTGGTCTACAAATGAACATTTTCTATCAGGAAATTAAAATTTTCTTGAACAAATTTGAGGGTTAATTGATTAAAATTAAAATCATTAACACTTTATTGGCTAAGAAAATGCAATTTGCCGGTGAAGAGATAACTTTTGAAAAATTAACACTGAAATAACTGGCTCGATTATCAAGCCAGTTGTATTCTAGTCATGAATTTTCATTGATGGCCTTTTCTCGGCTTACAAATGGACGTTCCACAAGATCACTCTAGTGGCCAGTTTTGACTGACTTGATGATTAAACGGGTAAGGAAAGCCGAAGTCTGTTTCAAGTGCCCACCTTATGGTTCACAGACACACAGTCACAAAGACACATGGTCCCTTAATACAGGTGTTACAATAGACAGGTGGTCTGTTAATACAGGTGGCTTGCTATATGACATACATTCTGGTGCCAAAAGATGGCGCTTCTTTAAAGACCACCATCCTTGAAGAACAACCATCTTCTGGCACTGAAAGGCGGGTGGTCTCTTGAACAGGTTCAAATGGCACATATAATAATCTAGTTATCTATTGCATTATGTGACAGGTGGCCGGCCAGTTATTTAAAGAATTTGAAAATTAGTCAAATAAAATCGAGCCTCATTTTGACTTCCCAAAATATATATATATATATATATATATATATATATATATATTGCCGTTTTTATATACAACTTTTATGACAGTGTTAATGTAGAGGAAGGGCTGGTGTATATTTTGAAAACTATCTTGCTGAAGGCTGTTGCTATCTTAGAACAGTTCAACATTTTACAACAATATTGTTTATCATATGAATTAAGCCTTTTACAGCTAAATTTGTTCAAGAATATCAGAATATTTCCCTAATCGTCCATTTGCAGGCTAAGAGAAAACCATATTTTGAAAAAGTATCCCTGAAATGACTGATTCGGTTACAGAGTCAGTCCTTCCTGTGGTAAACTTTAAAAAATAGTCTTCTTGGTGTGCAAATGGGCATTCTTCTCGACCAGTGTACAGGCCGGTTTTGTCCGGCTTCGCCATGAAAGGGTTAAAGGAAATGGAATATAAGTATCTGACATTCCTGCGGCGTAGGGAATAAGCTTTTAACCCTTTCACTGACAAATCCTGAAAAAGTAGATTCTTTATAATAAAATTTTGAAAAAATTAATTTGACTGGAAGCCGTTTCTGCCCTAGGCAGCAATGGCTTCCAGTCAAATTAATCTCAAAATATTCAGCAGTTTTCCTGTATGTTTGCCTTCAAAATGAGACATATGGAATTCATCGGTGAAGGGGTTAAGATGCATAATTAATATCTTATCCTGTGTTTGAGGAATCAGAGATTGCATACCCTTACCCTCCCGTCTTTGTCAAAGTGTAAAGAAGTCTCCATATTTTTTTTCCCCTGATATTTTCAGATCATGCCCAAAGTTGTGTATTATCACCCCTTTTTGTGCTAAGATTTGAGCCAAATCTATCCATAGATGCAGAATTTGATCCGATTCTGATCCATGTTCCTTTATCTGAATCGCAACCTAAGTCTGAAAATCCTTTTGTGGGGCAATTTCGTGTTAAAATTTGAAACAATTCAGACCAGTAGTTTTTTACATACATCTCCGGACACACACAGATGCACGGGCGCATGCATGCACGGATCAGTAGATTTTTAGTTTCTAAGATACTGTTAGCTCTGGATATGCACATGTATGCACACACACACACAAATGCATGCACGCGTGCACGCACACACACGCGTGCACACACAAATGCACACATACAGGGCAAGAGATTATTTACAGGCCAAGTCATTACTTTGAAACTATATCACTGCAATGACTGACTTGCTTATAGAGACAGTCCTTCCCGTCGTAAATTTGCAAAAATAGTCCGCACTTGATCTGCAAATGGACATTCCTCAAGACCACTGGGGAAACCGGTATTGGCCGGTTTGAGTATTAAATGGTTATGTCAACCCATTCACTGATGAATTCCCCCTATTTCATTTTCAAGGAAAACATACAAGAAAACTGTTGAATATTTTGTAATTAATTTGACTTGAAACCGCTGCAGCCTTAAGCAACAACTTCTTCCAGTCAAATTAATTTCAAAATATTCAACAAACTAAGTTTATATCGTAGAGAATTGACATGTTCAGGGATTTGTCAGTGAAAGGGTCCAGATTCAAACAGTGGTACAGTGGTATTCACATACATGTTAATGGATGAATCCAATCTGTCACTCAAGTATATGATGTCATAATCAATTATGTTACAATTATAATTGACAGAAATACTCCGTCATGAAGCTGGAATAGGCTGCCAGTGAGTTGTACAAATTGTATGTCTTTACTACTACTTAATACCAATTCTTCAATATTTTTAATCCACCGAGAGCTGTTGCTCCCATAGGTTAGCCATAGGTTAGAGCTACACTTACCATGAAATTGGGATTCTGGGAATTCAGGGTTCAAAGTATATAAATCGATCGCAACATGAGCAAAGCATGCGTGGAGCTTAGCTAGAGATGGGCGGGGCATAGCTAAACTGGATTCATCCATTGTATACATGTTTCAGTGTGGCCCTCAATGGACCTTTCCCGTTTTAGCTATGACCCGCCCAACTCTAGATAATCTCCACGCTTATGTTGGGCTCGATCGATCACTAAACTCCCTGACTATCAATTTCCAGAAAAATAGACAGGTAAGCTGTTGAAAATTTTGAAACCAATTTGACTGGGTGTTGTTGCTGCCATACCTGACTATCAATTCCCATAAAACCAGACAGGTAAGCTGTTGAATATTTTGAAACTAATTTGACTGGGTGTTGTTGCTGCAACAGCTCCCAGTCAAATTAGTTTTAAAATATCCAACAGCCTGTTTACTAAATAGCAAAGACATACAATTCGTACAATGCGTCAGACTATAAAGCGTTTAAGACAGACTAAATCGAGTCATTAATGACATCATGATTATGACATCATCCTACACATCACGTAGTTGATTATGACATCATATGATGGATGGATAACCTGGAACGGTCCATTCACGCATGCTTTGCATTTTCTCTGATAATCATGGATTGCAGGTTTTGAAAAGAGCAGAAAGGTTAGTTTTATATATATCAATAACATTATTCTGGCGGAATCTCCTTAAATCAGCACCCAACCAGTCACCTGGCTAGTAAGAGCACCAGGTGAATAGCTAACAACATTGATTTAACCCTTTAACACTCATATCAGAAAAAAATGTCCTCTGCAGTGGTCTTGATAAATGTCGATTTGAAGGTTATTTTTGAAAATTTACAACTGGAATGACTGGCTCGATAACCGAGCCAGTCATTCCACTAGTAAATTTTCAAAAATAGTCATCTCATGGTCTGCAAATTGACATTTTATGAGAAAATTTAAATTTTCTTGAACAAATTTGAGGGTTAAAGGGTTAATATTGTACATTGCAGTACTTTAGTGGTTTCTATGATCAACTAAAACCACAATATGATCGCAGTCATACACAATGAGAAAGATCTGCCAATTTTCTACACATTATGTTATTTTTTGTGTTTTTTTGTAAAATTTTATTAAGTTAGTCAAATAATTATAATTACAGCCTTATGCCCACTTGATTTACTGAAACATACTACGGTGTATTTTAATCAGAAATGTGGTTGCAATACATTAGTAAGAAGCTTGAATTTACGATTTTGCAACAAACTACCGTATTTTCTCTAATTTACCCACCGGGCGGTTAGCGGTCGCATAACGGGGCGGCTTAATTAGGGAGAAAAATTCACAGTAGATCGCCGTTATTTTGTCGGGTACCCGTTAGGTGGGTCGGATCTAAATGTATAATGCTTACGTATTGATTATATATATAGACAATATATAGACAATACATTCCGAGTTCTTTCGTGTATTAATCAGCTATAGGCCGAGTTTATGCCGTCACTCTTGTAGCTACTCGAAGCTACCTTATGTATGTGGATTGGAAAGTATCTACTCGGGTACTAATATTAGTGCCTTGGCGCTACTCGAGTAATGACCTTAAGTCGTCCCACTAAGCGGAAGTTGATACATCACGTGATACAAATCATTTTCTCTTTTCTCACGTCGCCATTTTATCAAAATCTGGATTACATTTGATGAAATAGACCATGTTTAATAAAGGATAAGCACTATTTAGGCAGTCCCAATTAATAATTTCACTCCCGCGATGATGGATATATATGCGCTATACATTAAGCATATGCGAAAACGGTATGAAATATTTAGCGTGGAAATGTCTTCAATTTTTGTGCTAATTTAATTTTTTTTGTCTTCATTCTGTACTTTTGGGAATTTGGAGCTTATTTTTTTTTCTTCACAGTTCTCAAAACAAGGGGGTGGTATAATTGGGAGGGGCGGCTAAAATAGGGAAAATACGGTATGAAGCTCGACTCCAAATGATATGAGTGGTAGAGTACTGCCAGGGGATCACTGGGGATTCACCACGGCACCTAGCACAGCTGCCTTATAGGAATAGTATTGTCAAAGTTCCCCTGCACTTCTGATCAATTCCGGCACCATAAAATTTTCCACTATTTACACAATTTTATTTTATTTACATAGACAAAAGCTAAATACAGAAGTACCCATTTCGTATTTTTGCCTAACTATAATGGGCAAAACACTTCCAACATTATCACACATGTTCTTCCTCACTTTTGTCGGCATTGTGATATTCATAAGAATTAGTTAATGCCAGTTGTCTCAGTGTGTCTAATAGTAACGCAGTACCCGGGGCAACTGTTTGCCTTTGTTCTTCTTACCAGCCACACTAAGACTCATGATGTGGGATTCTGTCAGCGTGACAGAGCTCATTGCTATTTAACTCTTTAACCCTTGAATGCTTGAAAAAAATTCCAATTTTATTATACAAAATGTCCATTTTCAGACCAAGAGAAGACTATTTTTGAAAATTTACCACCGGAATGACTGGCTCGGTTATCGAGCCAGTCATTCCAGTGGTAAATTCTCAAAAATAGTCTTCTCTTGGTCTGCAAATGGACATTTCTCAAGACCACTGCAGACGGCGTTTTTGGCTGATATAATTGTTACAGGGTTAAAGGAGAGACCCAAGTACGTGTGTGTATATATATGCTGTCCTATAGTCAATTGAAGCAGACGCTTCAGCGCATACAGAATCAAACTAATTGAGTTTAATAGGATCAATTTCATGCGAGAATACGAACTGAAAGAACGAATGACTGCACCTATGAAATGCTATAGTAGCGCACAATGTGAAAAATTGCACTATAATTTATACACACATCTACGCACACAAAATAATCACAAACACGCCTCACATATCGTCTCTCTTATAGAATAACCACTGGCGCAACATGCTTGATTTAATCATAACTGTAAATTCAAATGAGGTCAAATTGCAAAATGTTTACATGATCTAAGCGATAAGTGCTAATGCTGCAACGCAGTTTACAATTTATTCGAACAGAGGGCTAAGATTTTAAAAATAAACTTTTATCTCCTGCATGTTCCCGCAGCTTGACAGCAGAACTATTCCGTAGGAGTAAATATGAAGCAGAGAGTTCTATCCCAATCAAACATATTGTGCCAAATGTGTTGACTGCTCAAAGCCGTTTTGAAAACAATTCACCTTTCCAGAGTATCAGTACCCTACACACGCGAGGTTTGGGTGGAGCTTAAAAATGGACGGGCATAGCTAAAACTGGAAAAGTAAAGTTTTCGCTTTTTATACATCCCAGACAAATTAATTTCTCAAAATATCCACAATAATTTAGTCAGACATCAATGTTGACATAACCAATTTGAGAGGGTTAATTCATACCGGATTTTATATATCGGTATGTCCAACAAAAAGCTACCCATATTTTAACTCTTTTACTGACAAATCACGAAAGAAGTAACTTAAATTAATTTCAAAATATTCAGTTTTTCCTGTATGGTTGCCTTGAAAATGAGATATTGGGAAAACATCAGTGAAAGGGTTAAAAGCGATCACTTGTTTATAGTATACAGGGGTTGAAATATTTGCCTGTCTACCTGTCAGTCTGACAGTCTACCTGTCAATGACAGGTGTATTTTGCTGGTGATAGTTACAAAGAAAATAAAGGGTTGACAGATTAAATGTGTACTAAATTTCAACTATGAAATAGATATCAATTGTTGGGCTCTAAATCAGTAATGTTAGAATGAATTGCACACTTTATTAACACTTTCAACAAAGAAATCCTGTTATTTTAATTTAATGAGATGGAAAGACAGGCAATGACTGAAGACCGCTTGAATATTTTGAAAATAATTAGCATGTTAGCCATTGTTGCTGAAATTGAGATAAAGGACCATCTATATCCTGTACACCAATATTGTTGAACGGGTACTATGCTGAACAAGACAGAGAAAACAAAATCCTACCCGTCGCTTGGGACAGTTTAACAATTTGAAGCACTTCGACCCCTGGTGTATTGCAAGTAATACTGTCTATATGTATAGAATGACAAATTTAAATATATCACAAATTTTGATCAAACAAGAATTCCCCAGGGGCCTGTATCGCTCACCTGGAACATGTGGAGAATAGGCATTTCAACCTCAAAGGCCATCGTCCTTATGTAGAACACTAAGGTTTGGCCAGAACCACAACAAGAATGTGATCTACCAAATTTGAAGTTTCAAAGCGATCCGATAAACAGTAATGGTTATCATCCGGAAACTAATTATCAAGATGGCCGCCTGTTGCTGGTGGCCATCTTGGATTTCGGATCATCATTGATTTCAATAGGTTTCTTCCCCAGACCTAGTCCAACCACTCTATGAAGTTTCAAAGCAATGCGATAAACGGTAACCTAGTCATCATCCGGAAACCAATTTTCAAGATGGCCACCGGTGGCTGGCCACCATCTTGGATTTCGGATCATCGTCGTTTTCTATAGGTTTCTTTCCAAGACCTAGTCCAACAACCCTATGAAGTTCCAATGAGATCTGACAAACGATAACTTCGTTACTGTTTATCGGATCACTTTGAAACTGATCATCGATTTCAATAGGTTTCTTCACCAGACCTAGTCCATTCTATGAAGTTTCAAAGCGATACGATAAGCGGTAACCGAGTTATCATCCAGAAACCAATTTTCAAGATGGTGGCTGGTGGCCATCTTGGATTTCGGATCACTGTCAATTTCGATAGGTTTCTTCCCCAGACCTAGTCCAACCACTCCATCAAGTTTCAAAGTGATCCGATAAACAGTAACGAAGTTATCATCCGGAAACCAATTTTCAAGATGGCCACCGATTGCTGGCAGCCATCTTGGATTTCGGATCATCATTGATTTCGATAGGTTTCTTCCGAAGACCTAGTCCAACAACCCTATGAAGTTTCAATGCGATCCGACAAACGGTAACGAAGTTATCATTCGGAAACCAATTTTCAAGATGGCCGGCCGCCAGACCACCCGCCCGCCCGGACGGACGGCGCCATTACATAATACCCCGCCAAAACAACAGAAATCTTAAAGTTCTGAAAGCAAATATTCAACAATTTACCTGTATAGTTTTGTGATAAATTGATTGGGAGTTCAGAGATCGATCGATTCCAACACGGGCACCGCGTGGGAGGAGCTTAGGTAGAGATGGGCGGGGCATAGCTAAAGCTGGGTTCATTCACTAAAGGGTAACGGCAACATTAGATAATATAATTTGAATTTCTGAGTCAGATCTTATCAGCAATGTTACACGTCTGTCATCTAAGCCTCGACTCACTAATGTAAGGCGGCATATACAGAATGTGAGTCATCATTCTGACTCAAATATTAGACGTGCAGCTTCCAGAAATAAATATCTATCAACAAGAACAAGCAATCAGAGATTGAAAAGCAGAACTCTAACACTTTTGCCATATTAAAGTAAATCCAGATTCGTTTGAGGTTTTTTTATTAACCCTTACCACTCTGATGTCAAAATTTTAAATTTTCAAATTAAATTAAAAGATGAACTGACATCAGTGGTAAGGATTAACCCTTTAGCACTCATATCAGCCAAAAACGTCTTCTGCCGGTCGTCTTGAGAAATATCCATTTGCAGACCAAGGTAAAACTATTTTTGAAAATGTACCACTGGAATGACTGGCTCGATAACCAAAGGGCCAGGTGAGCTAACAAACCGTACATTTTATTTTGTTTTGGAAACATTCGCAATTATTTCTGACTTGTACTGTAGACGTCATGTAGGAACCCTTTAACACTTGAGTTTGTTCAAGAAAATTTCAATATTTTCATAGAAAATGTCTATTTGCAGACCAAGAGACGGCTATTTTTTAAAATTTACCACTGGAATGACTGGCGCGGTTATCGAGCCAGTCATTCCAGTGGTAAATTTTCAAAAATAGTCTTCTCTTGGTCTGCAAATGGACATTTCTTAAGACTACTGCAGAAGCCGTTATTGGCTGATGTAAGTGTTAAAGGGTTAAAAGCAATAATCACTCTACTTTTATCACCTGCAATTCTCTCAGACTATCACAAAATCACAGAACCACTAACTACTTAAGTCTGCAATAAAGAAATGGTGCACAAAATTGTTTGCCTAATGAAACTGCCTGCCATTTTATTATATGACCTTGGCTTCTCTGGCTTGGAGGCTAATGATGTAATGTAAGAAAGCGCTAACATGACCATGGCCACGGGAGATTTCTCGCTTCACGTTAATAATATTCTGGCACGCAATACTGATGAAGTTTAATATTTATTGGCTAATCAAGTCAATCGTAAAAATCAGAAACTGCTGTTACACGTGACAAATGATATTATACTTTGTAAGTACTTTTCCTAAACTGTTTGACATTGAATTATATAAATGTTTTCAGGAATAACTCCATACAAGTGATAGAATATATGGTGTATATATAACCCGTAACGCTCAATTTTCTCCAGAAAATTACAAATTTCTCATAGAAAATTGTCCATTTGCAGACCAAGTGAAGCTTGTTTTTTTTAATTTACCAGTGGATAACCGAGCCAGTGATTTCAGTGGTGAATTTTTAAAGTCTAAATTTAACCCTTTAACACTTAGATTTATTCAAGAAAATGTAAATTTGTTCAGGGAAAATGTCCATTTGCAGACCAAGAAGACTATCTTTTGGAAATTGTACACTGAAATGACTGGTCCGGTTATCGAACTAGTTATTCCAGTGGTAAATTTAAAAAAATTGTCTTCTCTTAATCTGCTGGTAAAACGTGATTAGCCACGTCGCTGAAGTATACCTGACGCTTGTCTTCGGTTTGAGGACGAAAGTCAGATGCATTACACTGCTGCAGTGCATCCTATTTATAGGCCACTGGACCCGGTGGAGTCCCCACCACTGAGCATGTGTTCGCACATTCTCACTGGTTAGCTGGACCCTGAACTAAGTGTTCCTGCCACTGAGCACGTGCAACAATCAGTGAGCATGTAAGAGCAATGGGTCAGTGGTGGCCCATAAATAGGAGGCACTGCACCAGTGTCAGGCATCTAACTTTCGTCATCTCACTGAAGACAAGCATCAGGTATACTTCAGCGACGTGGCCTATCACGTTTTACCACTTCAAATTAATTAAGCAAAATATGGTAGGAGCCAATACAGACAATCTCCAACCAGATATAATCCTGTGCTCCATTTCAAAGCTAATTCCTCTCAAGAGTCCAATCCCCTACCAGCTTATATGTAAGGGAAACAAAAGATTTCAAACTGAGCAGTCAGGAGCACTACAAGGATGTCCAGTGATGTCCAAAATGACTCACCCACAGCTCAGCACTACTTTCCCAAGACTTATACAGGGGAAACAAAAGGACTCTTCAAACCTAGGATTCAAGAGAAATACAGCCCTCCCTCACCTTAGGATGGAGCATGCTTCCTATTGCGGTACCAAGGTTCTAAGAGGGGGCCCATGTGAAGACATAAACACTCCAATTAGGAGATACAGCCATATGGTTAAAGAGCCCTTATCCAGTAGGCGATCCCCCTACCCATCTGTTCCCCCCTTCCCCACACACACCCCACACTCACCCTTCCCCTTCCCCCCCCCCCCCCCACCCCACCAACACCCCTCACCCCCAGCCACCCACCCTGCCCCTCTGACGCTATAAGCTCTTCTCTTGATCTACAAATGTATAATTTTCAACAGAAGCTGTTTTTGGCCAGCTTAAGTGCCAACTGGGTAAAGTATGGTGTTTTTAGATTTTGATCATGTCATCAAGGAAAGATATTCATTTTTTTCAGCGTATTTAGGCCAATTTCCCAGTCCATGAAATTTACATTTCCGACAATGGGCACCTGCGTCACAACTATATATGATTGATTGATTGATTTATTCCACAATAAGCCATAGGCCCCCCCTTGAGTGTACATTTAAACATTATATATATATATATATATATATATATATATATATATATATATATATATATATATATATATATATATATATATATATATATTGACAATTAAATTAGTATGCTATACAAGTATCTAAATGCCTAATCTTATATTTAATACAGTGAATTTCTCTTTAGCGTTATTCACAAGCCCTTCAACAGCATAATTACATTTGTAAAGGCGGGCTTACACAGCTTAAACATGGCTTGGGCATATTATTTATACAGTTTTCACCAATATATAACATATTACCTATGGGGTGAATAATACCATACACTACAATTCGTAGATCTAATCATGCTAAAGTTTTCTAGGCATGTCTACCATATATATGTACTTGCTATAAATTATGGCTCATAGAAACTAAAATTTATTTAAAGAATATAATGTTCTTAACCCTTTTATGGACAAGCCAGCCCAAACCAGCCTCTGTTATGGTCTTGTCGAATGTCCATTTACAGGCCAAGAGAATACACATTTTTTTAATTTTCCACTGGAATTACCGAGCCAGTCATTTCAGTGGTAAATTTTCAAAATTTGTATTCTCCTGGCCTGTAAATGGACATTCACTAAGCAAGTATTTAAATTTTCTTGACCAAATTTGACCATTAAAGGGTTAAGCATACTAAGTAAGGGTTCTGGGCCTTTCTCAGGAAAATTTTGAAATTTAAACTCTCTTAAATGTCATTTCAGGCAATTTTAGAAACAATGTCATAGCTACTGAACCAAAATTTGTGCGAACATCTTAGATTAGAACTTGGAAATATAAAATCCTGAGATCACATGACATGCAACTCGTCAGTGTGTTGGTCTGTCATTCATTGATGGTTCTTCCACCGTCGCTTGAATGAGTGATCCCTATGTTTCACTATGCATGTGATTAACCCTTTAACACTCATATCAGCTAAAACAGCTTCTGCAGTGGTCTGGAGAAATGTCCATTTGCAGGGCAAGAGAAACCTATTTTGGAAAATTTACCACTGGAATGACTGATCGGTTATTTCAGTGATAAATTTTCAAAAATAGTCTTCTCTAAGTCTGCAAATGGAAATTTTTTAGCCCGTCTTTATGAAGTAAATCACCCTATTGTGGTAGCCTCAGTGGTGGTGGACAACTTGCATTTACCTCAACTTCCTAGAGGTTCATATCTCCGGTTGTATTAACCCTTTACGCCTTAAATTTGTTCAAGAAAGTTTCTATTTTCTCATAGAAAATGTCCATTTGCAGACCGAGAAGACTATTTTCAAAAATAGACCTTTCTTGGTTTGCAAATTATGTACATTCCTCAACACCTGCAGAAGCAGTTTTTGGCTGAGTGTTATAGGGTTAAAGTTACTGTTGTTCCGGTTAATCGATATAATCGATGATTGATTGGTTTGCATGTTCAACCAACCGATCGATCATGATTTCAGAAATCGACTTTGGTTGTTTATAAATTGACTTTATTAATATATTTTAACTGGTCAAGCTAGAAAACAAACACTTTTTGGAAAAGAATTAAAATTTAATTGTTACAACTATAGTATTACTCCTTAGTCTAAGACATTAATTCGTTCAGCACTGAAATAGTATGTTAGTTTCAAAGAAACCATACCAATAACACGTTAAATATTTAAAAACTTATTTGACTGGAAGCTCCCAGTCAAATTAGTTTCAAAATATTCAACAGATTATTTCTTAAATTATTAAGAATCTGTCATACCTGCGACTTTGTTTGAAAGGTGTAGTTATCCTTGAACATGCTATAATTACTGCATTAAAAATGGGTAAAAATGAGAACCTGTTATGATCAATCATTAATTGATCATCGGTTAGTATATAAAACCAATCATCGATCACAAAAATAGTACCAATTCCCAACACTAGTTAAAGTGTTAAGACAACAAGAATTATGCAGAATGAAATATATCGCGCCTGTTCTCATTGCTGATAGACATCAGAATTCAGTCACCTTGACATTCGAATTGAAATGTGACATCAATGTGATTGTGTAGATTACTAACAGCACAGCCAACCATATATCCAAAGCCTCAAATATAAGGCAAAGCAATGGACCTTTCCAGTTTTAGCTACGCGCCACCCATCTCTAGCTAAGGTCCACTCACGCTTCACTCATATTGCGATCGATAGATTCCTGAACTCCATGACTATCAATTTCCAGAAAACTACACAGATAAGCTGTTGAATATTTTGAAACTAATTTGACTGGGTGCTGTTTCTGCCTATATTTATTAAAGGTGCATATTCACAGCAGAATGCTTGAAAATAAATATGATGATTTCTTTCCATATGAATTAACACAATTTTATAATATGAGTCCCTAATTCAAATGCACAACTAAAATTTTTTTCTTAATTTTTACGGATTGAAATCATGATTTGTTAGGATTTATTTCATTTCACTACATCTAAGCACTCAATGTAAGCATCTAAATGTATACAATTTTAACAATCTTATTTTTAGGCATTTTGCTGTGAATATACACCTTTAAAGAATAAAGACATACAATACGTACAATGACGTTTAGTCCATCATCAATTAAGAGTTTGGGATGAACTTAACTACTTCATTCATGACATCATTGATTATGGCATCAGCCTACACATCACATAGTTGATTATAGTTGATGTCATATGATTGATGGATAAACCGGATTCCTCCATTGCTAAATGCCAAACTTAACATTGCCTGTACTGCCCCATCATTCTTAGAAATGCGACACATTAATGTCTCACTAACATTGCAGGTGAGTCAAAGCCTAAATTTCTGATGGGTTTACATCAACAGTAAGTCATAGAACTCAGCAGCAGTCCTTGATATTTATGGCACAGGTTACCAAGTCTGACAGTCAGATAAGTTTTCTAACATTATATATAGATGGAGAGCTAAGTCCAATTTCATTTGTATGCCAAACCTGTAATTGAAGCCCATTTAGGCGCTTAACGCTGATGTCAATATTCTATCTTTTACTACGACAGATGTTGCTGTCTACGACAGATATTGGTCTACAGCACCATCTTCAACCAAAGTTGTTGAAAATTGAACACCAATTAAACTTTTAATTTATTTTGAAAATTACAAATTTTGACATCAGAGTTGTAAGGGTTAAGTGATATTTAACCACTCTTATCTGAAAATGCCAGGAATAAAAATTTCTTAAGACTGATTTTTGTTGAATATAGGTTAGACATAGTAATTACAGCTAAACAATTTCCTTGTAATTAAAACCCCTGTTGAGCCCTTAAAAAGCCCTTCTTAGCTAGTGTCTATTTGCCGGCTGAAAGAAGACTTTTTAAAAATTTACCATTGGAGAGACTGGCTCGGTAACCCAGCCAGTTTCCCCTGTGGTAAATTTTCAAAAATCATATTCTCTTGGATGAAAAAATGGACATTCCTCAAGACCACTAAATAGTCCGTTTTTGGCGGTCTTGACCATTAAAGAGTTAACACAAGAGGGGTAAAGTTACATTCATTAATCACTGATATGATTTCTTCATAAAATGAATTTTAAAGGTGTATGCCAAAGTGTAACTGAAAGTAATTTTGGGGTTTTTTCCACAACAAGCAATAAACCAGGTAGTAAATAGGATATGAAACCTGTATAGTAGACAAATAAACCCATGTATTGTATATGCATAACGATTGTCTGCCAAATACGAATGGGAAGTTGTCCAATAATCAGCAAGTGGCCTAATAAGTCTCCTTATAATTGGCAAGAATTTAATAACATCAGGAGCATGTTCAAGCATGCACTAGTAGAAACATTGAATGATATCCCATATAAACAACCATCTGTCTTTGGGGGTGGGCATAAAGGTCTTAAATGACCGCCCTCTTGTGGCCTGAAAAGGCGTGGCTGGTAGCAGTAACCCGTACTAAGAGACCACCTGGCTAGTGACTACATTGCGGTGTCTCTTACATGGGAACATTTACACTTTAAAGCTCAAATTTGTTCCCAAAAAATTTCAAATTCTCTCCTAAATCTCTATTTGCAGATCAAGAGATTATTATTTTTAATTTATCGCTGGAATGACTGGCTCGGTTATTGGGCCAGTCATTACAGAGGTTAATTTTCAAAAGTCTTCTTATGCTCTGCAAATGGACATTTATAAACACAACTGCAGAAGCCATTTTAGCCCGGCTAGTCCTAAAGATTAACCATTTATCACCCATATCAGCCAAAATGGGGTCTGCAATGGTCTTGAGAAATGTACACTTGCAGACCAAGAAGACATTTTTGAAAATTTACCACTGGAATGACTGGCCCAATAAACGAGCCAGTCATTCCAGTATAGATTTTCAAAAATAATTCTCTCTCTAGGAGAGAATTTGACATTTTTTGGAACAAATTTGAGCTTTAAAGTATAAATATTTGCATGTATGAGAGACCACAATGTTTTAAATTTAAAAAAACCCCAGTCTTCTCTTGGTCTGCAAACAGACATTTTCTATGAGAAAATCCAAATTTTCTTTAACAAATTGGAAGGTTTACCCTTTCATGACGAAGGCGGGCCGAAACCAGCATCAGTAGTGGTCTCAGGGAATGTCCATTCGTAGGCTAAGAGAAGACTATTTAAAAAAACGTATCACCAGAATGACTGGCTCGATAACCTAGCCAGTCATTCCAGGGGTAAATTTTCAAAAATAGTCTTCTCTTCGCCTGCAAATGTACATTCAATAATAAGTAAATATTAACATTTTTGAAACAGATTTAGTCATTAAAGGGTTAAAGGGTTAATACTATGTGTTTGAACACGCGCGCTTCATAAAGCTCTTGATAAAGCTCTTGATAAAGCTAACTGTTCAGTGAATCACCAATCATAAATTTGACACCTGATCTGACTCAGCATAATTTGACAGCAATGTACTATGTATTACACTACAGTTCCTTATAGATAAATAATTCTGTCTCACTGACTGAGGTATGAATGACAGAATATGAGTCTGAGAAATACATTTATTATCATTCATGAAGAGGAACATGCTAGAGCTTTCTCATAGCGCTTGCCGCTGCGAGCCACTGGACAATAATTTCAGTGGGCAATAACTCTGGACCCCTTGGAATATGTCTTCTGCAAAAACCCGATAGTCAGATGGTTAAGCTTTCATGCTTACAAATGGCGGCTATATTAATAAATACAAGCAGGCTTACAGTAAATAGAGGATCTGAAATGAGGTCCCATTTCATATCACTATTATCAACCGAATCGAAAACTACAACATCGCATGAGCTTTAGCTAGTGTAATGTGATAATTTCCGATGAGGTTGAAAATAGTGACATGGGAACGAGTTTGAGATTCTATTTATCATATAAACTGGTATTTGGACAAATTTTCCAATAAAGTTCAACGCTGAAACCCGTTTAAACGCACCAGTTTGCGCTGTTCGTTTTCGTCACTGTGATGCATCACTTGCTAAGACTTCTGACTAATGCGACATAAAAAATACTGACACAAAAAACATTGTTATTTCGGTCTTAAAATTACTTCTAATCCAACTTTTTAAATTTCCATGCCTATCATGCAAATTTACAAACATATTTAAAGAGCCCGCAGCCAGAAGGCTGTTCCACCCCACCCCCCCACCTTCTCCCCCCCCCCCCCCCCCACACACACACACACCCCAGCCCCACACCCCAGAGACTCCATGGTGTGGAGATTATATATCCTGTACACTTCCTTTCTCATCTCCTGATTGGAGTGTTTAAGTTTGCACACGGATCCCCTCTAGAAGCTGGGTAATGCAGTAAGAAGCATGCTCCATCCTAAGGTTAGGTAGTGCTGTTGAATCCTTGAGTACTCTTGAATCCTCAGTTTGAAAAGTCCTTTTGTTGCCCCTACATAAGTCTTGGGAAAGTAGTGCTGAGCTGTGGGTGAGTCTTTTTGGACATCCCTGTAGTTCTCCTGACCCTGTAGTGCTCCTGACTACTCAGTTCGAGATCTTTTATTTCCCTTACATATCTGGTGGTAGGGGGGGGGGGGGGGAATGGGGCGAGGTACCTATCTTCCTCTTATCATGCTACCTCTTCTGTGAGAAGAATTACCTTTGAAATGGAGGGCAGGATTATCTCTGGTTGAAGATTGTCTGTATTGGTTCCTACCATATTTTGCTGATTAATTTAAAGTGGTAAAACGTGTTAATCGCCATCGCTGAAGTATATCTGACACTTGTCCTCAGTTGGAGGACGAAAGTCAGATGCCTGACACTGGTGCAGTGCCTCCTATTTATAGGCCACAGGGACCTGGCAAAGTCCTTACCGTTGAGCATGTGTTCGCACATTCTCAGTTGTTAGCTGGACCTTGAATTCATGGTCCCTGCTACTGTTCTTAGTGGGACGCTGTATGTAGGGCCCCTAGCACTGACGAGTGTCAGCCTTTAAAGGGTAAATGGCTTGTGTGTGCCATTGTTTTGCACAGGTATGTGCATATACACAGTGGGTTCCCTTTTGGTATAAACAGGGAATTACGCAAATGTCATGTTCCATGACCGATCACATTCAAAAGTAATTGAAAGTTAGGCTTTGAAATATTTTATGCAATAGAAAATATTCATGATTATTCGATTATTTAATTTTTAATCATATAAATTCACGATTTCAAACATAATCACAATTTTTTTATTTAATCACGTAATCACGCAAGCCTAGTAGAAGATCAGCTACATGTAACATGTGACGTATTTGATTATGACGTTAGATACTTGAGTGACAGATCAGATTACCCACATTGGGACCTTTGGGAGAATTTTACATAATGTACATGTATGTTGTAACTTTTTATTGATTTTCACCCAGCTTTGTAGCTTGGCAAATTAAATCATTGAGAACTAGTCTCCAGAATTTAAGTTAGTTATCAACCGTCCCACTATAATCAATAACCATGATCTCTGTGTATTTCTTTGGCGAATTGAGTCAGAATTGTGCAAGTGTCAAGTGTTTTGTCAGGGAATATCTGTAAAAAGCCGTTCAGATGTGATGCATAGGAAAGATTTTCCTTGGTTACATCCCGTATGCCCAATAAACACACCGTAAGTGTTTCCTAGCGACGACGATGGTGTTGTTAATGTAAACAAGACTGGATACATTGTTCTTGAGTTTAATTAAACTTCTGTATATATAAAACAAAATTAAACTCAAGAACAATGTATCCAGTCTTGTTTACATTAACAACACCATCGTCGTCGCTAGGAAACACTTACGGTGTGTTTACTGGGCATACGGGATGTAACCAAGGAAAATGTTTCCTATGCATCACATCTGAACGGCTTTTTACAGATATTCCCTGACAAAACACTTGACACTTGCACAATTCTGACTCAATTCGCCAAAGAAATACACAGAGATCATGGTTATTGATTATAGTGGGACGGTTGATAACTAACTTAAATTCTGGAGACTAGTTCTCAATGATTTAATTTGCCAAGCTACAAAGCTGGGTGAAAATCAATAAAAAGTTACAACATACATGTACATTATGTAAAATTCTCCCAAAGGCCCCAATGTGGGTAATCTGATCTGTCACTCAAGTATCTAACGTCATAATCAAATACGTCACATGTTACATGTAGCTGATGTCACAATCAAAATGAGGTAGCTTTGTCAAAAGAATGAAAAATCTGAGGGAGGAATGTATCTGACTGTCGCCACTAGGTTGCCTGGCGGTTTATTAATTGAGATGGAGGTTTCGGGTTTGTCTAACTGGAGCATCGTTCGTGCATGTTTGCAAGCATTGTTGCACCACTGGCGGTAAACCTGCACATGTTCTTCTGGGATACATGGTTTCTTCCGTGGGTTCTCGTCTTGTTTGCGGTGTGTCTCACTGACTGGTTCGTTCTCCATTCGTGAACGTTTGCGGCTTTGCAAGGTCTTTCCCACATCATCAATGACAGCGTTATTGAATAGATTCACTATTGTTTCAGTGGCTGATGTGATAGAAGCGCAGCAAGACTCCCCACCATTGGTCACGCTTATGACGCCATAACATGATGTCACACCTGAATTACGTCACAAGCACGTACAAGGTTGCATTACACCAACGTTCACTCAGACTTACTCAGATCAGTCATTTCCCAGTAAAGCACAGGTTCACTTGCCCATTGTGTACACAGACATTTGCACACAGAACATCCCGCCGCCGCCGACACATCAGAGTCATCCATGGAAAGAAGGGTTTTTGGCACTGCAAAATTTGCAACCACCATTTCGGATGGACAGAAGATCTCAGCCGACACCTCGGCCTGAGACACAAACTTTATCCAACAACGATCGAAACGATTATATCACAAAATATAGTGGATCATAGTTTCAGCAGACAGGATTCAAGGTGTTAGGCCAGAGCCCACCACGCTCGCCAAGAGCACACTCCTATCCAGACCCAACGTTGGATGCTTAGAAGCCAGCGTCATACCTATTGAGATTAGGGATCCAGAAAATCGACCAGATTATTCGTCCCCCTTATCAAGCTGTAACGAGAGTCCAAACTCGGACCTGATCAGCGAAGCAACTCCACCTCAATATTTTGATCCAGGATACAACAGCACAGACAGCGGAGTCTCTGGCCCCACAGCCAAAGAAAACTTCCAGGCAGGCAGGATCATATCGGCAGAAGATCCCTTCTTACCTCTTTCCCGCCACCACAGTGACGAGGAAGATTACATCCTCCCAAGAGAGGAACAAGCAGAAGAGGACGCCCTTTCTGCCGACAATCCCCTTAGAATTTTCAACATGTGCAAAATGGGCGGGGCTTAGAAATTTAAACCTCTATTTACATGTTAATGGGCCTTTCCATTTTTTGCTATGCCCTGCCCATCACTAGCTAAGCTCCACCCACACATCGCCGTGTTGGGATTGATCGATCCCCAAATGCCCTAGCTATCAATTTCCTGAAAACTATACAGGGAAGTTGTTGAATATTTTGTAACTAATTTTACTGCCATATGCAGCAACAGCGCCCAGTCAAATTAGTTTCAAAATATTCAACAGAATATTTATTAAATAGTAAAAGCAAACAATTTGTACAACAACGCATAGACCATCTTCAAATATGCGTTCGTGACGTACTTATCAACGTCATTCATGACATCATTCATTATGATGTCATTGTACGCATCGCGCAGTTCATTACGACGTCATATGATGGGTGGGTACTCTGGAAAGGTGAATTACTCTCATGCCACACTTTACCCTTTAGCACTCTGATGTCAAAATTTTGTGAAAACAAATTTGCTGGAAGATGGTGCTGTCATAGACAGCAACATCATCCACCAAAGTCGTTGAAAAATGTACACCAGTTTCTTCATTATTATTGACACAGTAAAAGATAGAATACTGACACCAGAGTGGTAAGAGTTAACATCCATATTAGCTAAAAATGGCTTCTGCAGTGGTCCTGAGAAATGTCCATTTGTAGACCAAGAGAAGACTATTTTTGAAAGTTTACCACTGGAATGACAGGCCAGTCATTCCACTGATAAAATTCCCCCAAAAAAGTCATCTCTTGGTCTGCAAATAGACATTTTCTATGAGAAAATTATGAGAAAATCATTAACTCACACCAAAAAATGTACAATTACTTATTAGAATTCTAGTAACCCTTTCAATGATAAATCCATGAAAATGTATATTTACGATATAAAACTTATTCTGTTGAATACTTTGAAATTAAGTTGATTGGATGCCATCGCTGCCTCAGGCAGTAGTAGACACATTGAGATGCGAATGTGATATTTATTTCTCTGTACAGAAAGCTACAATTATCAACTAGAGTATGCAGTTGATTGCAAATCCATGTGCATTCCCAAATTTTGACCTTTTGACTACAGCCTCTCCCCAAGGTGGATCTCAATATAAATGTCATCTCACAATCCACAATCATACGGGTAACTCAAAAAACTAATTTGATTGATTTCCATGAAAGCTTTTCGGAGGAGACAGCATAGCCGATGCATTTTTTATATTTGACTTCATCCCCTGGCCCGCTAGGGGGCAGATATCCAGTGAAATGTCATATGACAATCGTGAACTATATGGCTAACTCACATAACAAATTTTATTGAATTCTACCGAACAATTTTGGAGGAGATAGTGTCATGGACAGATTAGTATATTTGCCCTCTAACCAGACTCTTGGCCAAGCTGACCAAAACTAGCCTTTGCAGTGGTCTTAAGGAATTTAAAGGCACAGACAAGACTATTTTTGAAAATTTTACCAGTGGAATAACTGGCTCGATAAGCAAGCCAGTCACTCCAGTGACAAATTTTCAAAGTCTTTCCTTGGCTGACAGTTAGGCATTTACTAAGTAAAAATGTATATTTTCTTGACAAATCTTGACCCGTAACCATTTAACCTTCAAATTCGTTCAAGAAAATTTTATTTTTCTCATAGAAACTGTCCATTTGCAGACAAAGAGAAGACTATTTTTGGAAACTTAGCACTGGAATGTCTGGCTCAATAATTGAGCCAGAGCCAGTCATTCAAGTGTTACATTTTCAAAAATAGTCTTCTCTTTGCTGCAAATGGACAGTTTCCAAGACAACTGCAGAAGCTGTTTTTGCCCGAATTGAGTGTTAAGTGGCTAAAGGCGTCAGGCAGATCTGACCAACAACATGTATTTTTAAACTTACATATAAGAAACATCCACAATCCATAAAACCTGCAGGCAACAGCATAGAAACAGCAAAGCACTGATAATTTGTAATCCAAAATCTTGACTCGATATTCTAATTCTGCAGAACCTTCGTACGTGAACGACAGAAAACTAACGCTAAACGGGAATGACGTCATGCAATGCCGATCATATACTCGCCAAACTGCTACAATATGACTCGGGCAATACTATAGGACACAGATAGCGGTCGATCTCGTTAAAGATACCTCAAAATTGGTAATCATCAAAGAAAGATGGTCCTTGAAGCGGCGGTGAATATCCAGAAATAGACTGGAGACAGATGTCTGTGGCTGGAGGAAGATTATCGAGCAACAGAGAGTTAGCTTCGGTGTAGTGTTAGAGTCCTATAATCCATAGTATCATATCATAACCGTAACTGCCGGGTTTCACTCCCTTGATGGCGACCGCAGCTATAGGAATATTATGTAGCGTAAAAGTCGGTTAGTTGTATCTAAAAGAGGTCTTAAATACAGCATGTACATTGCTGCAGCAGCGTGGAACTGTGATTCCGACTTGTCAATCATCGGACATTGATTTTTCTCACTTAATACAGTCAAGATTGTGCTAAGGAAAGCGGTGTGAGTTAGCGGCCGAGCAGGGTGGGAGGATACTAGGAGCAGCGTGACATGGATGGAATGACTAATAGAAGAGAGTTGCAGTTAGATGAAGATAGGAGCAGAATAATATGAATACCTCTGTTCCCTTGTCTACCTATCTATCGTTTAGATTACATGTGCATCCACCTCGCTGAATGTTTAATTGAATATTTGTCAATCACTCAATCAATCAATCAACAAACAACTCATCAACCAACCCATCTATCCATCCACTCATCATTCCACTGACCTACCAGCCAAGCAAGCAAGCACGCACGCACGTACGTCTGTACATACATACATACACACACACATAGTAAAACCATCAATCAATCAATCAATTTAATAACTCATTCATGTAAAAATTATTCTTTTGTCTATCCATCCATTGATTCATAAACAAGAGACTGTGACACTGACACTCACCTGGACCATTAGCACTGATTAGAATTTGAACCATTAGCATTTAGATAGACATGATGGATAATTTTGGAAAATACAAGATAGCCACCAAAGAAATTGGCCAATCAAAATTCTCATTTGATATGTTGAAGCATACCGCCATGGGGTCATTCAACTCAAGGTTTGTTAAAATGAGGTCCTTAATTAAGGAGTAGCTTTTTAAATGGTTCCAGAAAATTTAACAAGAGCCATCAGAAGACGGCATATCCCCTCAGATCCAAACATTTCAGATAAAATACATCAGGAAAAATGAAATCCTGACACTGCATCTCGCCTTAAAGAAATATATTTTGAAAGTGTAGTTTCAATTCTGATCAAACTATTATGCCTGGACAAGAGAATTTTGGTGAATTTTAAGCTTTACAACGGAGATAACTCAGGAAAATACAGATGACTTTCTTCAAAATGGAATCATAGCACTGCTTCTTCAAGTAATATATTCAGTGACAAAGGAATTGATAGCATAGGTTCAAAATTCTTCAAGATCTCCCACAAACAAGACAGTTTTGATGAATTTTAAGTATATCAGGGAAGAAAACGACCAGACCCTATTAGGGTTGGTCTGTCATTTTATTAACCACATAAACATACTTATCATTCAATCACCACTTGCTAAATAAATCTACTTACATTTAGCGCCAGAAAGATTTCTAATCTTGCATTTAATGCCTTCTAATGCAAGAACCACAACTCTCAACTCTAGTCCAGGTTTCTGGATGGAATAGACTCCCTTAATGTCAATCAAACAAAGACTTCTGGTGTCAGAGATGGACGGACCATCAGACTGACATACATACATTCTATACAGATGCATGGATGTACAGGCATACGGATAGCACATGCACATCTTCAAGTAGTAATGAGAACGCTTACCAAGTTTCAAACGAATCACAACTAAATTGTAGGAGTTGTGTTGACAAGAAATGATTGGTACTGCAGTTTATGTATCAGCTTAAAGGTATTTAAAGGGGGATAACTCTGTAATGAATAATTTTCTGGCCACGAAAAAAGAACATGCACATCTTCAGATGGCAATGACTAGATTTAACACATTTCAAAAGAATTGTAACCAAACTGTATGAGGAGTTGCATTGACAAGGATGGACGGACAGACAAACATACATTTGGGACAGATGGATGGATATACAGGTATAGGCCATGCACATCTTCATGTTGTAATGATGACACACAGCAAGTTTCAAAAGAATTGCAGCTAAACTGTAGGAGGAGTTGTGTTGACAAGAAATGATTGGCAATGCAGTTTATGTACCGCCTTAAAGATATTTAAAGGGGGATAACTCTGTAATGAAAATAGTTTTGCGCGCGAAAAGAGCACATGCACATCTGCACATGATACTGATAATGTGAACAAGATTTTAAGTTAATCCATTGAGACCTCTAGGAGGAGTTGCGTTGACAAGACGGATGAACAGACAGATGGAAGGACATGCTGATCGCTATATACCCTCGTCTTCCAGACCAGGGGGATAAAAACAAGAGCTCCGCAAATGGCACATAATACCCTGCCACGATGACAAACCAATGAATGACAGCTAGATCATAAAATAGCTAATTCTTTCTCAGACCTGGACCAGGTATTGTATAAAGTTTCAAAGCGATCTGCTCAACGGTCATGGAGTTATCATCCGGAAACCAACTTTCAAGATGGTCGCCAGTGGCTGGTGGCCATATTGGATTTCGGATCATTGATTTTGAAAAAATATCTTCCACAGACCTAGTCCAGTCATCTTATGAAGTTTCAGAACAATCCGCTAAACGAAAATGGTGTTATCATGTACAAACCAAACCAATTTTCAAGAAGGCCACCGGTGACTGGCGACCATCTTGGATTTATGATCATCGTTGATTTTGATAGGGTTCTTCTAGTCCAACCACCCTATGAAGTTTCAAACAAATCTGGTATATGGTAATGGACTTATCGTCCGGAAACCAATTTTGAAAATGGCCGCCCTTGGTTGGCAGCCATGTTGGATTTCGCATTATTATCGATATCGACAGGTTTCTTTTCCAAACCTAGTATAACCACCCTATGAAGTTTCAAAGCTGTGGTTGGTGGCAATCTTAGATATTGGATCATCGTTATTTTCGATAGGTTTCTTCACCAGCCCTAGTCCAATCACTCGAAGTTTCAAAGCGATCCGATAAAACGGTAACAGAGTTATCACCGGAAACCAATTTTCAAGATGGCCACCGGTGGTTTGTGGGCACCTTGGAGTTCAGATCAAAATTCTGAATAGCAGTTCTAGACCCAACCGCTATATAATCCTTCTAGCCAAATTTCAATAAAATCCATCAAGCGGTTAAGAAAGAGATTGCATTTGACAATTTCCGGTATATTTTTCACAAAATCTATGATTTTCACCTTAAAACTTGACCAAGCAAAAATTTTACCTAAGTTCTGGAGCCTATCATGATATGCATTGGCGTCTATATTCTAGTAGTGATGACAACACATCACACCACACTTCTCTAATTAAATTTGAAGCACTGCCAGTTCATCACTGAAGAATATTAGTCAACTATAGAAGCTGTTTCTTATTACTGGGTTTTTTATCATTCTTACATAAAACTTGTTATCTGAATGTTAAACACAAAAATACATGGGCATCCGTCATCGCCATTTTTTCCCGCCTATACAACTTGAAGAGGATAATATCTCTGAAAAGATGCACAAACAAGCATCAGTTAGTAACGTAAAAAAATTTGTCAAAGTTTTCTCACTGTTCTGTATAACCCAACTATGTGACCAATCAGGGAACCGTTTTTTCAAAATAAGGGACGAACACAGACATACATAGGACATCCCTCCAGTTAAAGCTTATTACAATGAACCTTTCCAAGTTTATCCATCATATGACGTCATAATCAACTAAGTGACGTGTATGCTGATGTCATGAATGATTCAAAATAGTCCGTCTTTAATGCTTAATAGTCCGACATGTTGTACGAATTGTATGTCTGCTATTTAAATAACATGCAGCTGAATATTTTGAAATTAATTTGACTGGGCGCTGTTGCTGCCATAGGTCTAACAGCACCGAGTCAAATTAGTTTCAAAATATTTAACGGCATACCTATATAGTTTTCTGGAAATTCATAGTCAGGGAGTTCAGCGATCGATCAATCCCAACACGAACGAGGTGTGGGAGGAGCTTAGCTAGAGATGGGCGTGGTATAGCTAAAACTGGATAGGCCCATTAATGTTAGTCTTTTTTACTGTTGTGAACTTCCCTACCTACAGCCAATCAGGACACCGCCTGCACGTGTTCCTAAACAGGGATTCAAAGAAACCCACACATTACTAACCTCTGATGAGTATCCAAAAAACATTAGAATGAAACGCTTATAATTCTGCATTTTGAAAATTTTGGGTATATTGTTCATAAAATCTAGGATTTTAACCCAAAAACTTGACCTATCAAAATTCTGTATATATGTTCTAAAGTCTACACCCATAGGGTCCTTCCAGCAAAATTAGGTTGAAATCTGACAAGCGGTAAATGAGGAGTACCACTTTGACAATTTCCAGTAAATTATTCAAAAACTAAGATTTTAAGCCAAAAATTGCCCACTCAAAATTATGTGTTCAAATTCTGAATCATACACCCATAGGGGCTTTCCAGCCAAATTATGTTGAAATTCACCAAGCAGTTAATGAGGAGTAGTGTTTTAAAGCAAAAGTTGAGTGATGGACAGACAGGCGACGGATGACAGATGGGCAATCACCATGGCTTATGCTCACTTGGCCATTCTGGCCAGGTGAGCTAAAAATAGCTACCAATCTACTACCCAACCACAGATATTAACCACTTCCATCTGAATGCATTAATTATTTCAAGAATGCTTGTTCAACGCTTGATGTATCCGTTCTTCCATCCATTCACCACCCAACAATGCACCCATCCATTCACTCATCCACCCACCCACTCACCATCCAAATCCACCCAACCAACAAACCACAACTAACCCATGCCATATACGCACCATCAACCCAATTACCCATTCACCCACCCATCAATCCATCCATCAATTCATCCACCCACCCACCAATCCATCCATCGACAAAGCCACCCTTCAATCCAAAGCCATCATCCCACCCACCAAGTAAACCAGCCACCTTTTGCAATGTAGCAAGAAGGCTAGTCATTAACGCTATAACCCTTAAATAGTTTTTAAGAAAATTTTAATTTTCTCCTAGAAAATGTCCAGCGAGCTAGTCATTCCAGTGGTAAATTTTCAAAAATAATCTCTTGATCTGCAAATGGATATTTCCAAGACCACTGCAGTTGTTTTGGCCGACATGCGTGTTAAAGGGTGCATGTAGTGTCATGTTCTCTGCACAGTCGCAGAAGTCTATATTTCTATATTTGAGCAGATATTGACCGACTGCTCCATTCCAATTACTATTCACAATAGATTAGCGGTGATTTGCTGAAAATATTCTTGCATCCCGCATAACATTACTCAGCTGACATTTACATAGCATATGTTAGAAGATAAACCCTTTAACACCCAATCAGGCAAAAAATTGCTTCTGTAGCGCTCTTGTGAAATGTCCATTTGCAGACCAAGACAAGAGTATTTTTTTAAATTTACAACTGGAATAACTGGCTCGGTAAGTGAGCCAGTCATTCAAGTGGTAAATTCTCAAAAATACCTTTCCCTTGGCCCACAAAAGGGCATTCAATGAGCAACGATTAAAATTTTCTGGACAAATCTAGACAATTAAAGGGTTAACAGCTCTATATTTGAATACAGTTTAACCTTCTTCCACCCACGAACTAGACAAGATTATTTCTTGACATTATTTTGAAATTAATTTGCCTAGTCAACAGCTTATATGTCAGATTGTCATCAGATTGAAATATTCCAATTTTCAGATATGAAATGGCAGACTAGTTAGGCGCAAAAGATAGAAATAAACAGATCGAGATTGTCAGTTTCTGACAGCTTAGCATATAAATAGATAATAATATTGCATAGATCTACACATCCGGTCTGGCAGCAAGGTTCTCTAAATAACAATTTTTAACCCATTTAACCTCCACAAACCAAAAACAATAAATTCCTAATAATGATTCAATGGAAATTCTATTGAAAATTTTCAAGCCAGTTTTACTCGTAGCAACAGGTTCTGGTAAAATTAGTTTCAAAATATTCAACAGCTTTCCTGGACAGTTGTGTTGAAATTGAGAAACAGGAATTTAAAGAGTTAATTGCTTAAAACAGAGTTAATTGCTTAAAACCCCCAAAAGAACCCCCCCCCCTTGTGGGTTGGTCTGTAGTTTTATTAACCACTATAAACATACTTACTTTACTGTTCAATCACTACTTGCTAAATCAAACTATCTACATTTAGCACCAGAAAAAGACTTTTGTGCTTGCTTTCATGCCCCCATATGCCTATACCAACTCATTGTACCCTCAACGAGGCTTCTGGTAGAGTACACTCCGGCACCAGTCTATACTCACTCCTCTAAGACCTAGGTCAAAGTGCATGCATGCGCATGCGCAGAGGAGATTAAGAGTAACATAGAATCACTTTACAAATTTAGATGCAAGAAAGAATAGACTCCCAAATCATTCCCATGCAGGGAGGCTGAGGCCGGGTTGTAGTGATTGAACGGTAAGTATGTTTATAGTGGTTAATAAAACTGCAGACCAACCCACAAGGAGGGTCTGATGGGGGTTGTTATTACACCACAAACATCCATTACCATTCAATCACTACTTGCTAAACCCATAGATTTGGTCACTGCCCCACTTAAAAACCCTTGGTGGGTGGAGATTGGAGAATCATAAGCAAGGATAAAAGGTAAACAACTCATATCCAAATGTTAATAACATAATAGTGCATCCATAATAAATCACACAGTGATTATCAAACAAGGAAAATTGTCAACTCAATGAAATAAACAAAACAAGAGAATATTCTCACCATTTCTGACAGACATACAGACTAGCGAAATTGGTGAGAGGTGCTTGGTAAATGGTCTTAGGCTTGTTTTGTTAAGATTGTTATATTTCTAAAAAAGTAAGTCGCTGGCCTCTGATCCTTTAAATAGAAAGAGGAAAAGTCGATTCAGATTTCCAACCTAAAACTTACATGATGTTGTCCAATGATGAGTCGATGAAAAAGAGCGAAGGAGGTAGCCATATCACAAAAGACATGCGTCTTGACATGGGCTAAATTGATCTCAACAGGGGAGCCAATCTCATAGCTTAATTTAATGATCTCACAGATCCATCTGGCAACCTAGGCCTTAGAACTGGTCTAGCTACCTCCTCCGCGTACGGGACTGATAAGTGCGAAGAATCGGATCTTTTAAAATTGGTACAACATTTATAGACTTTTAAGACCAGACAGGGCACCAGAACTTGTCGGATGGCGAAAAAGACGATATGGATTTAAGAAGTCGGCTTGGCTGGGTAACGGTTAGACTGGGTCTGGGATATAAAACTGGACCGTCCCCAGATTCGACAAATCTGTCTTTCTGCGAAAAGAGCATGAATTTTGGATCTTCTTCTAGCAGAAGCAGCGGCAACAAGGAAAAAACAACCTTAAGAGTCAATAGTTTGAGACTGATAGGTCCAATTGGTACAAAATGGAGACCTGCCAATACTAGAATAATCAAGGCCAAATTCCCAAAAATATTGCCCAAACCTCTAATAAAACCATTGAGAATCTTTGAATCCTTGATATCAGCATTAAAGAGACAAGGAAGGGAAGCCATGGAAAATCTAAAACCCCTAATGGTGTTAGCTGATAGGAAGCTAAAAAAACCTAAAAACTCTAACACCTGGGAAATAGAAAAAGAATCAGGCAAGAAACCATGGTTTGAACACCATTCTCCAAAGATTTTATGTCGACCCTTGTAAACCTGACGTGTCAACTCACTCCTAGAAGAGTCAAGGATTTCCTGAGATCTTGAAGATAACTTGATCTCAGGGATCGGACACTCGATATTCTCCAATCGCACAAACTGAATATTTCTGGATTTGGATGAAGACACATGACCCTTACTTGAGAAAGAGGATCTGGGAACACTGGAAGAAGATGAGGAAAGTCTACCAGAAGATCAAAAAGGTCTACGAACAAGATTCTCTTAAGCCAAAAAGGGGCTGCCAGAAGAATTTTGCAGATCCGGTCCCTGACCTTCTTCAGAACAAACAGAATCAAAATTGTTAGTGGGAATACGTAGGCAAACATTCTTGTCCAGGACTGAGACAGGGTGTCCACCACCAGAGCCTGACTGTCCGGAAAAGGAAACATGAAAGAGATGAAAGAGGAGATCTGAGCATTCAGACATGCCGCAAAGAGATCTACGTGGGGACGACCCTGATGTTGAAAAATCGCTTAAACAACCGACTTCTTTAACTGCCACTCGGAGTGGACAAACTTGCTGGGTCTTACCAACTCGTTCGCAAGAATGTTCACACTTCCTGTGACACGACTGGTCACTAAAAAAGATTTTTTGTTTCTTGTGGCATCACAACAGAAGATTCCAAATTTCCATACAAAGAAGTGAAGACCTCATTCCTCCCTGTCTGTTGAAGCAGGAAACTACCGTGGAATTGGCTGATCGAATCGAAATCTTGAGGCATCTCACTCGATCCGAGCACGAGAGGAGAACCTTCTTGACAGCCCACAACTCCAAAATATTGATGAAAAGCAGTCGACTCCTCCAGGGCCCAAAGACCGGAAATCGACAGGGAGTTCCAGGCTACTCCCCACCCCTCCTGGGAAGCGTCTGTGAAAATAATCGCGTGAGGAGAGGTCTTGACGAATGAAACACCTTGCCTCTGAAGGAAAGACTAAGCCCTGAAACAGGTCGAAAGAGACGCCTAGATGGGTGAAAACTTGAGAAGGAACTAGGCATGACTTTTTGAAAATTTTTATAATCCAACCTAGCCTGCATGACAAACTGCATACCTCTGGAATAATTCTTGAAAGAGATGAATGTAGAAACTTTACTCGAGGAAATAGATGACCAAGGATAAATAGTCTGAATTGATAGATGAAGAATTCCTGCTGCAGCTGAAAACTATGCAGCGGGATTAAATCCTGGATCTAAATTTCCTTATAAAAAATAGCTACATGACTCTAGATATGAATTCTTCCTTTAACAAGAAAGAAAATGGAAATGAAATTCTGAAATCTTTCAACATAATAAGAGAGACCCAGAAATAGATGTCAGAACGAGATCAATAAAAATATACAGGGGTCGATCTGAGCTTTTTAGACTAGTCCGCAGATAAAAGCGCTAGTCCTGTTAAAGGTGGTTCGGAAAATCTTACATACCACAATACATATATCCTATGGTACTCACATTTCCCGCCAAAGTTTTTAGTACCCTTATCGCTTGATTTGATATTGCATAATTAGTTTGGAACCGCTATCATTCTTTTAGCACTATAAAATTATATTGTACAGGGAACCAGGCATCACATGTAATTTGTTGTGTAGTTCCAGTAATCGGCAAATCACACGTATGAATATATATGCGCAGTCATGTTAAATAAGATTTTTTCTTTAAATTTCTGAGCGAAATACAGGATTAACGCATTGCACATCTTAAATAATACGTGCCATGATCATAAATTTTGGTGTGTCTAAGAAGAATTAGCATATTACGTGTCCAAATTGCGCTACTATTTTACAACTCATGGCAATATCTTGACACGCATGCACATATTTTTATAGCTTATTTGGGAACCAGGTTACACAGTGTCATACAGTGTATAGCTACTATGCGCTGTGATATTTTATCTAAAACAGACTCTTAGATGGTCAGTCACTGAATTGGAGTATGTGTAATGGTATAATTTTCTCAGTTCTGACTATCGCTATCCTACCGCCATTTTGTCTTTAAAGTCGTCAATTCAAGCCGTGAAATGATTAAATATAGAATTGTATTGTCTAGAAAGCATGCTCACAATGTTCTAATAGTAGCTTAGTGATAATTTAATACATTTTTTCATAACATTTGTTCCAAAATCGCTTGATATAGACATTACTAAATTCGACATGAATTTGTTCCTGGATACTAGCAATTCTCATATCCCCCTCTAGGACAAAATGAACCGGAAGTTTCAATTCGTCGGGAACGTTGGGAGTGTATATGTTCCTCGGCAAAATCTGTCATCAGTATACATGTTTAATTATTAAATATAGTGTACAGATATTCGTGTTGGTTTAATCGTTATACTATATTATATGTAGTTTCCAATCCATATACATATGCCAGATATGTCAGTATCGGTTAAAATCAATTTTATGAATTCTACATAATTACCGATCAATTCATAAGCCTTGCAAATTGGCTACGAGGCAATGAGCAATTCTTGTATCCCTCTAGGCTGAATTGACCAAGTAATTCGTTTTACGATGTCATCACTTTTGCACACATTAAGCGATTTCGTAATTCGGTTGTTTTCGGATCTTTTATGTTCTATCATATAGAAACCGAAAAAAGCAGAGCATGAATTAAATGCAAATGCTCCGGAATGGTTGCCGACTATGAACAGGCACTGCGATCATAGATTTTACCATATATAGTTTGCAAGAAACTTATGCATTAGTTTTCTCAACATCATGAAATATTTCGTTTTTGCGAGTCTAACGGATAATTTTGACAGAAATTTTGTACTAGTCCACCGGACTTGTGACCAACAGACTATAAGTAGTTCGTATGAGAATCAGGTAGTCTCGGACTAGCGGACATAACTAGAGATCGAACCCTGATATAATAGCGATAGAGCAAGAACTCCCAAACTATCAACAGAAGAAAGAATAAAATGAAATCTACATAACATGAAATGTTTCATGCTAAACCCGGGCTTAAATACTAGAAAATCATGGCGAGTTAAAAAACAAGAATTCCGCGGAATTAAATGTCTCGCCTGTCTTCTGTTTGTCACAGCTACCTTGACCTTTGACCTTCAGCCCTCAATGTTATCATGCCGCTTCATAAGATTATAGGTAACCAGGTATCCAAGTTTAGTCAAATAGGCTTAACCAATCCTGAAATTGGTTCCAATTGGATCAGGCATTGCTGAGATATAAGGCAATAACTTTTGTTTAACGCAAAAACTTAACGTAAAATATTAACAAAGATTATACTGTAACCTTTGACCCCTGTAACCTTGACCTCATGGCCTTTTTATCGGCGGGCTGCTTCCTTTTGATGTATATTACCATGCACCCAAGTTTGGTTCCAATTGGATCAGGCATTGCTGAGATATAAACTTAACTTAAAAGTTTATGCCGCCACCACCGGAAAAGTGATACCTATGTCTCGATCCTGCTTCCCAGGTGAGACAAAAATTGCTCCACAATCAGGGATAGGCGAGTGTTTATATATTTTGAACCCTGAAATTCCCAGAATCCTAAATTTCAAGATACCTATACAGGTGGGCTGTTGAATATTTTAAAACTAATTTAACTATGGCAGCAACCACTTCCAGTCAAATTAGTCTCAAAATATTGAAGAGAATGTTTATTAGATTGTAAATCCATCAAAGACATAGAATTTGTACACTTCACAAGCTTTTAGAAACCCACCCTAAATAATTGCAATAAAATCACTAAATCAAATAACAGACATAATAACAGATGGATGGACGGACAGATAGATGGATGGACGGACAAATAGATGGATGGACAGACGGATGGATGGATAGAACGGGCAGTAGAAAAAACAAGTAATTGATCCGCCACCATCCTACAAGCCACCATCCTACAAGCCACCATCTCAAGGTCAAAAGCCAGATGCTCTAGGCTCTAGCTCTGATTTGTAAGCAGTTTTGACTGCACGTGTAACAAATGGCTTCCTTACACCAAAAACAGTGGCAAGGTGAGGTATGATGTTCTGTGTTTGTATATGTGATAGGATGGGGATGGGGTAAGAAGAAAGCATGTGGTTTGAGTAAGCTTGATGGATCAGGTTGTTTGGAGTGCAATCATCTGCAAGCATCTGTTCAGAGTGTCAGCGGTCAGGTCTTCTTGTTTAAGCTTACTTCCAGATGAAGGGGGCTCATAGCAGCTCATAAATAAGCCAAAATGTTTCCAAAAAAAAGAAAGAAAGAAACATGTTAGACAGTACAATTTTGAACACGATGAAAAAAATGTTCTCTTGAATATTTTGAACATAACTTGATTAGAAGCCTTAGGCAGCAATGGCTTCCAATCAAATTAAGTCCTAAATTATTAATCCAATAGTACGTTTTATTTTGTCTTGAAAAACTGTATTTAAAGTTATTTCTGAGCACTTTAACATTTTAAATCCTAAATTTCTTCACGAAAATTAAAAAAATTTCATTTTGATTGTGACATTTTTAATTATGACGGTCAGATACTTGAGTAACAGATCAGATCCCTCCATTAACCCTCCAATATACAGGTTCTGTTACCAGGAGAAAATGTGCCAGGCTTAAAATGTTAAATTCTAAAATCTCTTTCTTTTGGCTTGCAAATGGACATTTAACAATGACAATGTAACTACAGAAACCATTTGGGCCAGCTTGGCCATTCACCATTTAATAGTCAAGCTGACCAAAACCCGGCCTCGGCAATGGTCCTGGGAAATGTCCATTTGCAGGCTAAGGGGAGACCATTTTTGAAAATTTACCACTTGAATGACTGTCTCGATAATTGAGCCAGGCATTCCAGTGGTAAATTTTCAAAAATGGTCTTTTCTTGGCCCGAAAATTTGACATTATATAAGAGAAAATTTTCTTGACCAAATTTGCCCGTGAAAGGGTTATGGGACCAGTATCTACCTTATCTCTGTCCATCTTACATCTACTGCCTCAATCACAAGCAAGCACTCATGCAAGTGCGCACGTGCACACACATACACACACACACACACACACACACACACACACACACACACACACACACACACACACACACACACACACACGCATGCGCACACACACACACACGCATGCGCACACACACACACACGCATGCGCGCACGCACACACACACACACACACACACACACACACACACACACACACGCACTCACGTACGCACACACTCGCCACAAGCACTCATTAATCCATCTATCACCCCTCAAACTCCCTATCCATTAATCTATTTTCTAATTCCTCATAAATCTATCCAACCAATAAGGAAGACAACATGTGAGGAACAGGACTTCCACAAACAGCGCATATATAAACACATTTTCGATTGGCTTATAAATTAACAACCAATCAAAACAGAGTATATTTGCTGGTCTGTTATATCAACCAGGTTACTTCCATGACGCATGGCTGAATAGTAACACTTTAACTCTCGAATCTGTTACAAAAATTCAAATTTTCTCATAGAAAATGTCCATTTGCCAGTCAAGAAAAGATTATGTAAACAAATTTACCACTGGAATGACTGGCTCGGTTATTGAGCCAGTAAAGATGTTTCTGCAATCGTCTTGGAAAATGCCCATGTGCAGACCAACGAAAGACTATTTAAAAGGGTTAAAGTACACATATTACAAGTCAACGGTCAAATTTGGTCAAGAAAATCTAAATATTTCCCTTTGGAATGTCCATTTGAGGGCAAGGGAGGAATATTTTTGAAAATTTACCACTGGAATGACTGGCTCTGTTACTGAGCCAGTCATTTCAGTGGTACATTTTGAAAGATAGTCGTCTCTTGCCATGCAAATATCCATTCCGCAAGACCACTTCAGCGGCCGGTATGACCAGTAAAGGGTTAAATTAGGGATAAACTGTAGCTAATTACTTCATCGGATTTTGATATTCTTAAAGGTGCACATTCACACCAGAATGCTTGAAAATAAATTTGTTAAAATTATATACTTTTAGAGGCTTAGATTGTGTAGCTAGATGTAATGAAACAAAATAAACCGTAAACTTATGATTTCATTATGTATAACGTAATATAATTTTTCTTAAATTGTGAAATTGAATTAGACACGTTTCAACTTCACAATTAAAATTTATATTAATTTATTCGGAATGAAATCTTCATTTGCTAAGATGCATTTCGTTTCATTACAATAATTTTATTTTAGAGCATTATGGTGTGAATGTGCACCTTTAAAAAATTATTCTCAAGAAATAATCCCAAAATAATAATCCCACCCGATTCCCCCAAGGTTACTCGACATTGACACATGCGTGAAACCCCCACAACACCACAGATTCTGCATTCACATCGCCATTGTATCAATGGAATCAAATATATTAAAATTTTTATTTATGCCAATTATTTTGAAAATAATTTGACTGAAACTTTTTGCTGGCATAGGCAGCACCAACATTCCGTTGTTCTCAAATTAATCAGCCAGTGATTCAATATACATGTATCATGTAATGCATAACATGCATAGATAGAACGAAGTCTGTTTAAGCCAAACATCCAAACACAATGTAAACACAGCGATTATCGATACAAAACAACACTAAAAGATCCATTACCTAACTAGAAACAGCATAACAATAGAGTACATTAGATTTGGTTCATTTTATAATCAATAGAATTCTGCTATATATAGTGTAACAAGTGGCACCAGTTGTCAGAATCCATGTTCCACTGTTTATACAATACTCAGGATCATTCAACTGTGTGGTGCACCAAACAAATGGAGCCATATTCGTGCTTCAGTGAAGATTATGAATGAGAAAGCTATCTATCTATACCATGTTTGCAACTGCATAGGTTATGAGTCAAAATAACGTTCGCTTATTCATGAAATCCTAATCAAAATATTTTTCTTTAATTACCGGTAATTACGTTACATTGCTGCCTAATGTCTTCTAATCCAATGGACCTATCCAGTTTATTCATTCATTCTATGTCATAATCAAATATGTGACGTGGTGGATGATGTCATAATCAATTACAGCATGAATGACTTGATTTAGTCCGTCTTAAATGCTTAATAGTCTGACACGATGTTCGAATTGTATGTCTTTACTATTTCATAAACAGGCTGTTGAATATTTTGAAACTAATTTGACTGGGCGGTTTGTATATTTTTCTGGAAATTGAGTCAGGGAGTTCAGGGCTCGATCTACATTTGCAGACCAAGAGATTACTTTTGAAAACCTACACCAAACACAATGTAAACAACAATGGTTATCGAGTCAGTCATTCCAGTGGTAAATTCTAAGAAATAGTCTTCTCTTTGTCTGCAAATACACAAATTCTCAAGACTACTGCAAAAGGTGTTTTTGGCCAGCTTGAGTGCCTTATGGTTAAAATTTCAGCGATATCAGATCATTAGTACACATGTTTCCCTGATTATATCCATAGATATGGATGGACGGATATATGAACAAATGAACAAACGGATGGATGGACGGATGGATGAAATGATGGATCGATGGACGAGCGGGCAGACCAATCAACCAAGACAGAAAGACAGACAGGCAGGCAGGCAGGCAGACAGGCAGACAGACAGACAGACAGACAGGCAGACAGACAGACAGACAGACAGACACAGGCAGGCAGGCACAGACAGACAGACAATCATGCGAGGAGGTACAAACATAACTAGAACAGATCAATGAACAAATCCACATAGACATATGCTGAGGATGATTAAACCTTACCCAGACAAGATCCGGGACGGATTCGGCCACTGTACAATACTGATAGGATAGAGGTCCGCCGTCATGATACCCGCCATACAATGAACCAATATTCATCGTTAATAGCGCGGAGAAAGCTTTACGTCACGTACAATTACTCCAAGTGCATCAACACTAATCCAGAGAAATGTGGAATTTGAACACACATTCAAAATAAAAAAATACCTATAAGTGACACATCACAATGATACTAATTGCTCATTCACTCACGTACATGTAAGTAGTATGATCACAATTGTTTAGACAGATTTGCGCAAATCAAAGCTTGAGTTATGAAATATTTCAGCTGTTGCGATTCGTTTCCTAACTATTACTTATGGATATATTATATATAGAATGTAACCAGAAGAAAGCTTTAATAATCCTAATGCTACTCTTCTGAAGACGGAAAAAACTATTCAATATATAGATTTGCTTGTTGATGTAATTAGCTATTCTTGATTTATACAAGATGGCTACGTATTTATAAATAGGTTTACACGTTCAGTCAAAGTACAGGATCTAAGTTCATCCTCTTGTAGTTATATTTTTCGTCCTAGAGATCCGAGTTCATCGATCACATTCAGAGAATTGACCACTAAGGATGTGGATGCGCCAATGCGTCAATTATCACAGACTATAGTTCTGCACAAGGGAAGTTAACATTTTAACCCTTGAATTTGTTCAATTTTCTCACAGAAAATGTCCGTTTGCAGACCAAGAGAATACTATTTTCGAAAATTTACCACTATAAATGACTGGCTCGGATATCGAGCCAGTCATTCCAGTGGTAAATTTTCGAAAATAGTTTTCTCTTGGCCCGTAAATGGACATTTCTCAAGACCATTACAGAAGCCATTTTTGGCTGATATGGATGTTAAAGGGTTAATCTCCACACATATGACTTCCGCAATATAACACATTTTAGATGCAATTAGTATATATTTGTCTGTCACTTGGACACATTTTTTACATTTCCGGGGTGAGGTGTGTTTTTGTAACTATACAGGTGCCATTACACTTATTCAAGTATTTGTCATTAACCATTTTACAGTCAAGTCGGCCGAAACCAACCTTTGCATTGGTCTTGCAGAATGTCCATTTGCATGCCAAGAAAAGACTATGTAACCGAGCCAGTCATTTCAGTGTTAAATTTTCAAAAATAGTCTTCTGGGCTGCAAATGGATATTCACTGAACAATTATTTTATTTTCCTTACAAATCTTGAACATTAATGGGTTAATACGTTTTATGAGTTTTTAACCCTTGAAATTCCAGTGTCTCAATTTCAAAACTACTACTACAGGACAGCTGTTGAATATTTTGAAGCTAATTTGAGAGATTTTTATTAAATTTCAAAATATTCACCCACATATTCATGACATGATAAAGAATTTGTCATTTCTGGCCTATCAGAGTATTAGGGCTAAAACAAATTATTGTATACAATGGAGGAATCCAGTTTTAGCTATGCCCCATCCATCTCTAGCTTAGCTCCACCCATGCTTTGCCCGTGTTGGGGTAAATTAATCCCGGCACTTCCTGAATCTTAATTTCCATAAAACTATACAGGTACATAAGTTGTTGAATATTTTAAAACTAATTTGACTGGGTGGTGTTGCGTAGCCTATATGGTAGCAACAGCGTCCAGTAAAATTAGTTTCAAACTATTCAACAGTATGTTTATAAAATAGTAAAGACATAATTGGTACAACTTGAGACTGTTAACCGTATATGACGGACTAAATCGCGTCGTTCATGACGTAATTGATTATGATGTCAGCCTACAGCCAGAACTTATGTGAGTATGACGTCATATGATTGGTCAATAAACTGGATTTCTCAGGTACTTATTGCTATATAATTTAAGCACATAAATGAGTAAGAATGTTTCCAGAATAAAAAAAACAACCCACAGACATGTTAGTTAGTACAATTTTGAAAACGATGTAAGAAATGTTCTGTTGAATATTTTGAACAGTTGATGTTTTCCAATCCAATTATGTTCAAAATATTTACCAGTACATTTTGTTTTGGAAACATTTAAAGTTATTTCTGAGAAGTACTGTATATCTGAAAACCAATATGGATTCATATTAACCCTTTAATGGTCAAACTGGCCAAAACTGGCCTCTGCAGTGGTCTTGAGGAATGCCCATTTGCGGGCTAAGAGACGACTATTTTTTGAAAATTTACCACTGAATGCCTGGCTCGATAACCGAGCCAGTCATTCCAGTGGTAAATTGTCAAAAAACAGTCTTCTCATGGCTTGCAAATGGACATTCAATAAGCAAATATTTAAATTTTCTTGACCAAACGTGACCATTAAAGAGTTATCCACAATCTAGTCAGCCCACTTCTGTGGTAAATGACTGAGTACAGACATAATCTCAAACTCGGCACTTAATCTATTATCAAAGTTATATCACAAGCATAGTTTTTGACTTCCAATCAATAGTTTGTATGTTAGCACAACAAGCGTTGTGGTCATCCTTGTGTGGGGCACACATGTGAGCCCCACTTTGCACAAAAAATACTATGAATCTTCATTTCACCAAAAACAAGTATGGTCTGTTATCACCTTTAGGACCCCATTCTACGGGTGGTCCGGGGTGGGCAGTACCCGCAACCACACCATAGGTATTAATGCGGGTAAACTCAGTATTAAATGGCAGCCTTCCATAGCTGAACCCTTTAACATGCATATCAGCCAAAAATGGCTTCTACAGCGGTCATGAGAAATGTCCATTTGCAGACCAAGAAATAACCATTTTTGAAAATTTACCACTGGAATGACTGCCTCGATAACCGAGCCAGTCATTCCAGTGGTAAATTTTTAAAAATAGTCTTCTCTTGGTCTATAAATGGACATTCCCTATGAGAAAATTGAAATTTTCTTGAACAAATTCAAGGGTTAAATAAAGGGTTAAATAGCATCTATAGTACATGATATCCAGTAAAAGTATTTTGAAATTTATAGTTTTATTGACCACTATTTATTGTGCAGGTATACGAGGCAAAAATCCACAGGTTCTTATTAACCCTTTAACTCTTGAATTTGTTCAAGAAAATGTAAATTTTCAGATAGAAAATGTCCATTTGCAGACCAAGCGGACTATATTTGAAAATTTAACACGTTTATTGAGCCAGTCATTCCGGTGGTAAATTTTCAAAAATAGTATTTTCTTGGTCTGCAAATGGACGCTTTTGGCTGATATGAGTGGTAAAGGGTTAATTATGACACACAACTAGTAGGTCTGTCATATTTTTTAGCTTTGTAACAAAGTTACCTACAATAGCATTTCAAATTTGTTAAGTTTAAAATTTAAGTTTAAAATTAACGATTATCTTTTCCTCAACTGGCAGAACATAAGACACACAGCAACACTCATACACTAAAACTGATGTGTATATATATATATATATATATATATCTAGAAATTCCTAGTGTTGATCTTGGACTTACACAAGGAGTTTACAATATAAACGCTGACTATAACTTGACAACACACCAACTATACACATCTACACAATATATTTATATCCTCTGCTCTCCGCCACAGCTTATTCAATTTTATCTTTAACACGTGTCGAGATAGATTCCTCGAAGGATGCGAATGACTCAATTCAAACCGAACCTGGAGAAAGGATGAAGAAGAAATCACTCCTTCAAAAAAAACAACCTCTGACTTGATGTTAATAGTTTGTTAGAAACATAAAAATCCAGAATAAGTATAATATTGCATCTTGGTCTTGTTCTCGTTGTGTCAGAGAGGATGAACTCTCAGTCTTAACACATATGCTCCAGCACTATAGACAGACAGAGAGCATGTGCTAGGGTCAAACTTACGCCAAGATAAGATGCTAATCTGGCCAGTTCTTACCAAGCATTCAACTCTCAGCTGTTCAAGATGGCCTGTATGATAGTGTTTGACTCCACATGCTGCTCAAAAGGAAACATACAATTGTAGGAACATCTCATAAACATGACTAGCTGGGGCTGGGTGTTGTTGGCCCTGGCTGCAGCGCCCCGCTGTGGTGGTGTGTTTGAGTCAGAGGAGAATACCCTAGCCATTAGGAGAGATGTATATAAGTATATTTAGAGGCTAACACACACACTGATGCCGTTTTGATGATCATACACAGGCTGCATATGATGTATGTGTGTATGAATGAGAAACGGAGAAATACAGAAAGGGAATCACCTCCACCTCCAAGCCCCACCTGTCTACCACCTCCACCTCCAAGCCCCCACCTGTCTACCACCACCAACAGAGCATTTGTAAGGTTCATTTTATTTCCCGTTTAATGCACTCATTTAGTCAAGAAAATTTGTTTGATATTGTCATAGAAAATGCCCAGTTACAGACCAAGAAGACTATTTTTCAGAAAGTTACAACTGGAAAAACTGGCTTGATTAGCGAGCCAGCCATTTTAATAGTACATTTTAAAGTCTCCTATTGGCCTGCAAATGGGTATTTTTAAAGGCGACTGCAGAGACCAACTTAACCAAACTTGACCATTAAAGTGTTAACCCTTTCACTGACAAATCCCAGAAAAAAGTATATTCTTTACGACAAAACTAATTCTGGTGAATATTTTGAAATTAATAGCAATAGCTTCCAGTCAAACTAATTTCAAAATATTCAACAGTTTTCCTGTATACATGGTTGTCTTGAAAATGAGAAATGTGGAAGGAACTCATCGGTCAAAGGGTTAAACCATAGGTCCCATTGATACTTGCAGGTCTCTTAATGTGCCAAAAATATAAACATGGTACAAGCATTTCAACATGGCATGATAGTTTTGGATCATCGTCAATTTTGATAGGTTTCTTCCTCGGACCTAGGCCAGTCATCATATGGAGTTTCAAAAGGATCCGCTAAACGATAATGGAGTTATCATCCGGAAAACAATCTTCACGGTAGTCACAGATGGTTCGCAGCCATATTGGATTTCTGATCATTGTCGATTCTGATAATTTCTTCCTCAAACTTAGTCTTGGACAGTCATCCTATGAAGTTTCACAGCGATCCACTGAACAGTAATGGAGTTATCATCTAGAAACCAATTTTCAAGATAGCCGCCCTTGGCTGGTGGCCATATAGGATTTTGGATTATGGTCGATTTTGATAGGTTTCTTTTTGGCGAGGTATAAAAATAGTATTCTCTTGGCTTGTAAATGGACATTCCTCAAGAACCACTGCAATGTTGACCGGCTTGACCATTAAAGGGTTAAACTAACAAACTGTTTTAAGCCTTTCACCAAGAAACCCCTGAAAAAATAAATTCTTTGCGATATAAAACTTATTTTGAAATTAAGGCAGCAATGGCTTCCAGTCAAACTTAATTTCAAAACAGTCAACAGTTTTCCGGCATGGTTGCCTTGAAAATAAGATATGGGACTTCAAAGGGTTAATATTGTTCAGAGAAGTGATTTCTTACATCCTGTGTAATAACGAGATTATGATCCACGATGGTATGATTGTATACATGTAAATTATTGCCACTGATATCAGTGATTGCGTACACAAAAATTATTGCCAATATTTTGGTTCCAGTGGGCATATACTAATAAAATTATTCACTTTATTTAGTAATTTGGGGGTGGGGCTAAGTATTTTGGGTAGTGGGTATATTTATAACAGTCATGAAAACCTTTAAAACCTTTTAACCCTCAAATTTACTCAAGAAAATTTAAATTTTCTCATAGAAAATGTCAATTTGCAGACCAAGAGAAGACTATCTTTGAAAATTTACCACTGGAATGACTGGCTCGGTTATCGAGCCAGTCATTCCAGTGGTCAATTTTCAAAAATAGTCTTCTTTTGGTCTGCAAATGGACATTTCTCAAGACCACTGCAGACGCCATTTTTGGCTGATATGAGTGTTAAAGTGTTAAACACACAATGCCAAAACACATATTCATTAAAACTAGAGCACTTCTGCGAATCATAATTTCTTGAAAGAGCATGCCAACTCCTACCCCCCACCACCCACCCACCCCCACCTTCTTTGTCCTATACAATTATCTTCATGAAATATAACTCAATTACCCATCATAACTCCATCACAACCCTTCACCCAGCTCCCACTGCATCCTTCCCCAGCTATGCCCACATGGCTGATAAACCACAGTGCACTCCTGCCACTAATGGATGGTACATTAATCTGGACACTGACCAGCACACCTGAGAAGCCATCAATCATTGGTCAGCTATTATTTTGCATTACTCAAATACCATTAACTAATTCCATTCTATCACCTCAAAAATCTTGTCCTTGATCATTTACTCGCACTGTATTCCTAAGCTTTGGCTGAATATTTTGGGAAAAAAGCATTTGACTAGCTGTTATTTCTCAGGTAGCAATCATGACATTTAGTCAATTAGTTAATTTCAACCTATTCAGCCAGTTCATGTTCTGTCCCATTAAAACTTCTGAATGAAATGGGTTAACCTTTTAACCCTCAAATTTTATATTTTCTTATAGAAAGTGTCCATTTTCAGACCAAGAAAAGATTATTTAAAAAAATTTACCACTGGAATGACTGGCTCGGTTGTCACGTCAGGTATTCCAGTAGTAAATTTTCAAAAATACTCATCTCTTGGCCAGGAAATGGATATTCCTCGAGATCACTGCAGAGGCCGGTTTTGGCCGGCTTGACTATTAAAGGGTTAAAAATACTGACTGAATTTGGTTTACCGTTTAACCTTCAAATTTGTTAAAGAAAATTTCAATTTTCTCACAGGAAATGTCCATTTGCAGACCAAGAAAAGATAATTTTTGAAAATTTACCCTTGCAATGACTGGCTCGATAACCGAGCCAGTCATTCCAGTGGTAAATGTTCAAAAATAGTCTTCTGTTGGCCAGGAAATGGGCATTTCTTATGACCACTACAGAAGGCACTTTTGTCAGATTAAATTTTAAAGGGTTAAATAAGGATGTTAAAACAGTGGCATCTATCTGGTCTGATAAATCATCTTAGCATGGTCAATCACCAAGCAGCTGGTGATGCTAACCAGTAATGGTCAGTTTGGCATCTGCTTCCAGCAACATTAACAGTACTGAGCGCTGAGTAATTACCACCCCCTGAGCACATCCCCCCAACCCCCTCAACACCATCATACATACTACTTCACTAATCACCATCAAGGATGCCATTATTTATTACTCATCAGCTCTACAATATGCACAATTTGGAAAAAATGTAGTATAATTGTCAGATTCTGCCTAGCTTTATATATACAAGACCATACAAGATACAGGTACATAGATGGGTGGTTCGGGAGTGAGGAGGGGACGAAGGGGGTACACAAGAGATATTGTGAGACATGTTAATAACCAAAACCAATTGATGAATCCAGTTTCTCAGTCAATCATATGATCTCATAATCAACTACATAACATGTAGCCTGACATCATAATCAATTAAGTCATGAATGACTCGATTTAGTCCATCATAAATGCTTAATAGGCTGCAGGTTGTACGAATTGTATGTCTTTAATATTTAATAAACACGCTGTTGAATATTTTGAAACTAATTTGACTGGGCGTTGTTGCTGCCTATCCCATCAAATCAATTGCAACATATTCAATAGCACTTACTTTTATAGTTTACTGGAAATTGATAGTCAAGGAGGTCAAGAAGCAATCGCTCCCCACGGGCAATGTGGAGGTGGAGCTTAGCAAGAGATGGGCAGGGCATACATGTAGCTAAAACTGGATTCCTTCATTATCTACAGAACCCTTCTGATCTGCATTAGGAGACCACCATGGCCTTTGTGACCACTTCTTAATCCTGTATAAGGTGGTCTCATAGACAGGTTCGACAGCATGCAGATCATTGATTCAACACCATAAGGTATATTTTGATGAATAGTTTGATAAATGACTTTGACTGGAATCTATAGGCAGAAAGAAATGGATCTTTCCAGTTGTAGCTATGCTCCAGCCATCTCTATCTAAGCTCCACCCACAACTCGTCTGTGTTGGGATCAATCGATCCCTCAACTCGATTTGACTGGACGCTGTTGCTGCAGCATCCAGTCAAATTAGTTTCAAAATTTTGTACAATGTGTTAGACTATTAAGCGCTAAAGACACACTATTTTGAATCATTCATGATTATGAGATCATATAATGGATGGATAAACTTGGAAAGGTCCATTCGAGTTTCAGAATATTCAACAGCTTTCCTGTGTAGTTGTCTTGAAACTGTCAGGACTGGACTTTCAGGGGTAAAAACTTTAATTGTTAAGATTGGTTAACACTCAACTTAGCGAAAAATGACTTCTGCAGTGGTCTCGAGAAATGTTCATTTGCAGAACAAGAAGATTATTTTTGAAAATTTATTATTGAAATACCGAGCCAGTTATTTCAGTGATAAATTTTCAAAAAATAGTTTTCTCTTGGTCTGCAAGTAAACATTTTCTCTGAAATTTTTAAAATTTTTTGGAACAAATTTGAGGATTAATGGCTTAAAATGAAAATAACCAATTTCGTGTAAAAAGAGTTCTGACTTTTCCTATGGCAAATTAGCACTGGAAGTATGTTCACCCGCCCTGACATGTGTGGGTTGATGAACACAGCTTTGAGAGCATAAAGAAAAAAAAATGTGCTGACCTCTATAACAAATGTCTGTTAAAAATAATTTGTATCACTCATGCTGGATAGGAATTATCACTATAGACGCTGAAGAATCTCCAACTGAAAAAATGCGTGGAACCACATCTTAAGATAAATCACGCAGGTGGATAGCATGTAATGAACTAGCATATATCTTGTAGTGACTGTACTCTATGCTAAACACATGCTTAACACCTGTACTCAGATCACGTAATTGTATGCATGTGAGCAACCACACACACAGATGCACATGCGTACATGCACATACACATGCATGCGTGTGTGTGTATATATATATATATATATATATATATATATATATATATATATATATATATGCATATCGCAGGCATATATAAATATGTAAATGCATTCATCATGTGCATAACATGTACCGCTCACTGGACAAGCCAGCCAAAACCAGCCTCTGCAGTTGTTTGAGGGCAGGGATTCTCATAAGGGTCCTTTTGAGGGTATATACACCCAAAAAGCAACTTGGAACCACAAAAGTAGTGACAGTGGCAACACTGAAGATCTATGACTGTGAAATATTAATTACTTTTATAGGTTTTTGCACAAAAATACTCACAAAATCTGGCATGACACAACCTCAATTCATAGCTGATAGTCCATGGTACCCTTGAAATTGAACATGGATGAGAAAAAATGCAAGGGAACACCGGGACTCCTAAATTTCAGATTGGGACCCCAGATTTAAATTTAAATGCTATGGGAAATACTGCTTGAAGGATGTCCGTTTACATGCCAAGAGAACTCACACAGCATAGGATAAGATGAGGCTATTTTTGGAAATTTACAACTCGAATGACTGGCTCTATAACAGAGCTTCCTGGCCTGTAAACAGACATTTACTAAGTAAAAATCTTCAGTTTCTTGACCAATTTTGAGCATCAAATGTGCTAAATTTTACGGTTACAAATCATCAGACCACTCCTATTCCAGGCAGTATTGAAGTGAATTTCCTTGAACTCTTTGTATTAGTGTGAAGGTAGTAGAACAACAGTACATCTCAGAAATAAAATTAATTGTACTGTTGAATATTTTAAACATAACTGACCTGTATTTATGCGTGGGTCGTTACTCTTTCCGGAATATAGAGATGACCCAGGGTAGTGTTTTCTCTACATGTTTATCAATGAGTGGATGTACTTTTACTAAATCGACCAGGCGACCCGGAGGGTCTAGTCTTATGTTTTACTAATTACATATACCTACCACCTTGCATTACTATTGCTCTTTCCTTCTCTGAAGGGAAGCGTAGTAGGATGAATTTTTTACAGCCAATATTTGATGGGTGTTGTGGTTACAGTGACTGAAGGCTTCTTCAGGAATCTCCATACTCTCTCTAATGACGAGATCCATAGTAATTCGTTTGAATGCTATATCTCAGAATGAGGCAAGAAGAGGGTTAATCCAATACCCATAGCCACTGAGGCCATTAAGCACAATGACAACCTCATTGGCTGATAGCTATCACATGACCTTGTTGTAGCAACCAAGACTTCATTCCTTTGACGAATCCAGTCATATAATCCAGCTTTAAGCAGATCCATGAAGAGGCTGATGATCCTGTCACTACTCGGCTCTGAATATCTGACTAAAGCTGAAATTAAAAACTAACCTAAATACTCCACATTATATGACAGGAAATTTCATTCTGAAATACCAAAATATGTTAATATCTGACATACTCGGGTATACCCAAAGGCTGAATGATATAATGAATATCTTATGTTGAATATAACTAATCTAACAAGATATGACTATTACAATGAAGCCTCAAGGTCCACCCACCCCCACCCCCAAAATTTTACAGAGGGGAGGCATGAGGTGGGCCGTAATGCAAGGAGGTAGGTATATGTAATCAGTAAAACATAAGACCAGACCCTCCGGGTCGTCTGGTCATTATTACAACATTACAATCTACCTCCTTGCATTACTATAGCTCAAATACAGATTTTAACATTGAACAAAGCCCGGAGTGAGGTGAATTTTGCTCAACATTGATGTGACGAGTACGAAGTTAGTAATAACAAGACGAGGAAGATACCATAAAGATAGTAATTCCTCAGAATTACTCTCAAAGCATCTAATAGAAAGAAACAGAAAAAAAGGGGAAGATAAGAAAGGGGATCATAAATGACCCCAAGACGACAAGGAAGAGAAAGATCATGCAAAAGGAGATGATAGTCATGATATAATAGAAGTGAAATACACACATAAGAAAGAAACAATGAACTCGCACTCACCCCTAATATAACTCTTATACGAATGAAGATGATGAAGGACGAGAGGATGATGATGAAAAAAGGAATACGAGTCATGGTCCCTGAACCTACCGTATGAATTTTCTTTTAGAAAAAGGAAGAGGGTCCAGAATCTTTAAGATAGAAAATAATAAAAGTATTTTCTGATTTCCAGTGAGCAACTTGCATAATGTCATCTAGAGAAGATCCATTAAAAAGGGCGCAAGAGGTGGCAGGCCCCTAACATCATGGGCCTTAACACCCATTATAGCATTGTCCTCAGGGGAGGCCAAATCATGGCAAATTTTAATGGTATCGACTATCCAACGAGAAATAGTTGATGAGGCAGGACGATCCGCACCTTCAGCAAATGTAACCCAAAGATGTCTATTGTCGGATCGTATGGATTCAGTGCAAAGCTTATACCTATTAAGGGCCCTAACTGAGCACCAGACAGAATCATCTGGTGAAAGGGAAGAAAGTTTATGAATTATAATAGGTTTACCCAAGAATTTAACAGACTGAATTTTGGACAGAAATTCTTCCCTGGAATAGAGAATAATGCTATTCCCAGTAATCTGAAACCGATTCAATTCAGCAGAGAGAACATGAATTACAGAACGACGGCTGGCTGAAGCTACTATTAACAGTAATACTGCTTTAAGGGTAAGATGTTTAAAGCAAACAGAACCCAAAGGTTCAAAGTGCTTTCCCTCTAGAACCTGAAGAAAAAGTGAAAGGTTCCAAGTAGGAAGGGGTTTCTTAAAAGGGGGGGGGGGGGTCTAGAATCAGCCATACCTCTAATAAGGTCGTGAAAAAGTTTCTGAACTTGTACCGACGGAACAATAAGACACTGAAGAAAGAAGTTCAGATCAAAACGAAAGGATCTGATAGTGTTAACTGCAAGTTTCTTCTGGTCAAAGAGGAAAACCAGAAAATCAGTGACTTGAGTTACAGAGACCTCAGAGGGCAGGATAGAATGGTCTGAGCACCTTTTTTTAAAAGATCAAATCGAGCTTTATAAATGTTTCGAGTGGAAGATCTGCTGGATTTCTCCAAAAAAAATTGAGATCTGACTGAAAGATTGACAAAGAAGGGGGCAGCTCAACCACTTCCAGAATGACATGCGAAATATTTCTGGATTTTGATGGAGAATCCTCCCTCTGTTCTGGGACAATAGATTGTGGGAGACAGGAAGAAGCAGAGGGAGATCTAGAAGAAGGTCCAGGAGATCCGGAAACCAGGATTTTGTCGGCTCAAAACACAGCTATCAATAGGACTACACAACGATGTTGTCTGATGTTTCTGAGAACCTGTGGAATGAGAAACGTCGGGGGAAAGGCGTAAAAGAACATGTTGTCCCAAGACCGAGCTAGAGCGTCTACTGAAAGAGCCATATGTTCCGGAAAGGGAGATATGAAGGTGGATATCTTTCTGTTCTTGAGGGTAGCAAACAAGTCTATGTGGGGACGACCGAACTGCAGAAAAATTGACTGAGCTACTACCTCTTTCAACTCCCATTCTGTTTCTGGGATCCTGGAAGGGCGAAATAACTGGTCGGCCAGAAATTCAGTTTGCCTGGGACATGGGATGCTTGAAGAGAAATGTTGTTGGACTTGCACCACTGAAGCAATATCATGGGCTCTCGACAGAGAGACCAACCTGGTACCCCCTCGAAGATTGATGAACAAGACCACTGTGAAAATGTCTGATCTGATAAGAATTTACATACCGAGAATCAAGGGATCCCAATGAACTAGGGCATGGAAAACAGTCCACAGTTCTAAAAAGTTGACATGGGAGAAAGATTCTGTGAGGGACCAGGTTCCCGGAATCCCAAATGGATCACACCCTCCAACGATGCATGTCCGAAGATAATTGCCTGAGTGGTTGGAAGATGTAGAGGAACCCCTAATAAAAGGGACTGACGGTCTTTCCAAACTGGAAATGAATGAAGAGAGAACTTGATGAGAATTGGAAGATCCAGAGAACCTAGAGACTGATTCCAATGGGCCATAAGATAAAACTGGAAGGGTTTTCTCATCAGATGATTCTGAGAAAGGATTTGGCCATAACTAATTGGCCTACCTTGAGAGCCTGAAGGGACATGTACCAATGAAGACCGATCGGTGACGCTCGACAGATCTAGACCAAACTGGACACACACACCCTGCCCCACCCCTGATGAAAGAAGAATGAGCCTACTGTGAAATGTCTGATCGGATAAAGATTGAAAGACAGAGAATCAGGGGTTTCCAATGAACTACGGCATGGAAAAACCACCCACAGTTCTAAAAGGTTGACATGAAAGGAAGATTCTGTGAGGGACCAGGATCCGGAAATCTTCTTGGAGTCCCAGAAGGAGCCCCATCCTTGCAGGGATGTATGGCCTGAGGAGATGGTGGATGAAGAGGGACCCCAAATAACAAGGATTGACTGACTTTCCTAAACTGACAAATCATATTTCATGAGGTTTCCTTCAATCCCTCAAGCGGTTTCGGAGATGTTTCTAAAAATCGGCCAAAATCCAAGATGGCCACCGGCCTAATTGGCCGATCGGTTTCCTTTGAACAAACTTGGATCTCCATGCCTTAAGGATGCTTCCTGCCAAATATAATTGAAATTGGCCCCGCAGTTCTTGAGAAGAAGTCGTTTAAAGGAAAAGTTGATGGACGGACGGACGATGGATGGTCGCCCCGACATAAGCTCACTTGGCCTTTCTGGCCAGGTGAGCTGAAAAGGGGAACGAAATATATAGGGGCGAAATGTCAATGACCTATATAAAAAGTGACAGGAACGATGATGACAATCTGACAGCTACCGGAAGTAGATAAGAAGGGAATGAAAAAGGATAAATTTCGAGCCCAAAATCACCAATTCCGAACTGGTGGCAAAAAACATGACTCTAAATAAAAATTTATAGCTAAAAATAAGAAAATAGCCTTGAGAAAATGGTAAATAGAAGAGAAAAAAGTGATAATGTCTCTGAGGCGAAATGAGACTAGGACGAATAGACTGCCGAACTAGGGCGTGTTGATGAATACTGACAGCTACTAAATAACGACGAAATATGGCAAAGAAACTTATATTACAGAAAAACACAAAATACCATGAGAGCAAATCTAATCTAACTTTCATGAAATGAATATTTATAAAACAAAACGGAAGAATAGCCTTAAAAGAACAAAATATTCACGATAAATATAGAAATACATGTAAATTCTCCTAAAATTATTAAAGTAAGTATGTCAAGCCTGCCAACATAGAGGGGAGGAGGCGTACTATATGAAAAGATGAACGGCCCGAATAGAACTGCGCCTCTAACACTGGACGAAAAAATTACCAAAACATAGCCAATTAGAATTGCGCAGTAATCGGACAGATAGGAAAGAGTGCGAGAAGACAAGGTTGAGAAAGAATAAAAATTACTATAACTTAAATTGTGAGAATGCAAGGAGAGATACCGCACAGAAAGGGGGGGAGAAAGAAGCCTTAACTACCAAGATATTGCATGAGAGTACTGCTAGATAAGATAATGATATGCACATATGTAATAAGGTGAAAAACGATCCCATTGAAAAAATTAAAAAAATTATCTAGCCAAAGAAAATAAAATTCGAAACAAAAAGATGATAGGAGGCCCGAACCCCCTATCCAAAGAAATGAGTTGAACCCGGGTTCACAAAAGGGACCAGGGCGTGGTTCCACTAAACCCGGTTCCAAATTTTAGACCGTTTGGGACCGGGGAAACATGAGAAAAAATGTCAAAACAGAAGAAAAATTATTAAAATTTGATTTTGACATGCCGGAATGACTGGTCCCGACTCGGGGCGGGAAACCCTGGAGAAAAAAATTATAATTTAATTTTGACACGCCGGAAAGACCAGTCCCCTCTCGGGTCGGGGCCAGAGTCGGGGTGGGGAAACCGGGAGACAAATTCAAAACAGATTCTGACACGCCGGAATGACCGGTTCCGATTCGGGCCTGGGCCCGATCCGGGACGAGAAAGCCGGGTGAAAAACCCGAAAGAAGACGACCAGGACCCAGACCCGGGAGGAACCCCGGGGGTGAGGCCGGAGCCTGCACAACCTCTGAGCCTGACACCACCCCGGAAGACGGACCCGGACAAAAATCTGGGTCCGGCCTCTCCGGATGAAATCTGTAACCTAAGACGGTCAATGTCCAGACCCAGGGTTGGGAAAACCCCGGGCTCGGGGCCGGACGTCTAGCCAGAGAAACAATATATGAAGAAGCAACTGGCTTCGTAGAGGACAGCGGATGTGTGATGACCTGGACCATTCTTGTGGGAAAATCCTTTGGCCCATCCAGTGAAGACGTAGTAGTGACAGGTGACAGACCGGACCGACTTATGACCTGATTAGGCCAGAAACCTTCATCGGCCTGCAAGGGCGCAGGCTGCGGAATGTTGACTGATGATACTGTAGAAAACTGTGATGGAGAGACTGACTTCTAGTAGCAAACTACCATGACCCGCAAATCAAGCAGGTAGACTCAAGAGTACACTATGTGCACTTGGAACAGACATGTCCAGAATGGTCTGATTTAATAAATCTATGGCAGCTGCCGTTAGAACATCAAATTGAATGGTTCACATTCTTTTCTTTCATCTCCTTGGCCCTCTTTGGAGACTTTCCCACATCTGAATCGTAAAAACAGTACGATCCGACAGAGTAAAGCTCCGAATATGACTCAGGATTAGCCAGCGCTAATCCCAAGATTTATAAATAGAGACCTTACCGGTCTCAAATTTTGAAAATTATTTTAGTTTCTTTGAGATAATCATGGATTCATGCTCAATACCTTACAAGCATGTCAAATCAATAGCTCTACAATCTACTGGTTAAAAACGCACACAAATAGACATTATTCAAATGTCTACACACTCTGGGAGCAAGTAACCAAAACTGGTAACGCGCCACCACGAAAATAGAAATGATTATGAATCATTCTTAAAACACCATAACCTACAACCACTTATCTTGGGAGGTTTCTTCCTCTTGTCTGACATCCTGATGATCTTTAACTTCCATCTTTCAATATCCACAGGCTGATTTAAATAAGTTATAAAACTTTTAAATTAGCTGAAAAAATTTCTACACCTCTTCCTTCAGCAGTAGGAAAAGTAATGAAGTCTTGGTTGCTACAACAAGGTCATGTGATAGCTATCAGCCAATGAGGTTGTCATTGTGGTTAATGACCTTCTCAGTGGCTATGGGTATTGGATTAACCCTGTCCTTGCCTCATTCTGAGATATAGCATTCAAGCGAATTACTATGGAGAGTATGGGGATTCTTGAAGAAGCCTTCAGTCAATCTGTAACCACAATACCCATCAAACATTGTAAAAAATTCATCCTACTACGCTTCCCTTCAGAGAAGGAGAGCTATAACAATGCAAGGAGGTAGGTTGTAATGTAGTAATAACTTAACCTACAACGATTAAATCGTGCAATTTTTTTGGATTCTTATGGTTCCACATCTGGTCTATGCCTCTTCGAGTTTATGAAATGGCCGTGATTTCCAGGATGAGATTGTTTTTTAGTCCGTAGTCTCTTTTCACCTATGTATTCAGATGAGGTGGCTGAGAGGTTCAGATGATACTACTCCATTAGGGTCTCCCCGCATTGGTTCGAATACCATCCTTGTCGAAAGTTGACTAGTTTGTTCAGAAAAATTCATGATCAGATTCTATGAAAGTGAAATCAGGCATGTTAGATGTGTTGTAAGGTGATTTCCTTCTAAATATAGTTTTTTCTTAGGATCTAGAATAGATTTTTTCTTATAATTGAGTATGTATTTTTATTTTATTGACGCACTGGCAACGTGCGGCTTCAATTTCCATGTGCTAACTTAGCCGACAGTCATGCACCCACTAGTTTAATCTGTTGATCACCATCTCCCGGTCGGGGGATCGAACCACCATTCTGCAACTCCGCATAGCATCAGCACCAAGACTAAAAAGTCAAGGATTGGCCGACCAGCTTTCACATGCCTGATATACTGACACACTGACGATTCATATGGGACTATCTGTGGATGCACCTGCCACAATTCAATCCTAGGCTTTTATGCCTATTGTACTCCAGCACGGCTCTGGCAGTATATGTATTTTTGTTTTATTGATGCACTGGCAACGTGCAGCTTCAATTTCCATGTGCTAACTTAGCCAACAGTCATGCACCCATTAGTTTAATTTGTTGATCACCATCTCCCGGTCGGGGGATCGAACCGCCATTCTGCAACTCCGCATAGCATTAGCAACCAGGCATCTTTCCACTGGACAACCACACTAAGACTAAAAGTCAAGGATTGGCCGACCAGCTTTCACATGTCTGATATACTGACACACTGACGATTCATATGGGACTATCTGTGGATGCACCTGCCACAATTCAATCCTAGGCTTTTACACCTATTGTACTCTGACTCCAGCACGGCTCTGCCAGTATATGTATTTTTATTTTATTGACGCACTGGCAATGTGCGGCTTCAATTTCCATGTGCTAACTTAGCCGATAGTCATGCACCCATTAGTTTAATTTGTTGATCACCATCTCCCGGTCGGGGGATCGAACCGCCATTCTGCAACTCCGCATAGCATCAGCAACCAGGCATCTTTCCATTGGACCACTGCACCAAGACAAAGTAGTCAAGGATTGGCCGACCAGAGCACAGGGGATAAACTATCTCCCTATGGGGAGCCGATTGATGTCTCAAACTCTACAGACTTCACTGGCTTGACTCGTACTCTCAGCTTGGTGTCTGCAAGCAGTAGTCTCACTAGCTGTAGCTCATCTTCATTGCAACTGGCCTGGCGTAGTACGTCTAAGGAGCGTTTAATTGTGTCGAAGGCTCGTGACATGTCAATGGCCATTTTGTGGAAATCCCAGTATTTGGACATGACTACCGACGCAAGCATGAGTTGAGCCCATACAATTGTCTGCGCAGCTGCGTCCACATTTGAAGCCACTTTGACTTGATCCGGTGAAGTCGTCGATCTTGTCTCGGATGCGGCATAGAGTAACATTGGATAGGATTTTCCGTATGCTGTTAAGGAGCACAATGGGCCACAGATTGGATGGGGGGGGGGGGGGCAGTTGGCATCTTGGTCTTGGGTAGTGCGATAAGGATGCCTTGGCCTACAGCATCGATGGGAAGGTGGTGCATAAAAGCTGAATTAATTATGTGCGTGATCGGTTTTGAGATAATGTCACTTGCATATTTGAATAGTTCATTGCTCATGCCATCAGGTCCAGATGCACGTTTTCAGGGCTGTAAGTACATTCTCAACCTCTGCTGTATTAATTGGTGTTAGTAATGGCCTGGTGTCTCCTGAGAATGGGTGCAAGGGCTCATCATCGTGGTCAGTGAACTGTTCCGTTAACCATTCTCGAATTGCCTCGGCTTTGCCCTGGTCAGTTCAGATAAAGTGTTCTTCAGAGTTGTGTACAGTTAGTGGTGGTGTGTAGTCAGCAACTCTCCGGACTCGGGCTGCCCGAAACATTTTGTGGCAGTCATCCGTGGCAGTGATTTCATCTGCTAGGGTGTCTGCTTGTTGGATAGCAAGATCTTTTAAGCGTTCGCTAATGTGGCGCAGAATGTTATTGCGTTCCTGGAGTAGTTTGGTGCAATCTTCACTTTGGCCACTTTGATAGATGCGCAGACGCTTTCTGTTCTGCTGAGTTTTACTACGAGAGGGTCGTCAGTATACCTAGTTATGTCATTTTTTAGAACACCTATGGTGCTAGTAGCTGATGATTCCATAGATATCAGTATTTTGGTTAGGGCTTCATTTGGATCGGAGCTTCTTCTTATTCTTTTCGATCGCTGGTATCACACTTGGAGAGCCGTTCTCAAGATGAAATCTGTGTTTTTTTGCAGTTCTTCCACAGGCCCATACAGCTTTTCAAGAAAAGAGGTTGACAAAGGCCAGATCTCTTCTCTCAGCAGCTGATATGTACTGCAACATTGAAGTATGTGCTCTGTGGTCTGTTCTGCTTCTCCACAAGGACAAGCGGGCGATGTCGTAAGGTGGAACCGCCTGTACATGTGTTGGTTTAGTCTGTTATGTCCAGTTCTGAGATGAAAAATGGTCACTTGTTCTGGCCTCGAGAGATGATGGTAGGCATCTTCTGATTGAGGTGTTCTATAGAGTGACTTGATGATAGTCTTCATCTCTGTATGCGTAACCATGTTTTCTGTCTGATTCTCTTCTGCACCCACCTTTGCCATCTTGTCTGCTTCCTCATTTCCTTGGACTCTACAGTGTGAGGGGATCCACTGCAATGCTATCCGAAAGCATTTGATGGTTTGTAGTGCTTCTTCAAGTTGTGGCAGCTTACCTTTAGTGATAGCCTCAAGGACGGAGTGCGCATCAGATAAAAAGACAATCTGTACAATAGGGTCTGCTGTTCTGCTGATGGTATTAGCTGCATGGACCAGTGCTTCGACTTCAGCTCTGTAGTTTGTGCAGTGTTTGCCTGTCGGTATTGCAGCTGACTCATGTTGTCCGTTTGGATACTGTATGTGCAGTCCGGCACCTCCGCTCCTAATTGCATCTTTGGCTGATCCATCTGTGTAGATCCTTATCCATGTCTCCTGAGGGTACATTTCTTCCAGCATGGCTAGGGTCAGGGCCTTCTTGCTCACATCACTGTGTTCATCTTTGGTTGTGAGATGAGGTACTGTGGTGCGAATAGCTATGCTCTCTAGTTTGTTTTCCCAGGGTGGAGGATCAAGGGTGTGGTGTGGGTCTTCTATTTGTGCTGGCAACATTTCTTGGTGTTTCCTTTGAAGTGCTTTTGTCTCTTTCACAAAACTTGATCTTTTAAGTCTTCCTGATGACAGCTGTGCTTGCCTGATCTTCATCGGGTGGTTGTTGAACGATTTGAACTTTGCAGCTTGGATCAGTGCTTTGCACTCCCTTCCTTTGCTAAGTGGGGGAATGCCTGCTGTCTGCTCCATTTTTTCTATTGGTGTTGATCTCATTCCACCAGTGATGATGCGCAGTGCCTGGTTTTGTACTCTGTCGAGGTTCTGTTGATGAGATTTAGCTGCTGTCATCCATGAGCTGGATCCATACTCAAGGTGTGGTCGTACGGCACCTAGGTAGATGGTCTTGAGGATCCTTTCATTGGCACCCCACTTTGTTCCTGCCAGCTTCCTCATGATGTTTAGCTTTCTTCTGGCCTTTGCCTCTGGATGTGCTCCTTCCATGTTAATCTTCTGTCATAGGTGACTCCCAGCTATGTCTGCTGGTCCTCGTACTCGAGTGGAGTACCACCCAGTGTCAGATTGCCAACCTTGGTTTTGGTGGACAGTGAGAATAGCATGGCTGATGATTTTGTCCAAGGCGAGCTGCATTCTGTACGTGGCAGTCGTTGTGTACTCCTCGGTGCACCAGAGTACGAGGTCATCTGCATAGAGGGCTGCTTGGATCCCATTGGGCAGCTCTGCTACAATGTCATTAATGAAGAGTATGAACAGAGTTGGTGATAATACTCCGCCTTGTGGTACCCCTTGTCTCAGCAATACATTCTGTCCAGATTGTCCATCCACCAGCACCCTAGCTCTGCGATTGTGTAGGTATGACTTGGTCCATCGGAACATGTTGCCACCGATGCCTGTGCGCCGGAGCTTCACGAGGAGGCCATCCTTCCACACCTTGTCAAATGCCTTCTGCAGCTCAATAAAGGCAGCTAGCATCACCTTCTTGGCTTGAAAAGTGTCCTCTATGACCTGTGCAAGATGTGTTGTTTGATCTTCTGTGCTCCTGTATCTTCTGAAGCCAGCCTGCTCTGAAACTATAGTGTTCTCCGACTCCAGGTACTACTGCAACCGCTGGTTGACGATGCGCTCCATGGTCTTGCATATGCAGCTTGTAAGACTGATAGGACGGTAGCTCAGCACTTTCGTCTTGTTCTTCCCTTTTTTCAGAATAGGAGTCATTCTGGCTTCCTTCCAGCACTGAGGAACCTCTCCATTGGTCCAACTGAGATTAAAGATATCTAGCAACTTGCGGAGAGATGCATTACCAAGGTGTTGGATCATTTCATTCGTAATGCCATCTGGCCCGGGAGATTTCTTCTTCTTGTATTTGGCGGATAGACTTCTTCAGTTCTGCTAAACTAATGTCAACTTTCATTGCATCGTGAGTGTTGGTGTCGGTTCTTTCCTTTTGCTCTTTTCTAACCTCTTTTTGACGCATTCGTGGTATAGAAATGTTGCTTTCTTTTGCATATGCCTTCGCAAAGGCATCTGCAGCCATCTTTCCTGACAGTGTTTGTCCATCTTCTTCAAGAGTAATCTTCTCTCCCCCGACACCCTCATCATTCAGTGCTTTAGTCAGTCTCCATAGCTTTGTTGTGTCTCTCTCTAAATTAAACCCTGCCGTCTTTTCCCTCCAGCTTCTTCTTTTGGCCTCCAGCTTGGTCTTTAGATACCTGGCTTTAGTTTGGATCGGAGCTGACATCGATGTTAGCTATCTGCTCCCCTAGGGCCTTTTTGTATGACATTTGAGTGTCAGTGTCGCTGATGAGCTTGGGTAAGTTATAGGCGACTCTACCCTCTTGCCTGGTATGGCGTTTATACATTCGGTAGAACTGGTTCATATGGAGGCGTGTAATGACTGGATTATGGTCAGAATTGAGGTCTGTGCCTCCGTAGGAATGAGCCTCCCGAAGTAGGGGTTTTGCTGCTGTCTTGCATAGTATGAAATCTATTTGGTTGAAGACAGCTTTTCTAGCCTTAGAACCTTTTGGTGCTTTGCGATCAGCAATGTGTCCAGTCCATGTTGTCCGGTGGCAGCATGGGTGTTTGAAAGCCGTATTTGTGGCAAATAGGCCATTATAACTAAGGAATGCCACCAGTGCATCTCCATTGCTATTGCGTGTGCCCTCTCCATACGATCCCATGCATGAGCCAAGTCCTGAACTTTTGTCCGCAATGCCGAGTTTACCCAGCTTGGAGTTGAAATCGCCACACACGAACAGTTGCCATCTAGCTGGGATAGCAATGGCAGAGCTCAGTTCTGCATAGAAGGAATCTAATATAGCTGGATTCTCTTTGGCCCTTTCGGTAGTTGGCCCATATGCATTGACTATGCAACAATTAGTGGTGGTGCGCGTTCGCGTTGGTATAGCCAGGTCGATAAATGCAATGCGATCACTGACGTATCCAAAACTAATGACAATGTCCAATACCCTTGGTCCAATTACAAAGCCTAATCCACGGTAAGTGGCCTGTTTTTGCTCCATGAGTATTAGCTTATGGTCTTATAATTGACTATTGCCGTTATCTCATTCTATTTTTTGTATTTAGGCATGAGACATGACCTAGCTCTTGTTCTCCATGTCTTGGCATGAAAATCTTTTTTAGCCTCTTGCCTCTGTATGGTTAATATTGTTACCTCTTTAACCTGATTTTCTGCTTGCTGTAGCCTCGGCTTAGAGACAGTGTGAGATTCATGCTCTTTCAGTAGAAGACAGATTCAAGGTGGTTGGTGATGGCTTAGTCCTATATCCAAGAAGACACTTTTTATCTAATTCAATCTAGTCTTCATTTAGCGCAAATGTTTGTTCATAAGTCTCACATTTTTTCCGCTGTCTGATTAATTCTGATGTCCAGTTAGAGTTCTTAAAATATATAAAACGTGTACTGTTTTTAAAAGGTCGGATCCCGCTCATCTCTGGGTTCCCTACGTGGATGAAGTAAACAGATGTCTAAGAAACAATCGCTCATTGGACGCATGCCTGGAAATAACTCGCATGCAGACTTTTTTGTTACACACTGAAACTATTGGGACTGTTTAAATCTGTACCTGACAAAATGTAAGGAACCGGCAAGACTGTGCCTGACATTTGATAATTTGGTGCCTGACAATGTCCTTGACAGGCACCTTATTTCCAGGCTTGGGATGGGTGATTCAATCAAATTTTGCCACGATATAGCGTCTTCATGTGACAAACTATATCAAGTTGCTACACATGATGCCATGGAAGGGCAACATCCTTTGCCTATTTTGCAGGATCATCCATCGATGAAGTCATTCCAGCCATAGGCTGGAAGTCTGAATTAAGTCTAATCAATATTATCTAAAAGGTACGCTGCCTAATTCTTCATGAACATAACAAATTTATCTAAATAAGCCGAAGAATCATCTTCCAATCTCTAAACCACTCTTCAGCAAGAACAATTGTTTGTATGATATGATTGGTCAAATTATTATTTTTATTATTTCCTTGAGCTGAATTATAAGTTTCTTTTCTGATTTGATAATCATCAGAGTATAATTAAGAAAATTTATGATAATTTGCAATCGCATATTAATTTCTATAGCAGTTGCAGCTATACATGTTGTAGAGTATCCAACAAGTGGCTTTATATGTATAGCATACTGAGGTGCAATTCCAGATATTTTTTGGCCCGGTGATTTATTTGCTCAGTTCGAGTATGTTTTATTCAACCTTACTTTAAAAGTTCTCAAATCTCCACCCACCGGTTGATTTCAAAGTGTGGCACTGAATAATTCTACGATTTTAGCAAGTGACTGAATGGTAAAGATGTTGGTGGTGTAATAACAATGGCCACAGACACACACACGCCCTCCCTTGTGGGTTGGTCTGTAGTTTTATTAACCACCTAAACATATTTACCATTCAATCCCTACAACCCGGTCTCAGCCACCCCACGTGGGAATGATTTGAGAAGCTTTTTTCTTAAGCATAAAGATGCAATTGAACAATGAAGTTCTCCTGGCACCAGCAGGAGTTAGTCTGCACATGTGCAATGACCTTTAATTGGCCTTTATGCAAATAGACTGAGGCCAGTCTGATTAGCGTAACAATTATTATAATATTTATTATAAATAATAATCTATTAAATAGAGTGAGGGAGTTATTGCTACTAAAGTATGAGACAGCAAAGGGTATGGTTGAATTTTTGGAGCTAAATAATAATGGTCGGTTGGATTTAGCAGGTAGTGATGGAATGGTAAGTAGGTTTAGGCGGTTAATAAAGATACAGAATGACCCACAAGAGGCGAAAGGGGGGGGGGGGGGGGTGTGGGGGTTGTGGTCATTTTCTATTGGGTGGTGGTGAAATTTTGTTCTCTCTGTTGACACAGAGATAGATCCAAAACTGATTTTTAAAAGACCCTTTTAAATTTGTACTTATTAACAAGAGGCCCAAGGGCATGTGACCCTCAACTGGACCATTGGCATTTAAACCATTTGCATTTAAATAGACATGATGGATGATTGAAAAAAAATCCAAGATGGCCAGCAAAAAATGTTGATGCCTACCGTCATAGGATCGTTCGACCCAAGTTTTGTTGAAATTGGGTTATTGATTGAAGGAGTACCATTTTTAAATGGTTCCGGAAAACTTTCAGAAAATCAGATTGCTGCCCAAGCGATTAATGAGGAGCAGCATTTTATATGCATTCTCATTTATCGGAAAACACAAGATGGCCACCATCAAAATCAAGCCGTCAGGCCTAGGGATCTTCCAGCTGAGTTTGGTAGAAATCGGCCAAGCGGTTAATGAGGAGTAGCCTTTTAACTGATTTCACCAAATAGTCAGAAAATCCAAAATGGCTGCCAGAAAAATTGATCAATCAAAATGCTATATTCAACTTCTAAAGCCCATCTCCCTAGGATCGCTCCAGCCAGTCTGGATGAAATCGGCCAAATAGTTAATGAGTAAACAATTTTCAGCCATTTTTCGGAAAGTTTAAGATGGCTACCGAATAAATTGAACAATCAAAATTCTATATAAGATCTGAAGCAAAGCACTTTAAGGTCCTTCCAGCCGAGTTTGCTTGAACTCATTCAAGTGGTTAATGAGGAGTAGTTGTTTAACTGATTTCCCAAAATGTTCAGAAAATTCAAGATGGCTGCCGAAAAAATGGACCAATAAAAATTTGGTATACATGTTCTGAAATCTACCAGCCTATTATCCTTCCAGCCAAGTCTGGTTGAAATTGCTCAAGCAGTTAATTTGGAGTAGGGCTTTAAACGATTTCCCGCCATTTTTCAGAAAATCCAAGATGGTTGGTAGAAAAATTGACCAATCAAAATTCTGTACAGACTTTCTGAAGCATCCTAGGCTAGGGTTCTTCCATCTAAGTTTGATTGAGATCAGCCCAGTGGTTATCGAGGAGTAGGCTTTTAAGTGATTTCCAGAAATTTTCAGAAAATCCAAAATGGTCGCCGGAAAAAATGACCAATCAAATTTGTGTATACAAGTTATGAAACATACCACCGTACTATGCTCCCAGCTAAGCCTGGTTGAAAATTGTCCAAACAGTTAATGAGTAGCTTTTTAAACGATTTCCCCGCAATTTTGTGCAAAATTCAAGATGGCCACCAAAAGAAATTGACCAATCAAAGTTCTGTATAGAGGTTCTGAAGCCTACTGCCATAGGGTCTTTCCAGTCAAATTAAGGCATGATGAGGAGTAGCATTTTTAAGCAAATGTTGAAGGTCGCCATGCCATAAGCTCACTTGGTCATTCTGGCCAGGTGAACTAAAAGGATAAAACATTTAGCCACTTACCAATCAAGCTGGTCAAAAATTGGATTTTATAATAGTATTAAGAAATGTCCATTTGCAGGCCAAGAGAAGCCTATTTTTGAGATTTTACCACTGGAATACCAGTCGCAATTCTTTTTAAATAGTCTTCTTATAGCGGGCAAATTGAAATTTTCTATGAGAAAATTAACTTTATTTATTTGTCCTGATCAAATTCAACGGTTTAAGATGGTTAAAATAGTAGTCTAGTAACCTTATTGCTGTAATCTCTAACATCAGAAGCTGGCATTGATGGATGGTGATTAAGTTATGACTATTTTATATAAACACATCTAACACATCAGTGATCCAAATTAGCTCACTGAATGCAAAGGACCTTTCCAGTTTTAGCTATGCCCTGCCTATCTATAGCTAAGCTCCACCTCGCTTGTGTTGGGAGTAATCGATCCCTAAACTCCCTGACTATCAATTTCCAGAAAACTATATAGGTAGTTGTTGAATATTTTGAAACTAATTTGATTGGGTGCTGTTGCTGCCTATGGTCAACTACTTTCTCCCGAAAAGGTTTTGACAGAGACACTGCCGATGTGAAATGCTAGCTAGCATGCATGCATCAACAAGACACATCTCAATACATCTGCTATTTAACTCATTAACTCAGGCTGTCTTTGGTACAAGGGGAGGGGGGGGGGCACTCGCATGTTCAAGTGTACACACACACTCACACACAGACCCATGCAGGCACACACACACACACACACATGCACGCACATATGCAAGCATGCATTCATTAACTCACACAAGCAAGCACATGGACAAAAACATGAATGTCGTCGCCTTATAAGCTTGGATCTACACATTTCTAATAACGCTAAAATACAAGCTAACCTGAAGTTTCAGGATAACTGTACATTAAAATCGTGCTGCGAATATCTTAAAAGTTATTTGACTGGTAGCTATTACTGTAAGGGCAGCAAGATCTTACCAGTCAAATAACTTTCAAAAGAATTTTCCATATATTAAGAATCAATGGTTAATATGAGCTAGGCTAAGACATATCTTTCATCTTACACATCTGGTACTATGTCCAAGGTTCACCCATTCCTACCCCAATAACACCCCCTACATTCGCCAACACCCACCCTCTCCCCTGCACACTGCAACATCTCTATACATAGACCAGTACAGTGAAAGATGCAGCCTTCCTTTGACAGCTGTCACAAGTTAATGGAGTGAAATACTGAGCCATTCTTATGGCATAACACAAACAAAAACAAGAACATAACCTCAACAACACGGGTAGTAAAAACGTCATTCAGTATAAATAAGAAGTAATTTTCTGCCAGAAATATATCTAATACTTCCTTGGCATTGTGGATTTATCACATAATTGTATCATTAATATTTGATACAGTGCTATGCGCTAGCTACACAAACAGACATATATACATCCCATCTCATACATGCACACATGCAAGCACACCTACGCACACGCACACAGACACACACAACGAATGCATGCGCGCTATACAAGGTACGCATGCACAGCGCACACATACACAGCCCACACACACACACACAGCCCACACAACACACATGCACACACTCATGCACACACACACGCACGCATGCGCACACGCACGCACGATACAGCGCTATGTGCTAGCTACACAAACAGACATCTATACATCCCATCTCATACATGCACGCACACCACTTTCAGTCAAATGATTTTCAAAATCGCGGTAAAAAGCACACGCATGCACACACACACATGCACGCACACACACACACACACACACACACACGAGCTCACACACACACGCACGCATACGCACACGCATGCATGATACAGCGCTATGTGCTAGCTACACAAACAGACATATATACATCCCATCTCATACGTGCACGCACACCACTTTCAGTCAAATGGTTTTCAAAATCGCGGTAAAAATTGCACAGAATGTTAAATGTCTTGGGTATTCCTTCCTATGCATGTGGAGAGTGAGGGCTGATGGTATATGCACTAAGTTGAACCTGTTTGACAGTCACTATACGACACACGATTTGGACTTATTACTGGTTTGACTAATTAGCTGACCTGGACAAAATGGCCAAGTGAGCTCAAGCCATGGTGACCGTTCGTCATCTGAGCAGCCGGCCGTCAACTTTTGCTTAAAAATGCTACTCCTCATTAACCACTTGGCAGATTTAAAACTAATTTGGCTAGAAGGACTCTATCGGGGTAGGCTTCAGCATAGTCTACAGAATTTTGATTGCTTCAACTTTTTTGGGGGTTAAAATCTGAGATTTTATGAAAAATTTACCAGAAATTGTCAAAACACTATTGCTCATTAATGGCTGGGCCGTTTTAAACCGAACTCAGCTGGAAGGATCCTAGGTAGGCTTCAGCACATGTATACAGAATTTTGATTGATAAATTTTTCAGGTAACCATTTTGTATTTTACAGAAATCCTTTAAAACGCTCTCTTCCTAAATCAATGACCCAATTTCAACGAAAGATCTGAACTTATATACACAAATTTGTCAGCGGCCATCCTCGGTTTAAAAAAAAAAAATTCCAGAATCCTTTGTTTAAATCGGTACTTATTACTACTACTAAATCAACGGTTCGATTTCAACCAAACTTGGATGGAACCGTCCTATGATGATAGGCTTCAAGAAATCAAATGAGAATTTTGATTGGTCAATTTTTTTAGCAGACTGCAAAATGGTTCAAATGAGCATCGCAGGGCATAGGGCCTCTTGCTGCGGAAAGCATTTCAGAAAGGTTTTGTTAATGGTATGCTGGTAGGAAGGCCAAATGGTTTGGACAGAGTTGTGGAAAACATTCTATGCCCTGTAGTTATTATAACTTAGGAATCCAGAAAAATATTTGACTGACTGATTTATGATGGTTGTATAAGTCACAATTAAAAATTATTTGCTTTTCAAACTAGTTAATCGCTTCTTAGAACATATAATTTTCAACAGTTTCCATCGTAGCCAAATGAGTCGGATCACTCCCTGGATCAGTAATCAAATCTTGTAGAGCAACATTGCAAGGTAAAAATTCCCTTTAAATGTGAGTGAGTGCAATGTTGTGCATTTTATAATCTTTGAAAGAACACAAAAATACTTCCATGTCCATGATGTTCAGTCAATGGACCGTTCTCATTTTAGATATGCCCTGCCCATCTCTAGCTAAGCTCCACTCATACCGCGCTCATGTTGGGATCGATCGATCCCTGAACTCCTTGACTACCAATTTTGAGAAAACTATACAGGTAAGCTGTTAAATATATTGAAACTAAATTGACTGGGGGCTGTTGGCTGTTGCCCAATCAAATTAGTTTCAAAATATTCAACTAATGTTTATTAAATGGTAAAGACATACAATTCATACAATCTGTCAGACTATTAAATGTTAAAGACGGACTAAATCGAGTCATTCATGCCATAATTAACTAGATGATATAAATCAAATAATCCCACCCACCCAAAACCCAAAATTTGCACAGACGGACAGACACAAATTCAGAGACAAAGGGATGGATGGACAGGCTGACTGACACTCAAACTAAGGTGCATTTTTTTCCCTAGTACCCTACTACCATAACCAACCTTCCCATGCAGTTTCATCACGATACTCCAAGCAAAGATAAAGTTATTGAACGAAAAAACCCCAGACCCCCAAAACTGTTGTTTTATGAACCACTATAAAAACATACTTACCGTTCAATCACTACTTGCTAAATCAATTATCTGCATTTAGCTACGAGAATAAGATGTTTATGCTTGCATACACTCCTCCCCATGCCTATTCCTATAAATATGGACCCTCAACCAGGCTACTGGTTAGGTCCATCTCCAGTATATTAACCGAGATAGACTGGCACCAGTCTGTACTCACTCCATAGTGATGTCTAGGGCTGGGACGTTTGGCCGAAAAGAAAACCGGTGACGGTATCACTAATTAAACCAGTTTAAGGGGTTAGAATAATTGAAAATAATTTGAAATATGAAAATATGCCGTTTTCATTAGCTTCAGTACATGTATTTTGTGATTTGACAACTGACGTAAATTGCCACGAAATTAGAATGGTAACTACGTACGACTGCATACTTCGACGTTATCTATCTCAAAATAGTACATGTAGTTAAAATAATTAAATCAATAAAGTCTGGTTCATGTGATGTCGTGAAAATAACACTAACTACTAAAATGTTGATTTTCAACACTGTTATTAGGTAATTATTTTCGAAAGCGTAGTAAAATCTAACGCGTGTAAGTAGGAACCCGGATATGAGAGCGAGTTTAGGCTCCTAGTAGAGTACCGCACATATGGTTAGAGTTTGTATAACCACCTACAGTATGATCTAGTCTAGTAAGTCATGTGTTTGTATTCGAGTACTCGGTATTTAGTAATACTCCTCAATAAACTGTCGTTCAAGCGGGTGAATGTCATTCAGCACGTAACTAAAGAGTAGTCATTCCTCGTTAATCGCGCCTCAAGAATTCTCACAAAAAATGTGTTTGACTATTTTTCGAGGTTCATATGTCATATAATAAAGAGATTATGATAATTTGACAACATAAACGCAATGATTCGTGAATCTAACTTAAATCTACTTAAATCAACACTTCGTACTTGAAGATATACGAAGACGAAAAAGACCGGGCCGTAAAACAAAACGATGTGATTCTAACGCCTATGTCTCTAGTAGCAAATGGTTATACTAAATGATAATATCAAACACTGCAAGTCAAGAACAAACTAGTTTCGGACAGTCACCAGATTTTGCGCAATGGCGATCTTATGGGCGGTTTTTCGGTTTTTTATTTTCGTAATGGTTTTTAAACTGTCGCCATAAAAAACCGTGAGATGGTGTGAAACTAGTATACCACCCAGCCCTAGTGATGCCTGTCACTAAGCGCGCTTGCGCATGCGCACTGGAGCCCAAATAGGAAACAGATTCACTTTTCCGAATTTAAGTGCCAAATATTGTAGGCAAATTCTCAAATCAATTCCACGCGGGGTGGCTGAGGCCAGGTCGTAATGATTGAACGGTAAGTATGTTTTTATAGTGGTTAATAAAACGACAGACCAACCCGCTATTACACCACAAAAACATCCATTACCTTTCAATAACTACTTGCTAAACCTGTAGATTTGATCAGTGCCCCACTTAAAACATTAGGTGGGAGGAGATTTGAGAATCAACAAACAAGGATAAAAATCAAACCAATCTTATCCGAATGTTAATAACATAACATAATAGTGCATTTAAATCAATCACACCATGATTATCAAATAAGGAGAACTTGAACTTAGAGATAAATAAAAACCAAAATAAACTCTCACCATTTCTTAGACAGTCTTAACGAAAATGGCGAGAATTGCTTGGTAAATGGTCTTCAGCTATTTTGGTTAAAATCGTAATATTACGAAAGAAGGAGGCTGCTGCACTCTGATCTTTCAGATAAAAGGTTGTAAAAGAGGATTCAGATTATCATCCTGCAACCTGCATGACTTCATCTAAATCCGAACCGTCAAAAAGTACAAAAGAGGAAGCCATTCCTCTAACAATGTGAGCTTTAATATGGGAGAGATTAATTTGTTCCGGAGAAGCAATCTCGTAACAAAGCTTAATCATCTCCCAAATCCATCAGGATACCGTAAACTTTGAGACCGGCTTAGCTAACTCTTCCGCATATGAAAATCATAAAAGGGACGGATCAAGTCTTTTGAAATCAGTTCGCTGTTTGTACATTCTTAATGCCCTAACAGGACATCAGAGTTTGTCTGAATACGAAAAAGAAGATAATGATTTTAAAATGATCGGACTAGCAGGACCCCAGTTAGACTGAGTTTTAGATAAAAAATCCCTTTTGGGATATAAAACTAAACCGTCTCCTGAAACTAAAAATCTCTCCCTTTCGTCAGAAAAAGCATGAATTCTGAACACCTAGCAGAGGCCGTTAATACTAATAGATGAGAGGCTCAAAATGACGGCCTGCCAGCACTTGACGAACCAAAGCCAAGTTCCATGAAGGTAAAGGCTTAGCTATCAGAGGACGAATATTGCCTAGACCACTAATAAAAACTATTAACGGTCTTAGTGTCCTTGACATCGGCATACAGAAGGCAAGGAAGAGAAGATGCCAGAAAAAATCTATATCCCCTAACCGTATTAGCTGATAAATGTAAGGAATCAAAGAGATATGTTAAAAAGTCTAATACTTGGCGAATAGAAACAGAATTGAGCACGAGACCTTGGTCTGAACACTATTCTCCAAAAATTATAAGTCAACACTTGTAAACTCTGCGGGTCGACTCTTCTGGAAGAATCGATAATTACGGGAGATCTTGAAGAAACTTTATTCTCGTAGACTTTAGTTTCGATATTCTCCAAACACACAGACTGAAGATTTCCGGGTTTGGATGAAGACAAAGACCTCTTACTTGAGACATAAGATCCTGGGAGAATGGAAGAAGACGAGGGAAGTCTACCAGGAGATCTAGAAGGTCAACAAACCAAATCCTCCTTGGCCAAAAAGGAGCTATTAAAAGAATCTCGCAGATTTGTTCTTTGACCTTCTTCAACACTAACGGAATCGAAATCGTTGGAGGGAACGCATAGACGAACATTCCTGTCCCGGACTGAGACAGGGCATCCACCGCCAGGGCTTGACTGTCCGGAAAAGGAGACATGTAAGAGGAGATCTGAGCATTCAGACATGTCGCAAACAGATCTACCAGAAGACGATCCATAAGACTGAAAATCGTTTTGACAACCGACCTCTTTAACTGCCACTGTGTGTGGGCGAATTTGCTGGGACGTGACAGTTAGTCTGCATGAAAATTCAGACTGCATGAGAAGACACTAGAAGAATCTGATTCTTGCGACACCATAAGAGAAGGTTCCACACTTCTAGACAAAGGAGGGATGCCCTTGTACACACACACACACACACACACACACACACACACACACACACACACCCCAACCCATTGATATAAGAGACCACTGTCCGACCGAATCAAGACTTTGAGACCTATCACAAGATCTGACCATGAAAGGAGAGCCTTCTTGACAGCACACAATTCCAGAATGTTGATATGAACTGTCGACTCCTCCAGGGACCAAAGACCGGAAACCGACAGGGAGTCCCAGACCGCTCCCCATCCCTCCTGAGAAGCGTCTGTGAAGATAATCGCCTGAGGGGAGGACTTTACCAGTGGAACACCAACCAGAAGCAGAGAGCGATCTTTCCAAAAATCTAGAAGAGGAATCAAGTGTTCTCTGATGGGAATCTGATGGTAAATAGAGTGAACCGACTGCTTCCAAAGGGACATTAAATACATTTGGAAGGATCTTCTCATCAGCGCCGCCCATGGAATAACATTCTCCACGCTGACCATCAAACCTATCACTCTTAGCAGAAATCTTGCTCAGACCATGGAAGAAGACAGGATTTCCATTGCCACTGATAAAGCCTCTATTCTTGGATCTGAGGGGAAGACTAGACCCTGGGCCAGATCGAAAGAAACGCCTAGATGCGTGAAGATTTGAGAGGGACCTAGGCTTGATTTCTTTAGATTTAAAATCCAACCTAGGTTGCATGCCAGACTGCAAACCTCTGGAAGAATTCCTGAAAGAATTGAGGAAGACTTGCTTTACTAACCAATCGTCTATATAAACGTGTAGATGGATAGAACGACGGTGTAAAATTCCTGCCACGGCTGAGACTAGACGAGCCGTGGTCAGGCCAAAAGGCATGGCGTGAAACTGCCAAACTCGATCTTAGTAAGCAAATCTCAGGAATTTTCTGAAGGAAGGGTAAATGAGAACATGAAAGAAGGCGTCATTTTGGTCGATGGAAAACGACCACATACCCTGATCTAGACTTGAAATGATCTGGGAGATGGTCTCCATCTTGACTTGGGAGTAAGAATCATGAGATTTAATCATGTCATAACCCCTTGTTAAATTAAAATTAATGCAGATTTGAATGTTTCAGAGTGAATAGAGATCATTTTACTAGGATTTAATGACAGGGTAGGAAATCCTACCCTAGGCTGAACGCTCTCATGTATGTATAAATTCCTTAGAATTAACATCATTCACAAAGAAAACTAACATGTTAATGACCGAATTGTCAATTGGAAGGACCAGAGGAGACAAGAAAGAAGAATTAGAAGAGGAAACAGCTGACACAAAACGAAGGTATATAGAAAACTCGTCCTTAAAAGGAAGAGAGAGTCTAAGCAATCCACCTGTGAGCCAGGGACCAGTCATCCGAAGAGACCCTGACTGGACAAAATCTCCTCAGCCTTGACCGACTACGGAATAGAAGAATTAGAAGGATTAGGAGATGGAGAAGAAAAATTATGAGAAGAGTCACCAGAGGCCATAGAATCAGCAGTTCAAATGGAAAGAGGAGAGCAAGGCCTCTTGGAAGCTAGAAGAGAAGAAAACTGTAAAGAATCAGAAAAGGAAAAAGATTGATCAGAAGGAATGTGAACAGATACATCCTGACCAGAGGACATGGAAAGTGAATCAGGCCACTTGCGGAAAACCTTGAAAGAATAGAAAAAAAAACTGACATGAAAGAATGAACAAGGGACGAATCCCTAAGAACAGAAAACAATGAGAAAACCAGACCTTAATCAACAATTAGAAACTCAAGCTCAAAAGAGAGAACGACAGAAACAATCGGATCAAGATGATCAAAAGAGGAAGAAGAGGAAGGAGGAAGAGATGAATTAAGAAGAATGGAAGATGAAGAGGAAAGAACAAGACCAGAAGATCCCTGGAGAGGATTGATAGATGAAATACGGGAAAACCGCAGAGGAGGGAAAAAGGAGGAAGACAGAAAGAGAGAGAGGAAGGAGAACATGACTAGAAGAAAACTTTAGATTGAGAAGGGGCAGAGGATGAAGGAAGAGACCTATACTTATCTTTATTCATTATTATTAAAGATGTAGAACCAATATTATCATCTTGTAAAGACGGATGACATTGAGTTTGATATGCCAATAAAAGGAATGATTGATAGAATGATAATGAATCTCCGGAAACAGCTAGAATGTTAAATACACAAAACACTGATACTTGATTATGATTAAACACTACGGGATGAATCACGAAACAAAACGCTGAAAAACAGAGGCGATATAAAATCAAAGCAAAAAGACTCACCTAAACCATGACTGTGACAATGCAGAAGAAAAAACTCGGCTTTTATTCCTTCTTCCTTCACCCGTATCTTATTTCTCTATTCTCAGCATTTTCTAGCTCTTGTAATCATTAATCTTAGAGCCATTCTCTTCCCTATGAATCCACTACTGAATCTTTTCCTTTCAGCGCCTGTCAGAATTAGACTAAGAATTACGCTATAAACAGGGATTTTCTTCAAGAAATGAACTCCCTTTGGATAAAATAAATATGTCAACCTGCCGACATAAGAGGATAAAAAAAAAGCGCAAAAAAAAAGGCTGAACGGCCCGAAGACAACTGGCCATCTAAAGTTTGGATGAAATTAAAAATTATGTATCTAGCGACATCTGACATATCGACTGCAACAAAAAACCCATCCGGCAACCAGTCGGAAGAGTCTTTAATTACGTTGAAATGTTTCATTGATAAAAGAATAAATGCTGAATATCAACGATTCCAAGAGACTGGCAATGTCTCGGAATTAATATTTTCAGCGATTAAACATTCCGATTTTAATAGCACTTACTGAAATAAGACTAGCTCTTAGGCAAGATGATGACTAGATCCTAGGAAAGACAAACCTGGAATCTCAGTAAGAGCTATCACCGGAAATCCAAAAAAGGAAAACAGAATCGGAAGTTAATCATAGAACACCATGAAAACCGGTAATGACCCTATCCCTGGATGTACGAATCCGGAAGTGAAAAAATAGGAAACGGAAATGCGCAAACCGGAAGAAGACAACCGGAAACTGAACCCGAATGTACACTAAAAAACCAGAATAAGCATAGGAACCGGAAATACGCAAACCGGATGTCAGACTGAATATGGAAAGAATGGAGGTAGATCCGGAAAACGGAAGTAACCCCTGTCCTGAGGACCTGAATCCACTACAACTGATCTAAGACTTTGACATTGGCATATATGGTAAAGATGGGGGAGGGCTTCTGCCACCACCACCACTGCTTGAAGGTCATGCCTTTTCTTCTTAATTACAACCTCAAGACTCACGTGGGTTTGACCCGGTGACCTGCTCGAGATCACCTTCGAGAGCTTATTTGCTCTAATTATTTGCTCTTTGTTTTTTATTCATCCACTAGACCGGAAGTTACATCCCAACCGGAAGCGGAAGTCGGAAGAGTTATTAGTCAAACCGGAAACGGTCGGAACGGAAGTAAGAACCAGATCTTGAAGACCCGAATGTCCTGCAAAACTGGAAGTCATACCGGAAACGGTCGGAATGGACGTATCACCGGAAAACGGAAGTAAACCCGAGTCCCGAGGACCCGAATCCACCACGATGGAACCGGAAGAACTAGCAAAGCTAGAATGCAAACTCTTAGCTATAGGCGACCTATGGAGAATCTTGATGACCGGTATGACCGAAATATTGGCATTAGCATAAGGCTTTTGGACGGGAGCTTCCGCCGCTGCCACCACTGCTTGAGGGTTATTCCTATCACCCTCAAGACTACTGTGGGTTTGACCCGGTGACCTGCACAAGCTCACCTTCGAGAGCTTTGTCGCTCTAGACTTTTGTTTAGGAGACCTGATTACTTGCATTGACGCTAGAGGAATCGGTTTCACCCATTTGCAGGAACGCCCGCTAGCCCTCGGACTATCATCGGAATCAGAAGAAACTTCCTGTTTCTTGGCCTCCATGATGGCAGAATATATTTTTTCGTCTAAAGATTTAGTCAAAATTGCAGCGAAGGATTCAAATCTCGCAAATAAAGCTAACACAGCTTCCGAATTCGCCGAAGAAGCTCCCCCCCCCACCCCACTCCGTTGCTGCTGGAATAGACATATTAGAATATTGCAAAAGACACAGCTTTTGTCTTACTAGCAACGGAGGTAGGGGAAGGACGACCAGAGGGCAGCGCTGTAAGGACGAATAATCCTTAAAGAAAACTTAGATACGAACGCAGACCACCCTATGCAAAACACGCACATCGATGTAGGGGTACACGTAGTGCACTTAAAACAGACATGTCCTCCATACTCCACAGAGTGAACTCGTTCACAGATTGAGGACGTGCACTTGATTTAACGTTCGTTAAAACAGACTCTTAAAAACGAAAAAGATTACGAAAGAAGCATACAGCTTAGAATTTCGATAAAAGGAGTCTAGAAACATGCAAACGCCTTTCAAAGAAAGGCCGGAAAAGTTCAAATTCAACATTGTTTTCTATCATAGGGAAATAAACGTAATTCCTTGTAAAGCACTATTTTTTCTTTTAACTGAAAGTGATTAAGGACTCACTGGAGCAATAGTGTTTTTATATGATGATGACTTAGGCATATTAAAGTTGTTACCATGAAAACGAAACCCAGGAAAACCGGTAACATTTATATACATAGTTATAAAGTTCAATATAAACACGAAATACTTCCAAAAACATAATTTTGGGAGGATAGACTTCATAGTAGGCATATCTTAGCGTGAGGAAGTCCTTCAATAGTAAGCTGACAGAGCGCAAAGCTATAAAAACTTTCTGATAATACTTGTGCAATTGTTCTGCTTGCAGAATAATTGAAAAGTGAATCTGTTTCCTATTTGGGCTCCAGTGCGCATGCGCAAGTGCGCTTAGTGACAGGCGTCACTATGGAGTGAGTACAGCCTGGTGCCAGTCTATCTCAGTTAATATACTGGAGATGGACCTAACCAGTAGCCTGGTTGAGGGTTCATATTTATAGGAATAGGCATGGGGAGGAGTGCATGCAAGCATAAAAATCTTATTCTGGTAGCTAAATGCAGATAATTGATTTAGCAAGTAGTGATTGAACGGTAATGGATGTTTTTGTGGTGTAATAACAACCCAAAATTTACACAGACGGATGGACACAAATTCAGAGACAAAGGGATGGACAGACGAAGGGACGGGCTGACTGATCCTCAAACTAAAGTGCACTTGCCTACTACCATAGCCAACCTTCCCATGAAGTGTTGTCACAATATTCCAAGCAAAAGTAAAGTAAACCTGTGTGTGTGACGGATGGACAGACAGAAGCAAAAACATAATCCCCCGCTTTTCGCTTAAGCCGGGGGGGGGGGGGGGGGGGGGATAACTATGACATCATCCTACACGTCACTTAGTTGATTATGTCATATGATACCAGATGATGGATGGATAAACCGGAAAGGTCCATTTTTATGTGGGCGAGTACAGTAATGGAAGCCTGTATAAACCAGCCTGGTGGACCAAGTTGCTGAACATATTGTGGTTCAACAAAGCTTTTTGGTGTCATTCTGGATTCACTTAACCTTTAATTAATGGTCAAGATTGGTCAAGAAAAGATTTAGATTTCTGATATGCATGCATGTGTGTGTGTGTGTGCGTGCGTGCGTGTGCTCGTGTGTGTGTGTGCGTGCATGCCTGCGTGCGTGCGTGCGCTCGTGTGTGTGTGTGCGTGTGCTTAGCCACCAACAACTTTCAGTCAAATGCTTTTCAAAATATTTAGCGAGTCTAGTGTTTCTGCTCATTGAAATTATTGTCAGGTGTCTTGCAGCAGTGAGACACTTAAATATCAGTTGGTTTATAATACAGTGTTGCACAGAAGCCACTACAAAAAATATTAGCTTAACCCTTTAACACTCATATCAGCCAAAAACAGCTTCTGCTGAGAAATGTACCTTTGCAGAACAAGAAACCTATTTTTGAAAATTTACCACCGGAATGACTCGGTCGATGACTGAAGTAGTCATTGCAATGGTAAATTTTCAAAAAAAGTCTTCTCTTGGTCTGAAAATTGACATTTTCATTGAGAAAATTGAAATTTTCTTGAACAAATTTGAGTGTTAAAGGGTTAACACCATAGTTCATAATTCCCGAGATAGTTAGAGAACCTTTAGTATGGATGACAAACCTTGTATCTACACATATCTTTCTGTGGCTCATTATCTTTCTTGCCTATGGTGTGGGTGGGGTTCAAGTTCATATACAGGTTTATCATCATCAGGAATGTGCCAAGGATGGGCGGCGCAGGCGCCACACCCACCACTCATCAGTGTCCACATTCTAGTGAATTTTGCTATTTCTGCCCGGATCTAAATGCAGGAAATGGCTTCTCAGAGAATCTAGTTTTCAGAATTTTCTGTGGGTGGACCCCTGGACCACCCGCTAGGGACTGGGATTGCCCAGCACTCATTTTTTTCTGGCCACATCCCTGCATCATTAGGGAATTACTAGTCATGGCGTACTGACAGGTGGTTCCACAAGGGGGAGATAGATAACAAGAGGGTCAAGGGGGCCTGCATCACTCACCTGGAACATACATTTCAACTAGAAAGGCCATTAGCTAGAAGTAGAAGCCAAGGGAGTGGGCTAGAATTATAACAAGAACACAGCGGCTATGTTTCTTTACATATTAAACCTGCTTGAATAAATTTTAATGGCTCTTAGTGCCTAATTAAATCTCCCAAATTTCACCGCCATTCTGTAGAAGTCGCTTTCACGAAAACTAGGTCATTCAAGATACGAGCTAAAGCATTAGGTCAATCAACTTCCTTTGAAGAACCTTGGTTCAGTTGTTGCCCCATCGTCCTATTGCACGATCCTCGCCCTCCCACTGCGTTCCCGTATCGAGTAACCTGCTTGTACACCTTTGATGTTTGTGCTAAGTTCACGAAGCTTCATAGATATTAATGAGCTGGGGAAAGTCAACTTTTGCCAATGAGATTGCTCAATAAGAAATCAGGAAGTAGACAAATTTACACATGTGCGTAAACCAAACTAGCGTTTTTTGTTACCGAAAACTAATCTACACATTTTCTGTTCCTCAGAATCGTCAGATAAATTGTTTAGAGCAAAACTATCGCAAACTTTTGCAAATATCTCTTTCCAGTTCAACAACGTCGCGATCGCCATTGTTTTTGTGATTGTAAATTAGGTCATCAGACAAAGCCTCACCTATCGCGTGAAGTAGGCAGAAATCTGATTGGCTACCTCAAACCCAGTAGCATAATGTTACTTCACATAGCGAGAAATGATAGGTCTGCAAGTACGGCCTCGAACAGCGAAGCTATGTGAGTGGGTGTGTGTTAGTACGATGCTGTTGCCCTAGATGTTCATGAGTTTTGAAAAACGCCCCAAGCTGATTCTGAGATTTTTAAAGGCGTTTCAAAATGTGACCCCAAACTAAGATGGCTGTCGGGAAAATTGGCCGATAGGCTTCATTTGAACAAATCTGGATCGCTATGGCCTATACAATGATTTCTGTCAAATATACTTGAAATCTGCTTAGGGATTCTCGAGAAGACATTCAAAAAGTTCTATAGCTTTAATATGGGAGCGTTTGATTGGAAAATGATCCAAGATGGACACCAAACCGTTAATTTGACAGTTTCAAAAATGGCAAATTTGAAATCAGAATACGCAAAAACTTATCTAAAACCAATTTTGGCTTCAAAATCCATCAAATAAAAATATCCAATATGGCCGCCAAACACTCTACATTTTGATTGGTCCATGCCGGCCATGTTTTTTACGTATCAACTTCCCTTGAACAAACTTTAATGGCCCTTATTAGTTCCTAATCATATCCGAGAAATGTTAGCGGTTCTGTGGTCGTTTTCACAAAAACTAGGTCATCCAAGATGGGCGCCGAAGCATTTGGCCAATCAAGTTTGCTTGAACAAACTTGGTTCAGCTCTTGCCCTAGATGATATTTCATGAGTTTTGAATCGATCCCCCAAGCAGTTTCGGAGAAGATTTTTAGACACATTTCTAACAAGAGCTCCGCAGATGGCGCTCATCTAAAAATTCAATATGTTTCTTCCTCTTGTCCATTTCAATAGGTTTCTTCTTCAGACCTAGTCCAATCATCCTATGAAGCTTCAAAAGAAACTTCTTGGATTTCAGAACAGCGTCAATTTCGATAGGTTTCTTCCTCAGACCTAGTCCAATCATACTGTTAAGTTTCAAAGCCATCCGATAACCGATAGCAGAGTTATTGTGCGGAAACCAACCAACTTGGATTGCGGATCATTGTTGATTTCATAGGTTTCTTCCTCAGACCTATTCCAATCATCCTATGCAGTTTCAAAGCAATTCGATAATCAGTAACAGAGTTATCGTGCGGAAACCACTCTGTCGCCAGCCTGTTCATCCGGCCGCCCGCCTGCCCATAAACGTCATCACATAAGATGGTCGCCAGCCAAATTGGCCGATCGATTTCGTTTGAACAAACTTAGACTGCTATGCCCTAAGGATGCTTCCTGCCAAATATAATTGAAATTGGTCCAGTGGTTCTAGAGAAGCCGTTTAACGAAAAAGCTGATGGATGGACGATTGCCACGGCATAAGCTTAACCTTTCAGGCCAGGCGAGCTAATAATAGACACTAGACGTCTAGCAGAAATGCACTTGTTGGATCCAGGAGAATAGAATTGTTTTGTTTCATATTCTATAAATAACGAGCACAGCTGTGTGTGCTGCTATGCGTGTTAGTGGTGTCTGTGTGAATAATGAGAGGTTGTAGCACAAAGGCATCCCTCCCACACACACACATACAGGTATATAGATAATGTAAGGTGTGCCAACACACATCTCATTATGATTTCATAAAATATTAGTTAGAAGGGGGCTTAGGACAGAATATACTGAATTTTTAAAAGAAAATCTGGCAGACAGTTGATGCTGTCTCAGGCAGCAACTCTTCTGACCAGTAAAATTGTTTTCAAAATACTCAGCAAACAATTTTATGCGAGCAATGTAACTTGCCTAACATCTCTGACATACAGAAGGAAAGTGATTCATCCGGCAATACTGAATTGAGATATTATTATACACATTTCCAGTATTTTTGGCAAATTATCTTCACACCTGATTGTCGACAAACACGCAGGTACCATATACACGCTCCAATACAAATACACTGGCACTAAATATACCCCTAGCATTGTCTGTACAACCAATTATCCTTTACAACCAATGGACCCTTCCCGTTTATCCATCCATTATATGACGTCATAATCAACTACATGATGTGTAGAATGACATCATAATCAATGGCGTTATGTATGATGTAGATAAGTACGTCACAAACGCATTATTGCTGACAGACTAAGTGTTGTTGTACGAATTGTATGTCTTTACTATTTAATAAAGATCATGTTGCACATTTTGAAACTAATTTTGACTGGGTCCTGTTGCTACCATAGCAAATATTCAACGGCTTACCTATAGTGTTCTGGAAATTGATAGTCAGGGAGTTCAGGGGTGGATCGATCCTAACACGAGCGAGGTGTGGGTGGCTAGAGATTGGTGGGGCATAGCTATGCTAGGTCCATTAAAACATCATACAGTACAACTCAAAAATAACTTTCTAAAAGATGTAAGAAATGTTCTGTTGCATATTTCTGACCTACCAGTAATTTGATTGGACGCCATTGCTGCCTACTTCCAATCAAATGAAGTCCAAAATATTCACCAGTGCCTTTTATTTTGTCCTGAAAACATATATCTGATTTTTTGCGCTGTACTGTAGGCAGGCGTCACAAGGCTTTTAGATTTAATAATGACTGTGTGTTTCTGCGGATAGGATGATTTCTCACTCAGGGTTAATTTAAGCAAAAAACATCAACAACTTAGTCAATACTTAACACTTATAACTCTGGTGTTAAAATTTTATTTTCAAATTAAATTAACAGATGAACTGGTGTTCATTTTTAAACAAATTTGGTGGAAGATAGTGCTGTCGTAGACAACAACTTCGTCCGCCAAAATTGTTGAAAAATGTACACCAGATTATTCACTACCAAACCAATAAAAAATAGAATTTTAACATCAGAGTGGTAAGGCGTAAGCAATCAGTGGTGATCGGGAGCTGATACAATTTGGCAACTGTTCGCAACATCTCATCGACAGAAATCTGGTATCCATTTACATAGCAATGACGTTAAAAGTAAAAACATAATGAATCTCACAAGAAAATTAAGGTAAGTATTAACATGTATGATTCAAGACTATAGCCTATGTAGAACACCTAAAAAATAACATGTTTCCGAAACAAAAATAAAACGTGCTGTTAAATATTTTGGCAGCAACGGCTTCCAATCAAATTAACTCCCGAATATTAGAGAACATTTTTTACATTATGTTCAAAAACGTACTAACATGTTTCTGTTTTTGTTTCAGGAATATGTTAACTTATTTATGAGCTGTATTGCACCGACTAGTCTCGACTATCGTAGACATTTTTTTTGCATATTAAGGAAAATTGGTTTAGTTACATCTCTGTGATACGTTCCAAAGTAACTAATTTTCTGCATCATTAACTATTCTGGGATTGGGACAAATATTTTTGGAAATATAGCACTGACCGTTCTGCTGATTTCATATATGAATGCAGAGCTTCTGTCAACATATCACACTTGACGTATTTGGTAATTAAGCGACATTTAATGAAATACTAGATGCACTAAGAATACGAGAGGCTTGGGTCTGTACATGGCGAGTCATCAGGGTACTTTGTAAAACTACGAGTCTGCCTAATGATCAGACCCCTGGCGCCATTCAGATCATTAAGTTGAGCAATCATACACTCCATGCAGCGTTAGACAAAAATAATGAGCTAAATAAACTTCACTGTATTTAAATATCTACTAGCAGGTCAACAGTTTCTTTCTTCTACTGGGTCCTGTTTTTAACAGTCACATGAATCAGTTATTTCTACTGTGACTCGCTGGTTTTATGACATTACTATGTATGGTATTGCAACAGGAGAGTTCGAAGAAGCCACCAATAATGATATAACCAGATCTAATATAAGAATCTAGAAATTAATTTATAATAGTTTAAAAAATTCCGTTTGTCATGATAACTGGATTTCATCGATAGCGACAACACCATCTTCAAAATCAAAATCCTGCGGTCTTCCTTTGTACACTAGTAATTGTATTGAAAAAGAAAACAAGTGGCCCCAGGCACCTGCATCACTCACCTGGACGATTGGCATTTCAAATAGAAAGGCTATGTTCCCTACATACATTTTTTCGCTGGACATTCAAGCATCAATGGAACTTAGCTGACTATTAATCTTCTATTGATTTCTAGCATTTGTTGTCAGAACCTGTCATTTGTTTTTCTACTATTTAGCCAGGAAAGCAACCTGCCTTTAAATGGGTTTTTCTATTATGCATAATTTATTGCATCCATTGTTATATTAATAACGTTTGCGAATAGACTTGTTCGGTATTGATATTTTATGTTCGGTACCGATATCAGTATTTTTGGTCTTGATTACCTCGGTACCGATACGGTATCGCATTGATACATCTACAAACGCTTTGTTGTGGTTACATTGCAGGTGCTCTTTTCAAATTTATTGTACTGTCATGATTCACCAATACATTCCATTTTACTATCAATTCGTTTTAAATAATGTCGACGCACTAGCCATTTTGAGACTTATATAATAACTGTCAGACAGTGCAACATTATGATGGGTAGCCCTCTTGTAACGCGAAATAATGAGGATTGCATGTGCAAATTTGGTGGAATCCTCTCTTTTGTGCAATCTGAGGCAATTTTTTTTTTCAGTACTGAAATTTCTGTAATTTGAGATTTGTTTGGTACGGTATTTCGATATTGTTGTGGTATTGATATCGCACAGTATTTTCGGTATCCCTAACAGCTCTATTCGCGAACCTGTTCGTGGTTCTGACATGTGTATCATGAACCGGTTCGGTTCATGAAAGTTCTCATGAACCCCAGCCCTAAGTCTGATTGGTTGACATTGACTGGCTAACAGTCATATTGGTTGACATTGGCTGGCTAACACTTAAATTGGTTGACACTAACTGACTAACACTCAGATTGGTTGGCGTTGACTGACTAATAATCAGATTCATCGATGTTGACTAACAGTCAGATCCGTTGGCAGTGACTGACTAACAGTCAGCTTCATTGATGTTGACTGACTAACAGTCAGATTGGTTGATGGTGACTGACTAACAGTCAAATTGGTTGACGTTGTCTGACTAAAAATCAGATTGATTGATGTTGACTGACTAACAGTCAGACTGTTTGGCGGGGACTGACTACCAGTCAGATTGGTTGACGGTGACTGACTAACAGTCACATTGATTGATGTTGACTGGCTAACAGCCAGATTGGTTGACTGTGACTGTCTAAGTCAGATTGGTTGACCACTTGCTAACAATAAGATTGGTTGACATTGACTGGCTAACAGGCAGACTGGTTGACCGTGACTGGCTAACACTCAGACTGGCTGACCTTGACTGGCTAACAGACAGACTGGTTGACCTTGACTGGCTTACGGTCAGATTGGTTGACATTGATTGGCTAACAGTCAGATTGGTTAACAGATTACCTACAATGTTTGTCTTACCTGTGAGACGGTGTTAATCATCAGGAATAGTGGGTGTTGGGTGGTGAGAAAGATCTGATTAATCTGGCAATGCTGCTGATGCTGATGTCACGGGTGAGAAGCATGAAGAGAGACTTGTTACTACTGTAACTCACACAATTTCTGCTCAGGTACTGCGTTTGTAGTCTTGACAACTGTTTTAATCACCTAGTTTTTAAACTGCTACCTGAGTGTCACAATACCTGAGGAGAATTAGAGCATCGCAAAATCAGCACTGTGTTTTAACATGAAACAGCAGGTAGGAAAAAATTACCTACAATGCCATAATGGAGTGATCTGATCTGTCACTAGATTATCTGACGTTATTATCAAATATGTCATATATTAGCCGACGTCCTCACAATGAAAATGATGTAGCTCTGTCACGAAAATTGAAGATTTTGTCACAGAATTTGATCCGATTTGTATCCAGTCTTTTTTATCTGGATCTCGGCCAATGTTAAGTTCTTTTGTTGTGTCAAAATTTGAGCCAAATCATATCACTAGTTTTTTTAGATACATCCCCGGACAGACAAACCTGAATGTATAAACACTCATCCCTTTATAGGCGTGATGGTAATTAACATATATATTTAACTGTTTAATGAATAAATTTTGTCAAGAAAATTAAAATATCTGCTTATTGAATATCCATTTGCATAGAGAAGACTATTTTTGAAAATGAACTACTGGAATGACTGGGTCAATAACCGAGCCAGTCATTCCAGTGGTAAATTTCAAAAATAATTTTCTCTTCGCCTGCAAATGGACATTCCTCAAGACCACGGCAGTGGCCGGTTTGGGCAGGCTTCATCATGAAAGGAATATATACATGACAGACGGAATGGCGATAACCCTGCTTACACATAATATTTGCTTAACATGAAACCTACAAAGAGTTATTTCCCCTGGTTTAACTTCACAATAAAATCAATCAGATTGAGTGCCTTTGCCATCCAGTTTTTGTCACATTGTACAGATTTCTCCGGATTTCTTCGGATCACGCCCAAAATTGTGGAATCCTATTGTCCGTCTAGTCGACTACATCCCCTTGTGTTAAAACTGGAGACAGAGCAGACAAGTAGTTTTCGAGATATCCATAGACGCAGAATTTGACTCAATCCAGTCACATTTATGCAGATCACGGTCAAGATCTGGAAATCATAGTTTACGATAAGATTCGTTGTGTAAAATTTTGAGCATAATCGTATCAGTAGATTTTCAGATACATCCCCTGACACTCATCGTCTCAAACAGTCAGGCCCAATGCATTTACCCTCCTCCCCTTATATGGTGACGGTAGTAATAAACACAGAGACATACATGACAGACTGAATGGAGATATAAAGACCAAGATGCCCCTTTTAGGGGATGGTGGTATATTTTAGGAATGTTGTATACTCACCTCCACCGACGACAAGCCTTTCACCCTCACATTAGTCAAAAGCGCCTTCTGTAGTTGGCTTCAGAAATGTCCATTTGCAGACCAAGAGAACAGTTTAAAAAAAATTGACTACTGGAATGACTGGCTCGATAACCGAGCCAGTCGTTCCAGTGGTAAATCTTCAAAAATAGTCTTCTCTTGGTCTGCAAATAGACATTTTCCATGAGAAAATGGAGATTTTATTGAACAAATTCGAGGGTTGAATAGTTAATGGTCTTTCCTTCTCTGAAGGGAAGCCAGTAGGAAGAAATTGATCTCTCGCTGGGTATTGTATATCCCAGTGATTACTGACTAAAGGAAAGACCTCCATATGTGAAGGGATCGAGTGATTCGCTTGAATTACTCTCTAGAGAACGGTTATTTTCAAAAACATTTTAACTAATCTTGTGGCCATGACCTTTGACCACAGATTTATCACACTTCTTCGGGACCATAACAGCTACATTCGACCGAAGTCTGATCAATATATCTCCAGTAGAACCAAAGTTATTGACAAATTAGTTTTCAAAATAATGATTTTTTAATTAATCTGGTCTCTGTAGCCGTGACCTTTCACTTTTTAAGCCAAATTTATTACACTGATCATGACTGCATGGGCAACCTACCATCCATGTTCGGTCAAGATATGTCACATAGAACCAGAGTTATTAACAAATTAGTTTCAAAATAATGATATTTTAATTAATCTGGTCGCCTTGACCTTTGATCCCAAATTTATGAAACTTCTTCTGGACCCTACGGGCAACCGTTCCTCCTAGTCTGGTCAGGATATCGCCAGTAGAACCAGAGTTATTGACAAATAAGCTATTGTGACTGACTGACTAACTAACACATGTTTTTAACATTATGTGATGAAAGCAAAACGAAATATACTCTATCTGTACTAGAAATGTCCTCTCGATTAAGATAAATTGCTCCAATTAGGAGAAAAAATGTACGCAATTTCTCTGCTATGGTGTCTCTGGATTTACCAGCAGTTTATTTAAAGGACAATTCCGGGATCGGTAAAAGTGTACTTTATTTGAAATACTATTATATGACTAACGTATTGGATACTAAATAAAAACAATAGACACACAAGAGATTATCAAGTGTGTGCAATACAGAAATACCAAGTGGCTATATCTGATCAATAAAGCTGAAACAGATAATGAGTAAACGAATTTCTGAGTGTATGGATTTCATCAGAAGAATGGGTCAGATCATGAATTCAGAAATTTCTTCAACTTTACTGGTTGCTTCATACACTGTGTCCGCATTTTGTCCAGCTCTGGGTCTGTCCCCAGGTCCTGGTTCACCATGGACCCGGGTTTGGGGCCCAGCTTGGGTAATTTTGGGATCCAGTCATGGATCTGGCTCCGGGTTTGTTCCCCGGGACTGTACCTAGCTCTGGGACCTTTTACGTCCATCCGGCTTGGGCTCCAGATCGGGGTTTTCTCGTGGGTCTTGGTGAGGGGATTTATTCAGGCCCGGTTCACACGGCCCGGGCTAGGATTTTTTTGCTAATATACAATTCATTTTCTTACTCAGGGCCAGGTCATTGGGGTTCCCAACCTTCGAATAATCAAAATTATCTCGGATGATAGAATAACCATTTTCATTATTTCGTTTAAAATGTTCAGTCTATTTTTTGGACCTGCTCGTGTTTTGGCTCAGGGCCCTGTTGGACTCCTGATCTGGAGATGGGTTCGGCCCTCGCTTGTAGCTGTTCTTTAAGTTATTTTTTCATAATGCCGCGACTCTTTTCCTACGTTCTTTCGCTCTCACTTTTGTACTTTGTTTTCAGGATTATCAGTGTAATTGTATGGTGCATTAGCCCATTAGATATTTTATTAGATACAGTTTTCATAGCAATTCAGGATGGGGTCTTTATTCTCCGGATCCGATTATATTCTCCATCCATACAGGCCTGGCCCTCCTATCCCCGGGTTTTCTCCCGGGTCTGGAGCCCAGCTCGCATTTGAGCCATGGATAGATCGATTCATCTATTCTTGGTCTAACATTTCCTTTATTGAATCCGATTTATTTCGGGTCTCGTGCTCAGTTGATATCAAAATTATCTATGTTCCTTCCATTTTTATAATTAAATTTGTCTATCTCTATTGCTACCTCAGTTTGGTTTTCCATAATTTTCTTAACATCCTCTCTAAATATTTGTAATTTCATTGGCTGAAAATCATATCTATATTGGGATCGGGACAGTTGGATTATGTTTCATTATCATATTAATTTTCCTGACTTGTTTTTTAGATTTGTTTTAAATTTACTTTTTTATTAATCTAGATTGCACCATGTCGCAGTCTAACTGGGCCTGTGCACAGATCTGGATTTCATCATTTATCAATTCCATGTGATAGTTATTTTCTATTTTCTTCTCGCCATCTGTGTATCATCATGGAATTTGAGTTATTTTCTAGTCATTTACTGGTGAGATTAAAGTTTTAATTAAATTTAATTTAGCTCAGATTTTATTTTCTTTAGCGATCGCTCTCTGTCCGACTGTCTATGCTCATCAACATGGTGGCACGTTTTGTTATTTCCATAATATATCTATAGATCAACATTCCGGAAATCTAAATAGAAAACCTTTGCTTATGAAAAAATCTAACCTATGAAAGCAAGGTTTTGTAAACAGGTCACGATGACTTGAACTTCGATCTGGTAACCTAGCTACCATCATCCTTCATCCGCATGCTATAAAGTCTGCTCATGAACTAAATGTATGTGGTTTATCCCTCTCAGCCGAAAATTTCTGCTTAGGCAAAGATTTATCGTTGAAAAAAACAGTTTGTAAACAGATCATAATGACCTAAGACCTTGCTATCATCATCCTACACCATCATCCTACACCATCCTGATATAAGCAAATATGTACCAAAGTTTTGTCCAATTCACCTTTCCAGAGTATCCATCTAACATCATAATCAGCTAAGCGGCGTATAGGATGACGTCATAATCATTACGTCATAAAAGATTCTATTTGGCCCATCTTTAACTCTTAATAGGCCGACAAGTTGTACGAATTCTCTGTCTCTACTAATTTAATAAACATGCCGTTGAATATTTTGAAACTAATTTGACTGGACGCTGTTAGCGGCCAGTCAAATTAGTTTCAAAACATTCAACAGGTTACCTGTAGTTTTCTCGAAATTGATAATCAGTGAGTTCAGAGATTGATGAATCCCAACATGAGCGAGGTGTGGGTGGAGCTTAGCTAGAGATGGGAGGAGCATAGCTAACAAGAGTTTTAGTGAAACTCAACATACGCCCGCAGTCATACTTGTTTGAGGAATACTAAGTGTGAACAGCTTGTCTTTGACAATTCTCTGAGAAGGGGAGGGGCGGGGTGGGGGGGGCCACTTCTATTAGGTACACATTTCGAATCCAAGATCTGGAACGGACAAGAAAATTTTGACAAATTTTAGCTTTTCAAGGGAGATAACTTTGGCGACTAATATGGGTGGATTTTGCCGAAACGAAATTATTGTACTTCATCAGTCCCTAACACATCTGCTGCAAAAATTTTTTAGTGTAGGCTCAAAACTCTTCGACAAAAAATCAGACGGATGCACGGGGGGCGCCATCACATAATAAAACCCACTTACACGGGCATATAAAAATGGACAAGTTCACTAGGGCTAATCAATCCTGAAGCTGATTACATTTGATAATCACAAAAATCACCCCGGGAAAGTGATACCCATGTCTCGTTAATTTTCAGCAAGATACTGTGAAAAAGTCAGATCACCCTATGACATAAAACATTCTGATTGCTAGATGTTCATGGCTGCGAGCGGGACTGGTACAGCGTCTATTCACAATTTACTAAACAGTCATAATCGAAATATGGCTCTTACTAACTGCCATCACAATCAAATGATGCAGGTCCAACATGACAACACTCTCTTTGGTGAATTTACAATTTAGTAATCATTCTGTTTAATATTTTGAAACTAAGTTGACTGGGATGAAACTAAGTTGACTGGGGTATGTTATGCCACAGGCAGCAAAATACCCCAGTCAAATTAGTTTCAACATATTCAGCTTCCCTGGATGCAGTACAGCTAATAAATAAATTAAAATGTTTCAGAAACAAAAACAACTTAGCTTAATACAATTTTGAACACAAAGTAAGAAATGCTCTGTTCAATATTTTGAACATAATTGGATTGGAAGACATTGCTTCCTTAGGCTGCAATGTCTTCCAATCCAATAATGTTCAAAATATTCAACAGAATGTTTTACGTTATTTCTGAGTTGCTAGGTCATCTTTAAATAATAATTTGGTTGTCCCCGACCGACCGACCCCACAAAAAACCTGCCGACTCAAACTCTCTTTTTATAGTTTCCTGTAAAAAATTGTTTTTATTTTCTGATGTAAGTCCGTTGGGAGATTGAATTGACTCCTTTCTTCAAAATGGGCTCATATAACCTTTAGAAACTGTTTGCTTTATAGTTTCTGTTTCAAGTTCAAATAAAAAACCTTCAAGTTTTGTTCTTTAAATTCAGTTTTGTAATGTTATAATTCAGCAGTTAAAATTTCCTACTTACCTACCCTACTCCAACCACCAGGGTTCGGAGAGGCTAAACAAAAAATCCTTTAAGGATGGCCCTATGTAGTTAACTTCAGATTGAGATTCTGGAAATTTAGGCCTCAAAATAATTTTTAAGTTGATTCAAATGTGCGTACAATGTGGGCGGAGCTTAGCTAGAAATGGGTGGGGCATAGCTAGAAACGGATCACGGGGCATAGCTAGAAATGGATCGCTCTATTAGATACATACATGTACTGGATAATTTCTCGCTGAAGTGTCTCAATTAAGTCCAGGACAGGATGTGGCTTTCGGATAATTTCTCGCTGAATTGGCTCGCTTAAGTCCAAGACAGGATGTGGCTTTCAGACGTTTTCCCTCTCTCTCTCTCCCTCTCTCTTTCTCCTTTCAAACATCAGCAGCAAAGCCTGGAAAAGAGTTCAACAACAATAACAGACTATTCAGATAATATGCGTGTCCGCTGCTTTCAATAATTTGCACATGCTAAAGGTGAATACAATACTTTGAAACTTGTACATGACTACTGTGTATATATCTACGCAGTACAAATTAGTATGGGTGTACAAATTTTCGATATTCATATATATATCGTATCACGATATAATATCACAATTTTCTATGATATACAAACATAGAACAAGAATTCTGCGGAATTAAATGTCTCACCTGTCTCCTGTTTGTCACAGTGGCATTGATGTTTGACCTTGTGACCTCAGCATTATTATGCTGCTTCCAAACATTATAGGTAACCATGTATTCAATTTTAGTTCTAATAGGAGTAACCAATCCTGAAATATAATTGATTTGCTGAATGGAAAAACTTAAGGTTGAAAAAGCAGAGGTCAAATAGCAATATTTGAAGGGCCTTGACCTTTGACCTGGTGACATCCACATAGCCCCTTGGCATAAGCAACCATGTACCCAAGTTGTGCTCCATTACAGTTAAGCAATCCCGAAATATAACATGATAAGATTTGTTAAGCCTAAAAACTCAACATTGAAAAATAACAAAGTTTTAAAGAGGACAGAATGACCTTGACCTTCGACATTGTGACTTCAGTGTCAACATGCTACTTCCTAACGTTATAGATAACAATGTATCTAAGTTTAGCTTCAATAAGATTAACCAATCCTGGAAGATAAGCCGAGAAGTTTTGCTAAACATAAAAACTTAACATTGAAAAAAACAGTTTTCTATCAAGATCACAGTGACCTTGACCTTTGACTTTGTGACCTCAGTATCAATATGCTGCTTCCTAGCATTATACGTAACAATGTATCCAAGTTTAGTTCCAATAGGATTAACCAGTCTTGAAATATAAACCAAGAAGCTTTGCTAAACACAAAAACTTAATGTTGAAAAAAACAGAGTTCTAGTGGCCTTGACCGTGTGACCCCAACATCATCATGCTGCTTCCTATCATTATAGGTAACCATGTATCCAAGTTTAGTTGCAATAGGCTTAACCAATCCTGAAATATAAGCTGAGAAGTTTTGCTAAACGCAGAACCTTAATGTGATACCAAAAATCGCGAGAAATCAAAATCACGATTTTTAATGATATTACACCAAAATTCTTGCAAAATTTTTTAGCAGCAAACCTTTGCAAAGTACCATAGAAGTTGAACTTTGTATGAAATCTTCCATTTGAAATCGACAAACACTAATCACGTCATTGATAGCATTAACGCATATATTTTTTATTTTAATTTGCTTAATCGTTAGTAGAAAGGCATACATTTTTTAAACAATGTTGCTGAAAGTTGTTGCTGAGTTAGACAGCACAAGCTTACAACAACATTGTAGGGAATTAGTGCAGGGGATGAGCTGAGAGGTTGCTTTATGATCTGAGGACTACAATGATCGGATTTATCAAAACCACTACAAATATGCTCAAATTCCTTTAACCCACAAACTTGTTCCAAAAAAAATTGTAATTTTGTCATAGAAAATCTCCCTTTGCAGACCAAGAGAAGACTATTTTTGAAAGTTTACGACTGAAATGACTGGCTCAGTCACTAATCTTGACATGCAGACTGGTGGTACTACAACTAGTTGGTGCATTAGCTTGCTTAAGAGTATTAAACGTTGTTGGGATCTTCTTTGTTCTAGGGACTGCCAGTTTAGTTGTCCTGTAAGAGAGGCTATGCTTGCTAAGTCGGCTAGTTCAGACTGTTTGTATGGTTGTTCATCATTATCATCATCATCATCTGTTGTGACGTTGGAGGCCTGTACAGGGCCTATTGTTGATCTCAAGAACCTCTTACACTACATCATTGGTTACACACTGTGCGAATAATGGTTGTATTAGGTTTCTTTGGTTTTATTTCTATCATTTAGTGATATTGACATATGTACAATTTACATCATCTGACCTCGTATGATGTCATAATCAGCTCAGCATGTGTATGATGACATCATAATCATTACGTCACAAAGGGTTCCATATAGACCGTCACCAAATCTCAAATGGTCCGACACGTTGTATGAATTGCATGTCTTTGCAATTCTTTGCTATTTAATAAAAATGGGCAGCAACAGCACCCAGTCAAATTAGTTTCAAAATATTCAACAGCTTAGCTGTGTAGTTTTTTGGAAATTGAGTCAGGGTATTCAGAGATCGATTGATCCCAACACGAGCGAGGTGTGGGTGGAGCTTAGCTAGAGATAGGCGGGGCATAGCTAAAACTGGAAAGGTCCAATGATTTAGTTGACCGACATATATGACATAGATAATGGATTTAAGTTTATAATGTGGCGACAGCTTGCTAGGATGGTAGGACAAGCCCACCTCATCTATGTACTTGGGAGTGCCACCAGGGTTTCCTGGTGGTGACCATACCCTATGCTAGTAGGATGATATTCCCCCTTGTCTCTCTCACACACGCACGCACACACACACTTAATACATTTTTATGACACTTAATAAATGTGGATAGCGGATTTGTGGGGCCTGCCCACCTCATCAGTTCAATTGGGAAGAGCAGTTTTAGGCATTTGTTGATGATGCAATCACTGTAGGACAGACCCACCGCATCAGTAATCTTAAGACTGTACTTTTAATTGTGGTGTCGTTGACCTTCACAAAACATGCCAGACATTTTAGCTTCGGCTTGTTTCGTGTATTTTTTTCCGGGAAATACCACTCGAATAAAAAATCTCTATGGAGCCAATATGCTCTAAGTGGCCAGACCAGGTGGGCTTGTCCTACAAGTCGCCGTGGCAACTAGTAGGACAAGCCCACCTGGTCTGGCCACTTAAAGTGAAATGGAGCTTTACTGGAGTTGTCTTGTAGCAGGTACTGACTACGGAGTTGTTATGTTAGGTTGCTCACAGGCGGGACACTCTGATTGGTTCTGGCTTCTGGAAGGTCCACTGTATATAAATACAGAGACCAGTAGTTGTCTAGTCGATGTGTAAAGCAGTTTAGTGTGGGTGCTGACACAACGTCCTCGACAAGAGAGTTTCAGTTGTTGATGACCCTATTACTGAAGGTATGGGAATGCAGTGATGTGCTTGAGTGGTGCTTTTTAAGCTTGGGACTCTTGTCTTTATAACTTGTACTAACTCAATGCATAGGCACACGTCAGCCAGGACATTGGAGATGGTATCTGTGGCTTAATTACAAATTATTAAAGCCAATCGCTTTGCGCCATGTCCTCCAAAAAGTGTCACTCACTAAACATTCTTATTAATATCAGTATTATATTGTATGGTTGCAACTGCTGGTATGCAAATTCTTATGTTCGGACATGTCAGACTCATTCACTGTCATGACAAAGGCGAGCTGCTGCAATACTGTAAATCCTAATCATTAAACAAGCAAGGCAACAGGATTTACAAATATTCAAATGTCAGCCAGCATCATGCCAGTGAGTGAGTTTGGGTTGCTAAGGTAACCATAGACATAACAGCAGCTACAGATTCTTATGTCTTTCGCCTAATAAAATTTGGAAATGTTTGCATGCGTTCGTGTTATCTGTACATATGTTAATTGGTGTTAAATGGTTTTGCACTATTAAACTTAGTTAGCAGATGCACAGATAACATACTCCTCGGCATACTTGGACAGGAGTATAAGGCCAAGTAATCTAACGGTCTTGGAACACGATTTCAGAGTTAGCTCCCTTGGCACTGTGGGTAATAGCCAACTCATTCATGCAAAATAATAGCAAGGACATATAACTAACATTCTAATCAAGTGACAGCTAGTAGCAGTCACCATCCCTATATGGGAACACGTATGCAGACCATCACCTGATAGAAACCACATGATCAGGTCAGCCAATCAACAATGTTATAGACTTAATTTACAATTAGGGTCAATTCTTGCTAAGCATTCTTGGTGGCTACAGGTTTAGAGCAATAGTGGAACACAACGGTCACATCTGGATATTTATTAAATTCCAGACATGTAAGCATAGACATCGTCTCCCCGCCTCCACCTATATTCATGTAACATATAATATGAAGAGCATTCTTAAAACTCATAACTTGTATGATTTATTTATTAAGCAAACTAATACGAGGATGTAGCTAACATATGCTGTGCTTTAGGCATGTCGGGTGGCTAATACAGCAGGCTGCAACACGCTATCAACATCTTCAAATGCTGGAACTCATGTGGCCGGTTAACTTGTACCCATGTCATCCAGGGCGAGAATTTGAACAATTAACTAATTTAATGACTGGCGGTATTCTCCAGCAGTTTACAGTATAACTTACATGAACTTAGGAGATTATATGCACTATTGCACGTAGCATAACATAGAATGAATAACATTACATAAGGCAGTAGCAATACGCAGATTTATTGTATATATCATTTACGTGAATACATTTTTAAGTCAGGCTGTCGTGACATTCAATGTCTAATTTGGTACCGCGTTGCTCAAAGCTGTTGCTGTTGTATTGAAGCTTTTGACTGTAAATTTGCTTACATCTCGGGACCAATGGGCGAACTGTCCACCACATTTGGTTAAGATCACGCCAGTAGAACTGGTTATTGAAAAAATGTGTCTAAATATCTAATTTGAAAACAATACTGCTGATACTGTTGCATTTTTCCTATTGACACCAGACATTTTGATTCGTCTGTCATTCGTCTGTGGGGACTCCAGGGGCAGGCTTCGACACATGTTGGGAGATCTCGCCAATAGAACCAGTCATTAACAAGTGTCTTAAGAACAAGAAGCACTATATTCTCGCAATAAACCCTCTGTCTAGTGATATAGGTAAAAGCTCTTACCATTTGTTAACTGCTCTGGATACACGTGGTAACCATTGGTTAGTATGGGTCGAATGCAGTGAATATACACAGAGTAACCGTTTTGTACCTTACTTAGAATGCTGATAATACTGGTATTCATGTTTCACCATGATTATGGCATGTTTAACGGACAACTGGTAATCGCTTGTTACCACACTGCAATTGCACAGCATACATGGTAATCGCTTGTAACCATATGGTCAATTAACGGTAATCGCTCACTTGCATGTCACCACGCTTCCTATTTAATGAACGCACATGGTAATCGCTTGTTACCACATAACCAATATAATGAGCACAGTATTCGCTTATTATGGTACTGCATGTGTAATGGATACATGGTAATCGCAATATAAAGACCACTCAGGGTAATCTTGTTACCGTAGTGCCTATGTAGCGATTACACATGGTAATCACGTGTTTCCATACAACAGATGTTACGAAACCGCATGGTAATCGCTTGTTACCATACAGCCAGTGTAAGAAATACACATGGTAATCGCTTGTTACCATACAGCCGATGTAACGAACACACATGGTAATCGCGTGTTACAATATGGCAATTGTGACGAACACACAGGTGTGGTAATTGCTTAGTGTCATGCGTAGAAAGATGCTGAGAATACACTGGTAATCGCGTGTTACCACACACCAAATGTATCGGATACAAATTGTAATTGCTTATCACAGTGCTTAAAGTCAATCAAATTTATTAGTCAGGCTCTATGTCTTAGACTTTAAAGGGTCAGGATGCCTAACAATGTTAGGTAACCCGGGCATAGGACATAAGTGCTGGAGCAACAATCCTATGTCCTTTTATGATAATATTAAATATGTGTGCCTATTCAGCATTGTGTTCTCTGTGCACGTGTTAACTGGTGTTTAAGGGCTGATAGCTTTTAAATACATGATTAACAGATGGACAGATGTCATGATGGTTCATAGTGACCACCCTATCACTCGCATGGTTATGTCGCTCAGTCAGGCTGGATTATTCAATGAATTAGTCTTTCTGAGGTTTGCCACCACTGCACCACGAACAATCCTAATATGGAAAACGCATAAGAGCAGAGAACAGTGGCCTCTGGAAAAAATATCTGAAATACTTGCCGAGATAAGCATTGCTCTATGGTATGGGGTTTGTGGCCAGCCTAGGGCACCAAGACACTCTTGGGTTATATGGCTAGCACTAAGAACCACTAAAATTATCATGTTTTAAAGCCATAATTCATCAACCTTTAGTGTTTGAAGACATGGATAAAGAAAAAAATAACTGACTGAAGAAACAAAATATCTGAATTCAGCTGAATATCTGAAAAATGGAATCACTGTAAGAGAGAGTATTACACAGTATCCTGAAAAAAGTGCCACTTACAGGCTGTGTCCTCCAAAAAGTGTCACTCACTAAACATTCTTATTAATATCAGTATTATACTGTATGGTTGCAACTGCTGGTATGCAAATTCTTATGCTCGGACATGTCAGACTCATTCACTGTCATGACTAAGGCGAGCTGCTGCAATACCGTAAATCCTCAGCATTAAACAAGCAAGGCAACAGGATTTACGAATATTCAAATGTCAGCCAGCATCATGATAGTGAGTGAGTTTGGGTTGCTAAGGTTACCAGAGACATAACAGCAGCTACAGATTCTTGTCTTTCGACAAATAAAATTTGGAAATGGTTGCATGCATTCGTGTTATCTGTGCATAATTAAGCTTATAGCTATAACCGCGTGTTTTAGTTGAGGGCAAAATAAAACAGTTTCGTTTCCTGTAAACCTCCCGGGTGAAATGTTCCCTTTTTTCTGGAATAAAAAAATTCTACCCAGCATACATCACCGACAAAAGGCCACATAGACCTCATACGTCGTAATGATGATGATGATGATAAATGTTAAAAACATCAATACATTTGTCAAACTATACAAATTACAATATATGTTTTAATGCCATTTGTACGCAATGTGATTCCCTTTTGCTAATTGTGTTACGAAAAACATGACAACTTTGGCAATTACAACCATATTTAATGAACATTTAGTCTAATATCTGAAAAACAAGTATTTGACCTTTTTAAAGCAAATTAATAATTGGAAAAAAGAATGTCCTCCTGAAGTCTTTTTTCCCCCACCAGGTTTGCAGGAAACAAAAATCTTTTTTTATGGATGGCCTGATGCTTCCAGAACCAGACCTTTTACTTGTTGTGTTGGATGGAGCTTAAATCACCTCTAATTCTGCGCTATGCAAGGTTAAGAAGTTTTAGATGACAGAGTCTACCTTCGTATGTCATGCCATACAATCCTGTAACAGTTTGGTGGCCCACCCCCTTGAGCATTTTCTATCTTAGTTACATCAGTTTTGAATCGTGGGCTCCATCTTGTGTTGGGATACTCAAGTAGTGCCCTCACCCGGGTTTTGAATAGTAGCCTACACATTTCTCAATCAAGATAGTGGACGGATCATCTGACCAGATCTACTACATGGTTGGCTTTGTTGACAGTCATCGACATGTTTATGGAAGGTTAGGTTATCATCAAATTTAACCCCAAGATCCTTTTCACGTTGTCACTACTAGTTCTATCGGTCGCTTTCCAGATTCAGAGATGGTGGCCTGTGCTTATCATCATTATTTTACATTTCTGGGGATGGAATTTTAGTAACCATCGTTCTGACCAGAGTTGTAACTCGTCGATGTCCTTTTGCAGCATATGGCAATCATCTATGGATGCAATGACGCTTGTGAAAGGTCATCCATGCATGATTTTTGACCTTGGACACAGCCCTGGCATTCATCCAGGCAGGTTTTGCCTTTCTGTTCGGGCAGTGAATGCGCTTAGGGATGAACTTTTCTTGGCCTTACATAATTTTGTTAGCTAGGAGGTCCCAGTTTTGATTAGTGTTTTTCCCATGTAGCTCAGCCTGCCATTCCAGCTTTATGAATTAATTGTTGCATAATCTCTACTATCCCATTTGAATGTTGTTGTAGGACAAACCAAGCTGATGTTTTGTGCTGAACCTTTTCCAGTTTGTTGATGTTAATTTCTGTGTGCACATCCCCCATTGGAGCACAATATTTGAACACTGGCTGTACAAGTATGCTGTAGGATTTTTGCTTGAGGGACAAGGGAAATCTACGCATGTTTTGTATATATTCACGCCTATAGTAGAAACTACGGGCAATCCGTAGTGGTAGGCAGGTCCGCTGATGTATGATTTTGAATTTTCGGTGATTATTTTTTCTGCCAGTGGCAGATGAGGCACTGGTACTATGCTTGCATGGTTTTTCGATTTAATCATGAAGTTCAAAATTATTTTTAAAAGCGCAATTTTTACGATGTAATTGAGGAAAAGATCGGAAAATCATCACAAATTTCATGTTTGTTCAAAATCTGAAGTGTACTTTTCTGTCGCATTTTATCAGTACATGAGTACAATTATAATCGATTCACGACTATGTTCATTGTTTATATCCCACTGTGCCATGCACGCATCGAATAATTACTAATCACAACACAAAGCGCTACGATAAACTAGCTAACAATAGCGAGGTAACACCTTTGTCATTGAGAAAACCAGTTCGTTACTCCATCGAATCACCCCATAATTTTCTTTCTTTCGCTGCAGACCCTGAGCCTGTTGTGAAATACCAAGTGTATACTAGGTTGCAGTGTTAGGCAATAATCAGTGAATTTAATTCTTTTTAATTCTTGAGTTAGCAATTTCAGGCGGTGTAATAATTTTTCCTTTTTGATTCAGTTGTCATGTCTAATTAAAGAAAATAAGCAACAGCATTCCAGATTGTTGTATTTTGAACTGTGCGTTCTGTTGATTACCGTATTTCACTTAATTGTAGCCTATGCTCTAATATAAGCCCACCCCCTAAATTTGACATATGAGCTCCAATGATTTCTTACTAGTTTCAAAACGGCAACTCTGTATTAGAAGCCCATCCCGTAACTCAGCAGATTGTGTAGGAAATTTCTTTTTAAGAGCCAATTTTTAAGAATAGCGTGTATAATAATAACAATCGTGTCACAGGGTGTGCCTACTTCAGACTGATCTCTGCCCTGATACATTTCCGGCCCCTCTAGAAGTCAATATAGGCCTCAGAATCGTAAATCTCGACCACCTATTAGATTAATACTAATAGTAGGCCACGTATGTTCAAGCTATAATAAAGTTTATTCCACACTTTTGTAGTCAAAATGCGCGTAAAACAGTCTTGGTGTGATTAAATACCTTCCTTATAAATATATTTTAAGACCAAATTTATGTACCAAACAAGCGCAGGAGAAAATGTGCATCAATTTTGTAACGCCAAATGCAACATTAAATGATCCAAATTGAATTATTATGAATGACAATATAGACGGCTTCTTAAGTTGGCCAGCCAGCATCTCTTTTGCAATGGGAGACACCGTGGTCTCGCGAGATATTATACGCTACAGGAGTTTATCAAATGGGTACCCGTTATTCAGATCAGTATAATACTCAGTTCCTATCGTGCAATGATAATATATAGAAATTCCCGAGTTTCGAGTCCTCGATTCCAGAATATTTATATCCGAGTACTCGCTCTAAGATAAACTATTCAATTGGAGGCGAATCACATGATTTGTATTTTTTCGCGACACCATTTTATATCAAATTGTGGATTAATTTTGATGTAATAAACAACCTTTATTAAAGGATACTCAATATATAGGCGCTCAAATCAAATAATGTCACTTCCCCGATGAAGTTTTGAGGTATACATTAAACATAGGCATAGGCGGTGGGAATTTTTACGGGAGAAAATGCGTTGAATTTCCGTGGTATCAAATTTTAGAAAACTTTTTTGGGAAAGCTCTGTAATATAAGCTTACCCCCTTTTTCAGAGATGTTGGGTTGGAAATTGAACACCTCTTGTCCTAATAGAAGCCTAGGCTTCAATTAAGCGAAATACGGTACTCTTATATATAAATCGTACATTCTCAAATTTCATGAAATAAGTGATGTTATTAAACTATACGCAATATTTAGGTGGTCCCAATTAATAATTTCACTCCTGCGATGATGGATATAAGGTATACATTAAGCATAAACATAGGATGCTAAGAATTTGTCGCATGAAATTGTGTTCAAATTTCCTGCTATTTTTGTATCATTTATTTAAACTTTTTCTATAAATTCCAGGTCCCAGTTTTCGTGACTTGTCACGTTACACCGGTTTATACTTTTGGGAATTTGGACCTGCGATTTAATCGAAATTTTTTTTTTATAAAGCTGATCGCGATGTTTCAAAGCAAAAATCGCGCAAGCCTATCTGGTACAGTGCATGAGCTCTCTGGATCTCATAGTGCAATTAGTGGTTACTAAGTAAGTTTGCTGTACAGTGAGTTTGACGTACATAGAGGTGCAAAAGTTAGTGTTTGCACTATTTATATTGAATGCTGAACAAAAGAATGACGATGCAGGGCATCCCCCTGGAAATGTGCTTAAAAATTAGAAGGGCTCAGCTTGCAGGCCTGGGGTCAGTTACATTTAAATATAACTAGTTACAGTTACATTGGACTATGTCAGCTACAGTTACAGTTAAAGTTACATTGGTTGAGCAATGTAACTAGTTACATTTCAGTTACTTTGCATAATGTAACTAAAGTTACATTTCAGTTACATTAGTTACTTTGTCTGATAATTACTATGAAGAACTATGTGGACATGAAAGTCATCATACAAAGTGTAATGTAGTCAACCAATTTGAGATATATAGTAGGAACAAAATACCACTATAACCACTGATATAACAGGGTTCATATACCTTCAGCAGAATTAAATTCCATACCTTTTCCAGACTTTTTCCAGACGCAATTTCAAATTTTCCAGACCTCATTTTGGGACTTTCAATCAGACAAAAAACAAACACAGTTACTAAGTTCATCATATATAAACTTTATAAAACAAGAATATCAAAACACAGCGCACTTTTGCCTGTGGAACTGAAGCAACCGCAGTAGTGGAAGACCTGAGGACAATAACAAACTGCATATATAAATAATTGTCACAAGAATGTCAAAGCACAGCGTGTGCACACACAGATATGAATCTCATTACAGCAGCACATTTTTTGTTGAATATTTTGAAAATAATTTGACTAGAAACTGTTGCTGCTTTAAGCAGCAATAGTTTCCAGTTAAATTATTTTCAAAATATTCAACAGCTCTCCTATCAAAACACACTTTTAAATGATCATAGGAGTTATCTTAATCTAATATAGCCAGAAATATCAACATACACACAAACACACAGTGTCACACATCCACAGGATTTTTCATTATAAAGCGACTTTTTGAGGGTATATAGCCCCAAAATCTAGATTGGGAACAGTATATTGTCTATGAGTGGCTCAGTGTTTTTCAGGATGTAAACCAGATATGAATTTCATTACAGCAGCACATTTTTTGCTGAATATTTTGAAAATAATTTGACTGGAAACTGTTGCAGCAATAGTTTCCAGTCAAATTATTTTCAAAATATTCAACAGCTATCATGCAAAGTTGAGCTTGAGACACCCACATTTATTTGTTGAGGGCCACCCCCACCCCACCACCCCCACCTTTAGATAACAAGTTAAACCCTGCACATATACACATATACTAATTTAATTTAAATGTACCATAGCTGATCATATCGCCATAGCAATAGGAATCCTCATTATTTTCACTTGATAATGCAGCAACATAAGAGGCCTCGCGATACGAAAGAGCTGTCGGACAGGCAATAATATTTTACCGTGACTCAGCGCAAAGTTGGGATCATCTAACATTTGGCGATATAGAATTGCCACGCTTCTAAATGATCGCCATAGCAACAGGAATTCATTATTTTCACTCGATGACGAGCCAACACAAGAGGCCTCACGATACGAGGGCAAAGTTGGGATCATCTAACGTTGGGCGATATAAAACTGCTACGCTTCTAAATGATTCTGGTACTATCAATGTGAAAATGTAAAATATTCTTACCGTGAACCAAAGAAATCTGTAACTTTCAGCGCTGGCTTTAGACGAACTTCTGTCAGTGGCTCATGTTTTTTCCCCAGCATGTGGCTAACAAAAGCCGCTTCGCCCATATTCCCGATGTCAAACGACTTACTACAAACACTACATTTGGCACGCAAGTTTTGTGTGTTGTCCGGTAAAATCAGATCCTTATATTTATCATTAGTTTCCCAAACACTAGCATATTTGCACTTCCCCATCTTTACTGTATCACAAAAAACGGCAATCTCGCAAATTATTTTATTGTTTCGGCTTCTAACACTCTGTACTATTTGACAGACGCCTGCCGATTCACCCATTTTTATTGCGTTGTACTTGAACATGTTCAGAACCCGTATTACTCAACAACTGCGAGATGTTCCCTGTATTGGCGGTTTTCTATTGCAAGACGAGACCGGGACCCAATCGAATTAGATTCTGGCAAGATTGGCAAAAAACGCGAGATTTCTTTCGTAAACAAAAAGATTGCGGTCGGAAAAATTTGGATTGCCGATATTTTAATCTTCCATACATTTTCCACACAAGTTGGCCCAAATTGCAATTTCCATACTTTTTCCAGCCCTGGAAAAGGCTTTCCCAATTTTACATACTTTTTCCAGACTTCCATACATGCGTACGAACCCTGTATAATATACTGACAGAACTGAATTTATTTCAGATATAAAACATAAAACCTGCTGAAATTTGTTCAATGAATTTGACTGGATTTTATTGTTGCCATATGCGATAACAAATTTCATTCAATTTGTTTCCAAAATAATAAGATGCCTTCATTGTAAAAATGTGCATACATATTTCTTCCTCTAACCCTTTCAGCCATGCAAGCCAAATAACAAACATTAATTTTATTGCAAGAAATATTTGGCTGATGTTTTGAAACTAATTTGACTAAAAGGATTGATAGGTATCAACATTTTTCAGTGAAATTAGTTTCAGTATGTTCAACATATTATCCTTGGAGCATGGACTTTCTACAGTATGATAATCCACCATTTACCATGAGCAATATAAGTTTCCAGTGAAATTAGCTTCAAAATCTCCATCAGCTTTATTGTATGCATAATTTAAAGTAGCAATTTAAATATTTCTGCTGAGTACTTTAGACAAATTTTACTTTCAAAAGATGTGGCATCATATGGCAAGAACAGCTTTTTTCAGGTCAAATTAGATTCAAAATATTCCACAGCTTTCCAGTACACTAGTTTCATTCCACAGCCTTTATAAATTTGTCTGCTATACCAAAATGGTTGATGGCTTGACTTTTATCAATGGCATTGTCCTTTGATGTTTATCACCACACATATGTGAATTGACCCTAGCTTGAGTATAGTTGCTGTCCTAAGCTGGCCTAATCAATAGTATACAAAGAAAAGAACAGGACATGCTGTTAACACCTATTGTGGCAGATTTTACCTTTCTTTACAATTCAACATTTGCTGTTTTTAATCCTTTTAACCATTTAACACTAAAGCTGGACAAACAACTTTTGCAGTGGTGTTGAGAAATGTCCATTTCCAGTTAAATATAGGATTACTTTTGAAAATTTACCACTGGAATGACTGGCTCAATAACCAAGCCAGTCATTCCAGTGGTAAATTTTCTAAAATAATCTCATTGTCTACAAATGGATATTTACTATGAGAAAAATACAATTTTCCTTAACAAATTTGAGCCTTAAAAGGTAACTTAACTCTCTAATGATTTAGTAAACAACCTGTTTCTATGGTAGCCTAATGTAAAAGCTGTATAAGAATTTGATTAAAGTTATCACTGCCTGATGTAGCAATAACATTCAGTCAGATTATCATATCTAACAAGCATATTTTGAGAATAATAGCATGTTGTAAATATCACATGCAGATATAGAATAACCCTTAATGGTCAAGATTGGTCAAGAAAATCAAACCTTTGGCCTAGCAAATCTAATTTGCAGGCTACAGGATTAATATTTGAAAATTTACCACTGGAATGACTGGCCTAATATTCATGCCAATTATTCCAATGGCAAATTAAAAAAATAAATACCCCTGATACCTGGAAATAAAGTTGCTGCCAAAAGCATCAACATCTTCCAGTCAAATTAGCTTCAATATATTCAACAGCTTACTTTAATGAGAAAATTGTAATAAATCTATTAGAAAAGTTTGAATTGTAACTGAAAAATAACTGAAATTTCAGTTACTTCTGCAATGTAACTGGTTACATTTCAGCTAAAATAACTGAAAAAATTCTTCAGTTACAAGTTACTTCAGTTACATGAAAAATGTAACTAAGTTACAGTAAGTTACGGTTACAAGTTACAGTTACCCCAGCCCTGTCAGCTTGGATAACATTTTCTAAATTACTTTTAAAGGTCTTGTGAGGACTTGCAGTCGATAACGAGTTTTAATTAATTTTATGGTCTACTATACTATTTAAACACAATAGCGTCACTTTGGACTGGAGTGAGAAAGAAAAATATGTTAGGCAGCCCAAATAACGAGATTAAATGACGCTTCAATCTGAATCACATCACCACTCGCTGTGACGTCACACCGGGAACGGCGCTGTGAGCTGGGTCAATATTTTTCTGTCTGTAGTACAAAGGTAACATATTTTAAAACGTGCGTTTAACAGGATAGACTTCACCTACCATAACATAAATTATGTCAGGTTGAAGCTACGCCTTCAAGAAATAAAAAATCATGATTTTTAAAAATCTGTTATGATATTTACTCATTTTTAATGGTTTCATGGATAGCTATATTCACATAATAATAGGCCTATAACTACGGTAAACCATGGGCAGTGCTGAAAATCGGCAATATTTCAATGCATGTGACAAATACTCTGTAGTCTAGTAGGCCTAATTGCGGATCCATTATCATTCTTGAAAGGACTGGGTGTAGTATGTACTGTCTGGGATGGATGGTGTGAGCGTGATGATCGAGGTTGGTGGGAGAGGTTGACGATGGCTATAAGTGTACTATTATTCATATATAAATGTATAGGCTACAGAGTGCATGCAGTTACAACTTTTTCTGAAGATTACGAATCCACAATAAGTGTGTCAGTGTGTCCTATGTGAAATTTCCCGTGATTACTGATTAGAATGTAATTGTTTACCTATAAGCTTTTGGCAATGTGTTTGTATAATAATAATGTAGATCGGCCATGTATGTACGTTGGTGTGTGGGGGGGGAGGGGGGCGTCACGCCTGTGACAACCATATGAACTATATCGTTTTCAAACCAACTTCTTCCATGTATGGAAGTAGCATACACTCATATTTCAATGTTATGAAAAAGCAAAACTGTAGCGGATGAACAAATTTTAAATAGGTAGGTAAACTGACAGATGTTCAGAGGTCGCTAGCGTATCATCTTTACTTACAGTGAAGCTCATAAACAAGTTTAAATGCTTCCAAAGCAAAAACACAAATATGGTAGTTATAACCATATGAACATAATACAAGAAACGTTATGTTGAATATTTTGAACACAATTTGGGTTGACATCCAACCCAATTATGTTCAAAACATTCAACAGTATATGTTATTTAAGTTGTACTATAAGCGTGCGGACGGCAGTGAAAGCCTCACTACGCACCTCGACCGCTGCCTAAATTGTAAACAAACCATGTGCTGTCAATAATATGTCAATGTAGACTATACGCAAATAGATTAGTTTTGATTAGATTTATAGTTACCGGACATTTTAGTTAACTTTAAACACATAACTGGAGTAACTGCTATAGTGCAATCATAAATTTATTCAGAAGCCTACACAATGGTAATTTGCGATCATACGTGCACTGAGCGGTGTAGGCCTACTTAACTATCAATTAAAAGGTTGTGTACATGCATGCCTATCGTATATGCAAAATCTCTGCAGTCAATCCAGAAAGATAACATATATATGCATTTGTAGAATTGTATTCCAAGAAGTGTGTGGGTGGATTTGATTAAATATAGCCTAATTCACGTACACGAACTCCGATGTTACTGTCACCTCTAACAGGCCTATACGTTAGACTTGTGATGTCAGGCACCGTGACCATGAGGTCTGTCCTTTAAACTTTAATCAACAAAAATATCATCAACTTCTAAATTATTGAACCTTTGTGCATCTCGAACAATGTAGTGTCCCTGTGTGAACAATGAATTGTCAAAGAATAGGTGCATAGGTGCCTAATACGTGCCTAGCTTTGCTCCCGAGATAATAATCTAGACTAATAGGAATTGGTGTCATCCCGGTGTGACGTCACAACTCTAGCACGATAGCTAAAAACGTTTAGTTGTCAAGGTGGTTGCTATATGCTTATCTCAGCTTTGGCTGGGCTGATTAAAAAAATTTAAAAAGCATTTTGTTCTTCTAGTAACGGACAATCTGTATTATGATTGTCAAGTTAATCAGAGCGATCGGGCATCTAGTCCTCATAACATCTTTAATATTTCAGGTTTTTTGATTAAGGTCAAGTTCGACTCGCTAACTAGTCAGTTTGCTGGTTTGCGTGCCCAGTCAGACGGTAAATAGTTACCTATAGCTCATTGGTACCCAGTTCCCCATTGAATTACAATTGCAAAAAATTTGGAGCCGGGTACCAGTCTACATTAACCCTTTCAGTCATCTGCCTTGTGTTCCATAGGTGTGAAAAATAGTTTCAATAGGTCCGCTCTGCTAGAGGGCGCTGGAACAACCTATTCTACATGCAACAATGTTTGCTAATAAAACGGTATCCCAACATCCTTTGTGTAACACGCTTATGACATAATATATGCCTCTGACGTTGTTTAGACAAGCAATTACATTACAGATTGAAAACATGTTTTGCTTTTCGCGAGTCACCGCCAAACATGTTTCGCGAAATAGAAGAATGCTCTAACAAAACGTATCGTTCCATAGGAGAAGCATGTTTTCTTCAGAGGCATATTAGCAGAATGTTTTGTTGTGTTTTCTCTATAGAACACAAAGATGTTTTGATGGCCTACAAAAATGGATTATTTTTTTTTGCACGCTAAGACGTCAAAATGCGTCCATGAGATAAAGTGGGAAGGAATAGGCGCTTAGGAACATTGGCATACAATGGGAAAGCATAATTTCATCTAACCTAAGTTATTTAGTGAAAATTTACTTTTATATGAATTTATTTGTGGCAATCATTCGGGTGTCCATTTTCAAATCTATGCAAATTTTGCACTAACCATCTGAAGTTGAGTCTGAACCGAGCTTGGGTGCTCGGTTGACTATAGTTGACTAGATAGTTAACTATTTGAAGTTCGACTGGGAATCTAGTTATATTAACTATGGACGACGAGTCGAACTTGACCACTAATAGTAAATCATGAGAAACGACTAATTCCAATCACGGAAACATAAAACATTTACTTACAAATTTAAAAGTGTAAATAATTAAGTTAAATTCAAAGGAGGTTGACTCCTAAAACTGTATTTAAACCTGAGTGCAGTAGTGTACTGGTATTTGATGAATAGAGATGTACTTTAAAAAATTACAATCAAACGAAATAAGTCCCAGTAAACCTTTTCGTGTGAAGTCAACCGTAGAACTCTACAGCATTACCGTAATTCTCCGGATTTCGACCGTTTTACCGTATTTGTCCTCCTCCTCCTTCTCCTCCTCCCCATCATTTTACGAGGCATAAGCTTGTTATTGCCTCAGTGTTATTAGTTCCCTACCGGTAAAACCGGCCGGGGGTTGGGGGGAACTATAGGTTTGCACTCCGTATGTCAGTCAGTCCGTCTGTCCATCCGTCCGTCTTTGATTTTATTTTATTTTATTTTATTCTCTTGGTAAATATTAAAAATTACAATATGTTACAGTATGTTATTCTATGTCAGGGGTCCACAAGCTAATAGGCACAGCCTCCAGTGGACTCCCTGTTATCATATTGTAATTTGTAATATTTACCAAGAGAATAAATCAAATCAAATCAAATCATATGATAACAGGGAGTCCACTGGAGGCTGTGCCTATTAGCTTGTGGACCCCTGACATAGAATAACATACAAATTACACATGATTTGACATAAGTAGACATAAGGCATTATGACAATATATTATACATAACTACAGACAAATAATATAGGATTTGACATAAAAAAAGAGGAGAAAAAACAAAAAACAACACATTTGACAAACATGGTTCTCTTGTTTTTTATTGTTTTGCATACTGCGGGTAACACATTTCACTCATTGGAATGGGCTAGGGGATGAAGGGGATGGGTGGGGGCTGGAGTTCACCCTGTTTCTATTATTATTATTATTATTATTATTATTATTATTATTATTATTATTATTATTATTATTATTATTATTATTATTATTATTATTATTATTATTATTATTATTATTATTATTATTATTATTATTGTCTATCACCTTCTTTCTCTAGATGAAAGAGAATAAATGTGACCATGTGAATCTGTGTTCGAGGCTATTTCTTAGTGTGTTTGTCATGGCTGGATTTTTTTAGAGCTCTTAGATATGATCAAGTTCTGCTGTATCTGTGTATATCTTGAGGAGTGCTAGTCCAATTTGACTCAGATTTTAACACAGAAGCTGCACACTCGCTGAATATTCAGAAAAGCCACCCGACCAAGAGTTGTTCGTGGCTTAGCCACCCACAGCCCCCGGTCAAGTCCTCTTCAAAACATCCAGCAAGAGGAGCTATGACCCTTGGGATGTGTTGTCTGTAAGACCCAGGAGGCAGACATTCACATAAAATATAATATAATAAAATTAATTAAATTAAATATGATTATGGTTATATATATATACCCCAATGCCAAGAAGTTTAGAAATCGGAAATTACATACCAAAGAATGGGGAACGTAACTATAAGATATGGCTGTGATGCATCTGTGGCAGTCGACGATGATGGTCTCAAATACGAGACATAGAGACAGGTGGATGAACTTTTAAAAATGGGGCTCCCGGAGGTACCACACAGACTCATAGGTCCGCAGAGGTATCCCCACAAGGGAGGCTCACGTACACGAGACTTAACTAATTAACTTAATATAAGTTATTATACCTCTAAGCTGAAAGGAAGAAGGTTATCTCAGATGAAAAGCGATGTGCCTCACGCGGGCACTACTCCTAATGCAAGTTTTGGGTGAGGAGTATTATCTTGGCGTGGACCGTCGTCGCTGAATCCTTGCAAGAGGCAAGTGCCTCGCGTGGGCCTCCGTCTCAGAAAGGTGTCGCCACTGCTTAAAGCGGAAGACGAAAGGTAGGTAAAAATGGGCCTACCCTAATATTTCAATCAAAAATGCTTTAGAAAGAAAAGACCATACCTAGTGAGATTATGACTATAGGGATGCGCACTGCTTTACGTTCCCCATTCTTTGGTATGCAATTTCTGATTTCTAAACTTCTTGGCATTGGGGTATGTCGTTCGTACATCCATACATGTAATTCAGGGTTCCAGCAACCTCAGAGAACCTGTACAAAAGTATGAAGACTTGATACGGCGTTTTGAGGTTCTCCACCTGGATTGCTGCAAAGATGCGTTCACTGGTGTGCATTTGCCACCTTAGTGAATCTTGCAAGTTATCAAAGTGAGTACTTGAACATAGGACATTGAAGACGTAGTACGCATCTGTCTCACCTTTTTTTATCATCAGCACATTCTCCTTCTATTTATGGGGGTATGTGAGCTGGCATTCTGTTAAACTGCACTGTGCAATGCACTGCCCAGGTCCCTAAATATGAATTCTGTTAGTGAGGTGAGTGTATTAGACAGTCCACCGTCTCACACCTGTCCTACCCTTTCCCCCTCCCCACCCACCCGCCAGCTCAGATTAATAGAGTCTGTAAGAATGCCTATCGTGCATGCGTGCCAATAAGAGATAGCCCACCCACGCTGTCCAGAGAGTATGGGGAGTGGCATTCTTATGTATATAGTTGGCTGTATTTCGGGATGCCTTAGTACTACCCAGATAGCATGTGGACGTTGGGCCAACGTTGGCAACAGGTTGGAAGATCGCAGTTGGCATTAAAACATTGGCCCAACGTTGGTCCACCATTGGTTGTATCACTTGTTTACCAACTTACACCATACTGCTTCGAAAATGCATCACCTATTTCTCCAAGTACTGCAGCACCTTTTCAGTAGTCGTCTCTCGTGCCTGCACTAATAGACTTGAGATACAGCAACTAATCTTAACTAGTATTAGCTCAGATATTTTGTTAGTATAAAGTAGTTATGGACAACTGCTCGAACGAAGGAGTGCTGTTTATTGTAAAGCCTCTTTCCTGGCTTTGCTGCTATTACATAGCAAGCCTTGTTTCCATAATTGGCTGCAAACTTTAGGGCCATCTAAATTACTTCTAGAGCAGCTGTCTCTTTCTGCGACTCTCCGGCCTTCTGGCCAACTAATTGCTTGGTAACTCCCCCTGCCTGTTTGGTTAGAGCCGACATGAAAAATCGATGAGGTTTCTCGATGGTTAAAATCTAAACAGCGATCGCTCACACACTTCCCCCGTACCCTCACTAGGACAGCTTTAAGCGAAAGTACCATTCACTGCACAAACACTAATTAAAGTAGGGATGGCCTGGCAGTGAACGTCAGGGCAATTACATAATGTAGCACGGACGGAGCGGACGGGTACTGACCATCCCAGCGAAGCTGGGTACGGAATGGCCACTCCGGATTCGCTCCAAGCACGCCCCCTGGGTCGAATAGTATGCGTACATAGGCCCCATGAGAGGTTTTCGTTAAAATCAGCTAAGTCCGATAAAACGTGTGGTGCGCATCAGAGCTTCACTGACAACACGTCTCGGAATTGGAAGTGAGTGCATGCCTATAGTGTACCGAGTTGGTACTCGTAAAAACCTTTAATTATTCCGTTCCCGTTGTTCTTGGTAGCGATCAGGACCAGAATAAAACGAGATTTCTAGAACTGTTGACCATTTTAAAATCGGCTAAGAAATGGCTGAGTTATCCACGAAAATCCCCTTAAATTATCTTCAAACTATTGCTTTTAACGTCGTAATCACGTATATGCATAGATAGATCTAGAATGTTCTGTGCACGTGATAAATACGTCACTGATCTAGCTGCACGCCGATTGGTTACTGCTAGGCCGCTGATTGCCTAAGGTATCTGCCTCTGACGTCACGAGTAGTATAAAAGGGGTGAAAAATCGAGAATCAGGATCATCATCGGCCTGGAGACCAACCCATCTGGAGAACTGACTGGAAGTGCAGGACTAGACGAGTGCACCGGAACACTGACGGAAGATACAGAACATCACCGCGGTTCCAAACGGCTTTCAGCTCACCCGCGCCGGATAGCGGTCCTCGGACCTTCCGCATTACAGAATTTTGGATGCTCCTGGACGGCCATCCGGGAGCAAAATAATTAAAGTTATGGTTCCCACTTCCAAACATGGAACACCTCTGTGGAAAGGACCCTTCCGGCCCGGGATGTAATCCTATGGAATGTAGAGCTTACAGTGATTTTTGGTGGATGACTCGCCGGATCTGCCAACCACGCTGAAAAGTGGACTTCAATTTCCACACTACATGTCGTGTGTGTTTAATTGACTTTTTGACCACAGTCTGGTGGAACTTTGCTAGGTGCACCGCAAGAGCTATGCGATGCATCCCACACTGTGTGCCAGTTTATGTAACTGCTTAACATTATATACAGCCCTCTCTGTTAATGGGCAAACTTCAACTTTATTACTTCCGGCGCGGACGGATAACTTTCTCACTTCTGTATAAATTGTATACTAGCTACAAAGACTATCTAATAGACATTTCTTCACTGCTCTGTTTCACTGTCCTGACTATGTGCCGTGTCTACCCTGTCTGGAGAAGTCAGCTTGCGGAGGCCTGCCTGCGGAAATCAGCTGCAGAAACCTCCTGTAAAACCTTTCCAGCTTCAGAGAACGTGTCGACTCACGCTATGAATACGTTAGCGCCTCAATTTCAGTAACATAGTAGCTCTTCCATTCCGATGACTATTAGGTACTCAAGTAGCTATACTATTTTACATTTATTTCTCATTTCCATATGTGGTACTGATGACTAATAGGTACCTTACCGGTCTTAGTACCGCAATTTATAATTTCTGTCTTACCGTGAATATTATCCTTGTTTACTGTAGATGCTTTCAACTAGCTGCACCATTTAAGTTCATCAATCTGTGATATTTATTGAAATCATTAATTACACTCTACTTATCGCATTGTTTGGCTGTATATGACAGTTAGCCATTCAGTTAATATGTTTTGTTTAATTGTAGAAAACTTTGGACCGCAGTGCGCTAGGAAATACTATACAGCAACATATAAATCTGCATCACTTTATTCCCACCATCATCAATTTTACACTGAGGTCACTGACCGTGCTCTAATTGTTTGAGCCCAGCATGTTACTGAATACACCTTACTATTCAGCTCGATAGGATAGGTTAAAGTAGTTAGGGACAATTTCTTCATCTAGAGACATATAGTGTACGCCTCTTCTCCCGTTGTTGTGGTAATGTAGCCCCGCACTCCGGCAAAGGTTGTGTAATATTGGCCAGTTACCTATAGGGCCTCATATATTAAGTTATTGTCTCTTTCCATGATCCACCAGCCGCATGGCTTATTAATTGTCTGTACTCCCCATCAGCACGTTGATTGGATCCGACCCTGGGAAACTATCGGAGGTTTCCGAGCGGTGATGGTTAAAGTGCTGATTTACATACATCTCCCCCGTATCTTCGGATACTTGTTAGCTAGATAACCCTGCCAATGAAGGAAGCACTGCGAAAACACATAGTTATAAATGTGAATTACTTAGTTTATCTACCAGCCCACAGTGCATATCTGGGCATATTGGAACTTAATCTTAACGACAGGTTAAAATGTTAGCTCCGTAGCACACAGGGATGGCCAAGATGCGGATCTCCATTCAATTCATTGCAGTGTCTGGATGAAGCATTAGAGCTCATCACACCCTCACGGGAAGGATGCTCGTGATGGATATCAGCCTCTTCAACCCCACCATAGAGACATGTCAGGATTTAAAACTTGCTTATGTGATACATAGTCATTGTCCAGGTGATGTTTTATGTGGTTGCGGGGCAAGGTAGCCGGATTTTCATCGAATTTGGATGCCTTGTGTCGTAGCATGTGTGCATGCTGTCCTTGGAGGTAGATGCTAGGCAAAGCGACCTATTGGAAGCAGGGCGTCTGCGCCCATTGGACAACTGTATCTAAAATTAGGTAGGAATCCCTGCCACTTTCAGCCAAAGGTAGTTTCTGTTCTAACAACTAAATGATAGGTTAGATGGTAGTAGAAGGCCCGCATAAATAAACCGGCATCTACCAATACAGTATCTTTGGAACTACATAAGATGGTGACTTGGGAAATCTTCAGAAATCGTTCGTCCCGTCTTCACGTAAACCAGTATGCATCACATTAATTATGGCGTCACTAGGATTTTCACTTGGAATCTTTCTGTTGAACAAAAGAGTGGCCCTTTTTTACCAGCTGATTTCCTCCGCTTCAGCGTTGAAGGTGTAGCTCGCGGGGTAGTGTCGGGCCATTCCGGTGTATCATGTCGACTCGCCGCGCCACAAGTGCACGACGAATGATGACGCTGGTTAGCATCCATTCTTGGGGTGACGGATCCTGTAGGAGACTGCCTTGCAGGTAACAAAAACCGGCTCCTAAGGCCAGTAGAACTCAATCGTTCCGGTGGGGCCGTGCGACCATTGTCGCGAACATTAAATACAACTGTCTCATCCCAAGAATTTGTGTCACCGGTATGCTTGTCCATAGCAATTTCGTGATCTATGGACTTAAAAGATTTGATTTGGTGACCTAAAAATTTATGTCTATACAATGATTTTACATAAACAGACTGTCGCGTATGCTAGATAAAACTAAATAAGAGCATACGAAAATACGAGACATCGAGACAGCCAGATGAACCTTTAAACATGGGGCTCCCGGAGGTACCACACAGACTCGTAGGTCCACAGCGGGGAGGCTCCCGTACACGAGACTTAACTAATTAACTTAATATAAGCTATTATACCTCTAAGCTGAAAGGAAGAAGATTATCTCGGACAAAAAGTCGTGTGGGCCTCCGTCTCGGGAAGGTGTCGCCACTGCTTAAAGTGGGAGAAGAGTAGTAGGCGAAAATGGGTTCACTCTAATATTTCAACCAAAAAAATGCTTGAAAAAGAAAAGACCATACCTAGTGAGATTATGACTATAGGGTTGTGTGCGGTTTTACGTGAAGACGGGATGAATGATTCCCGATGGAATCCCACGTCACCATCTTATGTGATTCTTAGTATGCTGAGTTAGTAGTTGCCGCTTTATTTATGCGGGTCTTCTGCTCTGCTTAACTTGCTTTTAGTTTTGAGAAACAAGAACTATTTTTAGGCCGCAAATGGCGGGTATCTACCTAACTGTTAGACACGGCTGTCATTGAGAACAGCTGCCCTGAGACATCAATACAGAAGACAGCACTCATACATGTTACTTAGTAAGATCTCCAAACTGGATAAGAATCCGGACATCTCGCTCCGTAACCACATGAAACATTACAGGACATGGTTTACATTTCACGGAAGCATTATTAGGACATATCTCCTATTGTTATGGTGGGGGTAAGAGAGACAAATGCACACCGTAAATGTCCTTCCCATAAGGGCGTGCCAGATCTGAATTTCATGCCCAGACATTTTAAAAGAATTTGGTGAGAATACGTGTCTCGCCCGTCCCCGGGTCCTATGGAACTAACAGTTTTACCTGTCATTAGGTTCATATAAAAGTTGCCAGTTTTGCACTGCAGTGCGGGAGGATTGTCAGTAAATAAGATAATAATTAATACATGTGTTTTCGCAGTGCTTTCCTACATTGGCTTAAAAGTGCTAACTACTAAGTATCCAAAGATACACGGGAAATGTATGTGACACCGCACTCACCGCTCGGAAAGCCCAATAGTTTCCCAGAGTCGCATCAGCCCATGGTGCGGATAGGGACATCCAAACAATTAAGAAGCCACAAGGCTGAGTGGAACACGAAGAGAGACACAATCTTACTTATGAGTTTTACCGGAGTGCGGGGTTAGATTATCGCACTACCGGAAGAGAAGAGTATATTACACAGTATGTAATGAAGAAAGTGTCTCTAATCATTTCGAACCTATCCTATTGAGCTGAATAGAACAGGGTTAGTCAGTAGCATGCCAGGCTAAACAGAGCTATAGCACGGACAACGACCTCAGTGAAAAATTGTTGGTGGCGGGAGAAAATGTTGCATATATAGGTGTTGCTGTTTTGTGTTTCCTACATGCACTGCAGTCCTATATTTCCCATGAATAAACAAAACATTTGAACGGATGGCCACTGGCCATATATATACATAATCTAACCAGAACAATCAATACGGTGTCGAGTGATCAAGATATATATAACAGTACAGGTTAACGAACCTACTATAGTGCGGTTAGCAACACATTGAGGAAAATGGGAATAATTATTAACACATACAGAAATTTTAACTAACGGTCCTAAGACCATTACGGTTCCTTTTAGTCATCGGGACCATTATTGTGGATACAATATAATTAACAAAACCTATATAGAGAAATAATTAAACTGTGAAGTATAATTACTTGAATACTTGGTAGACATTCCTAAGTTAGGTTATCGTGTTACTGAAATTGATACGTTGATCCGTAGTCGATGTGAAATGATGTGCTCTCCGGAAGCTGGAAAGTTCCCGCAGGTTGGTTCACACAAGATGTTTTCCGCAAACAAGACTTCCGCAAGAACACTCATGGCGGGAGTGCATCGCTTAGTGCTGTAGGCCTAATAGAATGTCTAACGAGCTGTCAGTAAAAGATACGATAGTACTACATGGTGAAGAAAGTTCCCGTACATCGATGGCACGGATGGAAGGTGTAAACAACCCGTCACTAGCGGCGGTTGTCAGAGGTAAACGATGATACAAAACAAAGCTTCACAGTGCTGGGTACGTCAGCCAGCTCTGAAGACGCACCGGGCAGAGTTTACTTGCTGCGGTTGAAAGTCGAAAGAACCGACATGATATTAGTGCGGCGATGATTGAAATACCAGGAAGACGCGTATTGTCTGTCGCGCTTATTAGTAGCTGGTACAGATCCAACCTGTTCAGCCCCTGGCCGGGGATGCTCTTGATCACTGGATCGCTTCTCCTTTTATACTCCTCGCGACGTCACAGGCGCAGGCTCCATCCAATCATCGTTCGAGCAAGAGCCAATCAGCGCGCAGCTAATAATGGCGAAGTCGAAAGTTCTAGAACATTCTAGAAGCTTTGCATCCACGTGGTTATGACGTCACGGCAATATTTTGAAGATAATCATGAAGAGTTTTCACTGGATAACTCAGCCATTTCTCAACCGATTTTGAAATGGTTTACAGATTTAAGAAGCCCGTTGAATTATGGTCTTGATTAATGCCAGACTTAACGGGAACAGGCAATCAGTAAGGATTGCAGGTAGCATCTCGGTACACTAAAAGCATTATCCTATCTAGGTCGTAACTACGTGCCCCATATAAACAGCGTCCTAGCTTGCATGCACATCATGCGTTTTAATGAACTTAGTCGTTTTTCGACACGCTATCTTTCCCATAGGCCTATATACACTTATGGCTCTACCCAGAGGGGCGTGTTCAGGAAACGAATTCAGGACGGGCGGCGCGTACCCAGCTCAGCTGGTCATGGCTGGTATCCGACCGGTCGATCTGAACTACACTGAAATTGATGCGTCATTCCTTAGTTGACGTGCGATGATGCATTCTCAGGAAGCTGGAAAGTTCCCGCAGGTTGGTTCCCACAAGCTGTTTTCCGCAAACAAGATTCCCGCAAGAATACTCATGGCAAGAATACATCGCTCATCACTGTAAGCCTAATAGGATGTCTAACGAGCAGTCAGCAAAAGATACGATAGTACTACTGTGGTGAAGAAAGTTCTCGTACACCGATGGTACAGATGGAAGCGTAAACAACCCGATCACAAGCAGTGGTTTTCAGAGGCAAACAAAGATACAAAACAAAGTGTCACGTTGCTGGGTATGTCAGCCAGCTCTGAAGACGAACCGGGCAGAGTTTACTTGCTGCGGTCGAAAGTTAGAAGAACCTACACGATATTAGTGCGGTGACGGTTGAAATACCACTTTTAGGCGTGGCCGGCAGATCCGGCGAGTCATCCATCAAAGAACATCCTGCCTCTACATCTGTAGACTCACATATTCAGGCCGTAAAGGCATCAACGCAAATTTGTCTTCCGAAGTAGATATTGGTATTCGTGAACAATAATCAGAAGTTCCAAATGGGTTGGCTACTGCTAGCTACGGGAGAAGAACAGAAAACTGAAGTCATATACGTGAAATCTGTTGATCGCAGCTAGTACAGGTCCAACCTGTTTGGCCCCTGGCTGAGGATGGTCTCGATCACTGGATCGCATCTCCTTTTATACTCCTCGTGACGTCACAGGCGCAGGCTCCAACCAATCATCGTTCGAGCAACAGCCAATCAGCGCGTAGCTACTAAAAGAGCCCAGCCGAATGTTCTAGAACATTCTAGAAGTTCTGCGTCTACGTGGTTATATTTTGAAGATAATCAAGAAGGGTTTTCCGTGGATAACTCAGCCATTTCTCAACCAATTTTGAAGTGGTTTACAGATTTAAAAAGCCCGTTAAATTCTGGTCTTGATCAATGCCAATGCCAGATTTAACGGGAACAGACAATCAATAAGGATTACAGGGTACCATCTCGGTACACTAAAAGCGCCATCCTATCTTGGTCGTAAACTACGTGCTCTATCAAAAACAGCATCCTGGCACGCGCATGCGTATCATGCGTTTTAACGAACTTAGTCGTTTTCGCAACGCTATCTCTCCCATAGGCCTATATACGTTCATGGCTCTACCCAGGGGGGGGGGGGGCGTGTTCAGGAGACGAATCCAGGATGGGCGGCGCGTACCCAGCTTAGCTGGTATGGCCGGTATCCAACCGGTCGATCCGAACTACACCAATTTACTTGCTGAGGTCGAAAAGTTTAGATGAACCTGCACGACATCAGTGCGGGACGGTTAAATAACCACTTTTTGGCGTGGCCGGCAGATCCGGCGAGTCATCCACCAAAGAACATACCTGGCTCTACATCTGTAGAATCACATTTTCAGGCCGAGAAAGGCCTCACCGCAAGTTTGTGTTCCAAATTAGTTCTTGATATATTCGTGAACAATATCTACAAAGTTCCAAAATTCTCCCGCAAGGACGGGAGTTACAAAATAGCTTTAGTGCAGTGGGCTGGGTTACTGCTGGCTACGGGAGAGAAAGCGAAGTGATCTGCGTAATGTCGTGCTGATCGTAGCTGACACAGGTCCAACCTATTCAGCCCCTGGCTGAAGATGCTCTTGAGCTCTGGATTTCGTCTCCTTTTATACTACTCGTGACGTCACAGGCGCAGGTTCCAAACAATCATCGGTCGAGCAACAGCCAATCAGCGCGTGGCTAATAATAACGCAGTCGAATGTTCTAGAACATTCTAGAAGTTCTGCGTCCACGTGGTTATGACGTCACGGCACTATTTTGAAGGTAATCAAGAAGGGTTTTCCGTGGATAACTCAGCCATTTCTTAACCGATTTTGAAATTGTTTACGGATTCGGAAAGCTCGTCGAATTCTGGTCTTGATTAATGCTAGACTCGGCGGGAACAGGTGATTAAAAAGGATTACATTGTACCATCTCGGTACACTAAAAGCGTCATCCCATCTTGGTCGTAAACTACGCGCTCTGTCAAAAATAGCATTTAAGCGTGTGCATGCGCACTATGCGCTCCAGCGAACTTTGTCGTTTTTATAACGCGATCTCTCTCATAGGCTCATATACGCTTATGGCTCTATCCAGGGGGGGGGGGGCGTGTTCAGGGAACGAATCCAGGACGGGCGGCGCGTACCCAGTTTGGCTGGTACGGCCGGTATCAGTCCGGTCGATCCGAACTACAACTGAAAGATGGTGAGCACGTAGGTCATTGCTTTATGTGTATGTGTACAGGCATATAGTCTCTTGGTTTTCTTGCCACTAGTGTTAGCCACTCTTTTTTTACAACCGGGTGTGAAATTAGGACGCCGTGCAACCATATGTAGTGCACACACTAATACCGGTGACTACAAGTGTCACTCCCTCAAAACGTTGACTCCTTGTTAAAAATTCCTGCTTCCCTCGTAAAGATATTGACGTGATGGTTCATGAAATGGAACTCCAGATACTTTCAAGTCTTCTATGACAGTGTCCGGTGGAAATGAGTTTCCACGATGGTTGAAAATCAGGCACTATTTCTTTGCACCTTTTATCCCTGATTCTAAAGAGTGATACAGTTTTTCGCTCCCTTCGTTAGCTAGGCATTGTTGAAATCCTAAGAACGGGAGATGCATAGGGGTGGAAAAGGGGCAAGATTGGTGGTTGATAAGTAATTTCGTTTAATCCGGCCACTTGGCTTCGTACCTAGAGCTGGCACACTTCATGGTAATTTCTCTAAGTTTACATGTGGTCATGCCATACAGTCGGTGTTGATAGACCGATTAACACCTCTTTATGGCTTGTCAAGGCATGTCTGGACAAAGCTTAATTGTTGCTGAGGCGGGAAATGACTGGAGGTACATATTGCCTATTCTCGATGCTTGCAATGATACGTTGTCCATAAATCTTTCCGGCTATAAATTTTTATAACATGTTAGACACACACTGGCTGAATCAAATTATTTTCAAATATAATATGTTTTATGGCGGTTATATATGTGAATTTTCTTTCTGGTTGGCTGACCACAAGATAATTAACAGTTAATATATATATTAACCGTTAATTATCTTGTGGTCAGCCAGCCAGAAGAAAAATCACATATATATATATATATATATATATATATATATATATATATATATATATATATATATATATATGTATGCTATTTGATGCCAGTTATATGTGAATTTTTTTTCTGGTTGGCTGACCACAAGATAATTAACGGTTAATATATATATTAACCGTTAATTATCTTGTGGTCAGCCAACCAGAAAAAAAAATCACATATAACTGGCATCAAATAACATACACATATATATTTGAAAATGATTCGTATCAGGTACTGCATGTCAAACAATTTAAAAATATTTACAAACCACTGTCTTATAGAAACGGTGGGAAGAGGGTTTCGAAAGTTTTGACAGAGTGACTGTGTACCAGCACTTGACTGATGCAGGTATACTATTACCAAATTTATGAGGAACGCGCTCTGTGTATTGAAGACTTTAGATTTATGAGTTCCAGGTGACGGGAACAGTCCTGTCAAGGGTTGTCTTACAGGGTGTTCATAACGATAGATGGAGATGTGTCTTATGATGTAATTATGGACTTCAGCATTTTTTCGTCCACATCTTCATTCTTCCTTCGTTTGACTTCCTGGCAATTTATAGTCTGCTTGTAATCATATTTCACCTCCTGATCCTGCCAAATGAGCATCCTATACTACATCTAATCCAAACACTGTTTCCGCACTTATCAGTGCTGTCGGTACACCATTCCACAACTCTGTTTGTAAAGGCATATTTTCTCAGATCCCGTTTACTTCTCTTCTTTTCCAGCTTTAGGTCATGCTCCCTTGTTGGTTTAAAAGTGGCCAACTCCAATATATCTGCAGTAACTTCAATGTGGTATATTCACTTCACGATCTTGAACACTTCAATCGCATCACCTCTCAATCGTCTATATTTGAGGGTAGGCAGCCCCAATTTCCCCAGTCTTCCTGGATAATCAGTTTCCTTTAGACATGGTACCTGGCTGGTTGCCCTCCTTTGCATATTTTCTAATAGATGGGGTATTACCAGTGCCCTGAATAGATACACAAGCATCTCCTCATCTAAATATGTGAAGCTTCTCCGAATCAGACCCATGATGCTGTTTGCCTTGTGCTTGTATGTGGGTTCTAAATGTAAGACGCTGGTCCACCACCACACCTATGTTCTTCTCTTTGTCTACTTGTTCGTGTATCACCTCTCTTTATTTGGGTTGTATATATGATATTCCTTGCCTTTGATATTGTGGAATCACACATAGTATTGGCTCAAGCACACTGTCCTGAGGGATTCCACTTGTAGCAATTTTGCTTCCTGTATCAATCCCATTCACCACCACCTTTTGCGTTCGACCTGTCAGGAAACTTCTTATCCATGTTATGAACTTCTCGCTGATATGGTAGCTTTCTAATTTTCCGAATAAGTGACGATGTGGCACTGTATCAAATGCCTTCATAAAATCCATGGAAATTGTGTCGATTGAGCCACCACTGTCCAAAATACTAGTCCACTCGTCCATCACCTTGAGCAACTGTAGACCTCACAGAGAGGAAACCAAATTGCTGTCAACTAAACAGATCATTCCTGCACATGAGTTCCAGTATTTTCATCTTGCCCAACTTCTCCAAATGCTTACAGATTGTACTTGGTAGGCTCACTGGCCTGTAATTCCCAGGATCTGCATTTTCTCCCTTTTTAAATATTGTTGTGACATTCGCCGCTTTCCACAGATCTTATACATTACCTTCTGTTAGCGACTTGTTAAAGACTAATGTTAGTGGTTTGGTCTCAAGTTCTAAGACAACATTTGGGTGGCCATTGTCAGGTCTAGGGACTTTGTTTTTCACGATACTTCTAAGGAGCTTCTGCACCCCTTCCACTGTCCAAGGCTCATCATGGCATTTCTCTTGCACTAACTTAGGCGTTAACTTAGGTATATCTCGTGCTGGTTCAATGGTGAAGATATTTGTAAAGAAATTAGCCAAAACTTCTGCATTTTCCTTATCAGTCTTTGCTAATCTGCTTTCCCCATTTTCTGTAATTTTGAGCTTGGCAATACCAGTTTTTGCCAGCCTTTTAGTGTTTACATACCTCCAGAAGTTTCGGATCAGTTTTTGCCCTTCTTGATATCTCCTTTTCCTTCGACCTCTTAGCTTTTCTTACCAGTCTGCAAACTTCATTTCTTATTTTGATATGTTCCTTATGCATAGCTTCATCCCTTGTCTCCATAAATCTCTGCCAGCATCTGTTTTTCTTCTTGATCTTTTTGATTATATCACCCATTAACATCACATTTTCTTGATTCTTGGAAATGTAGAAATAATATTCCTGACGGCTATTAGCCATTGGCTTATATGGTTATAGTACGAGGATATTTGCACGTTAGGTATGACATATCCCTTTCGCACATAGTACTGGTAAGCGTGAGTCAGCGAGAGTTTCGGTTTCCAATTCAAGCGAAACCAGCAAGTTCTAATTGTCTAGCACGACGATTTGATCGCTGAGAGATGGACTGGTAACAGGAAAGGCTGTCGTTGTAATACGTGTCGTATTGACGATGACAAGCGGGTATAATTCTTCTCTTTCCTACTATGGAATGGGGGTGTCAGCAGTTTTAATGGACACTATTGGAATTAAAATTTGGATAATATTCGTCATAATGGGGTGTGAGCAGATTTATTGGACACAGCTGGCGGATTGACAGAGAAATAATTTGAATATACTGGGGTGTGAGTGGATTCATTGGACACCACTGACAATTCAAGCGGGAGTAATACAGGTGTCAGGAATTCCTGCAATGGCTATGTAGTAGTTCATATACCAACACTTGATGCCATGTTTCCGCATCACCAGGGTGTTATCATCAGAAGTAATGATGACGAGTTATTGGGTAGCTAATAACAATTGGGAAAATGTGCTTGGCAGTTGGCTCGGTGTGGAGGGATCCGGCCAGTATTTTGACAGCACGAATGTTATCAGAGTTGATTGCAGCCTCACAACTTTTGTTCGTAGGATTATAACAGGGGGAGAATAGCTGGCAGTGATCTTGTAGGTAACACAAACCAGAACACGTCATACCCGCTGATTAAACATCATTAGTTCCCGTATCAGAAATTGGCGGGTCAACAGGTAGAACATGTGCAGCATGGCAGGGTTCTCATTGTTGGATCTGGGTCCATAATCAATAAGCGATGGTTGGGTGGTGGTATTCAAGTCCTCGGTCTGGGTGGAACTATCGTGAGGGCAGTGTCTCTCATTGGGGCAGTGTTATTGGTGGCACACAGTTTTAGTTTATTCTTATTATAATGAGACAGACGTCCAACGGAACCTGGTGATGACGGTCCAACCACCACTTGTGGTGGCATACTTTTGGCTGTTAGTTTGCCCCACTTGATCTGGGCAGGGCGTTCCAAAATGGGCACAGCTCCCATGACACAACGCTGTGTATAGTAGTAGTGCTGATGGATGGAGGCCGGTGAGTGCTCAGCTGTTCCAGGCAGGCAGGATGGCGTTGTTTTGGCCCCTGTAGTTCAGGCGACTCCAGTGTTCGGTCCTCAGAGCTGTGCCGGCTAGGCGTCATGTCATCTGTAGATTTTTGTCTATTGGTGGGCTTATATAAGATGAGCGGGTCACATGACTCATTCACCTTTCAAGAGAGAATCAGAGGGTTTATTTACATTGTAAAGCCACTTTAATCTTCAAATACGCCAGGCTCTAGCTTCTGTCAGTAGGTTACCAGAGTGATTTCATGGACAAATTCAGAATCTTGTCGAAGAGACTGTTCCAATGGTACCATACTTTCCTTTTCTTGGTTACAAAACGACCTAACAGTGACAAAATATATTTCAGGTTGTTTGTGGGAGAAATTTAGTCCTAATATTTATCGCGACAGTGAGGCATGTGCTATAGCTGGACACTGAATGACCGGCTCTCAAGTTTTTCCAGCAGTGAATTCGTACTAAGTCAACTTTGGGAATTTTCAATGTGGAGGATGTGCATATTCCTTGCACGCTTGAGTAGTCTCGCTGTCCATCATACGGCCACACACATTGATGAGCGAGGTCACGCCTCCATCTGACTACACTCCCCCTCCAGACATCAATGTCCCCATTGACGATGATTCCTCCGAGAGGGGGATGGAGAACTATGCAGCTCGAAGCGGATGTGTGTGAGCTGATGAAATTCATATAGACTAGATGCAATGATGGTATAGATCAAATCTTTAAGGGTTTTTTAAGTTCGCATACATCCTTGATGGATTAAATGTCCATTGAAAAACTTTAACATTTACCAAATTCTTGTCACACTGAACACCCAACATCATTTGGATCGCTACAGAAGATCCTCCACTTTGCTATGGGCTTGACAAAAAACTAGGTCATACTTACCTAGTTCTTTTACGCCGGGTAGGTTATGCTTATAGGTATCCACCCACCAAGTTAGAAGCCAATAGCTCTAGAACTATGAAATGTGCCATTGAAGTAATATCTTTGCACATTGGGTCCTATACTGCAGACAATTTGCAAGGGAAATAACTCCAGGGTTTGTCATCGGATCAGGCCCATTATCACAATGGACAAATTAAATGAGTATAGGAACATTTTGGCCAAGTTTGATTTAAATCTGTCAATAAATAACAAAATATTCCTCCATTGTCGATGACGTAGACAGACAGACGGATGTCTGGTGGGGAGCGATCGCTATAGCTAACTATCAAGTCAGCCGAGATAAAAAAAATCTTCCAACTACACTCTGGTTAAGGATTTTCTATGATGTTCAGTGAACCATGAAAAGTAGGTCTGGTCACATGACCTACTTTTGATACAGGCACATACCTTTAGCCCACAATGCATCCATACACCAAGTTTGGCTACTGTATCTGAGAATGACAAAATGTGCTGCCTGAGTAATTTACTATTGATTCCAATGGAAAAATAGACCATTGACACATATTATCCAGACCAGGTCAGAGTGAGCTAGTTCTTCTATGGGTTATAGTGTATGGCCAAGGTACCACTCACCAAAGTAGAAATTAAAATATCTAAAAATTGTGTTACCGAAGTACTATTTTTTCTCATTGGCTCACATACGTGAGAAAAATCTCAAGGGGGGCAACTCCTGTACTTCATAAAATCAACTTCATTTTTGGAATGCAGAAACTCGATGCCTACAGGAACAGTTAACTCTTACCACTATCATGCACTATGATGTTAATATTCTATCTTTTACTGTGTCAGTAGCTAAGAAACTGGTGTTCATTTTTAAAATTTAATTTGAAAATGAAAGATTTTGACATCAGAGTGGTAAGGGTTCAAGCAGGTTTGATCTAAATCTAGAAAACTAGATAATATTTCAAGTTTTGAATCGATCTCCCAAGCGGTTTCAGAGATTTTTAAACACATTTTTGAAAATCGGCCAAAATCCAAGATGGCCGGCGGCCAAATTGGACGATCAGCGTCCTTTGAACAAACTTGAATTTCTAATCCCTAGGGATGCTTCCTGCTAAATATTTGTTTGAAATTGGCCCTGTGTTTCTTAAAGAAAAAGTTGACGGATGGACAGTCACCAAAGCATTTGCTAAGCTCACTTGGCCTTTCAGGCCATGTGAGCTAAAAATGAAACGTGCGATCATTGTGGATGACGTATGGATGCAGACAGGGTCGTCACGACGACCACATTCACTAAATAGGTATCATCTGTCACAATAATCAGTCTGACAAACTTACGGGTTGTGTGGTCTTCAGATGTGTGGCACGTGCAGATTTTTCTAGGGAACTGCTTCTTCTTGTTAACATTTAAATTAGTTTAATGTTCCCTCAATCCGTTAAAATACAGGATGAAGAAACTATTTTGGTGACCACAAACAATTCAGCGTGCCGCCAGGAAGCTTTCACAAAGTGGTACGCAGCAAACTTTAACCAGTTAATGGCTAAACTTGGTCATGAAAACTAGAATATTTGCTCATTGAATGTCCATTTGCAGGCTAAGCGAAGACTATTTTTGAAAGTTTATCACTGGAATGACTGGCTCGGTTATCGAGCCAGTCATTCCAGTGCTAAATTTTCAAAAATACTCTTCTTTTCACCTGCAAATGGACATTCCCCAACACAAGACCACTGCAGAGGTTGGTTTTGGCGGGCTTCATCGTGAAAGGTAAAAAAATTTCTTGCCCTACAGTTGAACATTCACTACGCAGAAATTTTAATATCATTGACAAATCTTGACTATGACAGGGCTAAACTGCCTTTAGATCTTAAATCAGAAAACGAAACCCACAAATTTCAATTTACTAAAAACCTTGTGATTGTACATATATTAGAGTTGTAGATATTGTAATATATTAAAACAAGAAGCTAAAGCATGCATTTGTTCAAATGCTTTATTATGCTGTTAGACTTTTACATGGATTAGCATATGAATAGTCTCTCCATGGGGAAATACAAAAGATACAAATTTTTATCTCTAAAACCATAATTAATTCAAATTTATTCATATTGGTCTAAAATTTTAATGTTAATATATGTAATATGAAAAAGATTAATAATTATTTGACTTACATATATATATGTATGTACAAATGTTTAAAATATGTAAAATTTCAGACTGAAATGAACAGGATTTCTGTATTTTACAAATTTAACATTGCATTTACCTACATCATTACAAGTACAATGAATCAGTATGAACATTAGTGAAACAGCTTGTCCCTAGAGCGACCATGGAGGGATCCACACTGCCACTCAGTTTGTGGTGACTCGAGTTACAACTAGCATTAAGTCAGTTTGTCTGTCTAATTATTGACATTTATGACAAGTGTTTTATGCTATGTCGGAACTATGGCTTGTCGCCACGCAACTAGTGCAAGTCAGTTCTCTCTTCATCTGTCAAAGTTTGTACACTTTTGACAAAGTCCCTTATGCCACAACTATAGCTCGTAACAATGGACCTTTGCATTTTTAGCTATGCCCTGCCCATCACTAGCTAAGCTCCACTCACACCTCGCCATGTTGGGATTGATCAATCCCCGAATGCCCTAGCTATCACTTTCCTGAAAACTATACAAGGAAGCTGTTGAATATTTTGTAACTAATTTGACTGGGTGCTGTTGCTGCCTAAGATGGCCATTGGAAAAATCGACCAATCAAAATTCTAAATAGAAGCTCTAAGAGTCTACCACTGTAAGATCACCAGTCAAATTTGGTTAAAATCTGGCAAGTTGTTAAGGAGGAGATGCGTTTTGACAATTTCCAGTAAATATTTCATAAAATCTAAGATTTTTACCCAAAAGATTGACCAATCAAAATTCTGAATAGAAGTTCTGAAGCCTACCGACATCGCATCATTCCAGCCAAATTTGGTCGAGATCAATGAAGCGCTTAAGGAGATGCATTTTGACAATTTGCGGTAAATTGTTTTATAAAATCTACTATTTTCACCCAATAAATTGATCAATCAAAATTCTGAATAGAGTTCTAAAGCCTACCTCCATAGAATCCATCTAGTTAAATTTGTTTGAAATACAACTAAGGAGAAGTAGCGGTTTGACAATTTCTGGTAAATATTTCATAAAATCTAAGATTTTCACCCAATACATTGATCAATCAAAATTCTGAATAAATGTTCTAAAGCCTACCACAATAGAATCCATCTAATTAAATTTGGTTGAAACATGTCAAGCAGCTAAAGAGTAGCATATTTTGACTATTTCCGTTAGTTTTTTCATAAAATCTAAGATTTTCAGCAAAAAAATTGATCAATCAAAATTTTGAAGAGGCTCTAGAGCCTACCACCATAGAATCCATATAGCCAAATTTGGTTGAAATATGTCAAGCCGCTATGGAGAAGTAGCATTTTGACCATTTTCAGTAAATTTTTCATAAAATCTAAGATTTTCACCCAAAAAATTGATCAATTCAAAATTCTAAATAGGAGTTCTAGAGCCTACCACCATGGAATCTATCTAGTCAAATTTGGTTGAAATATGTCAAGCAGCTAAGGGGAGTGTAAAGCACAATGGCATTTTAACCATTTCGAGTAGATTTTTCATAAAATCTAAGCATTATACCCAAAAAATTGATCAATAAGAATTCTGTATCATAGTTCTAGAGCCTATCACAACAGGATCCTTTCAGCCAAATTTGGTTGAAATCACTCAGAATGGTAAGAAGATTTTCACCCAAAAAATCCAGAATGGAAGTATTGGAGCCTACAACCATAAGATTCCTGCCAACCAAATTTGCCTGAAATCGGACAAGTGGTTAATAAGTAGTTTTAAAGCAAAAGTTGATGGACGACGGTCACCACAGCATAAGCTCACTTGGCCAGGTGAGCTAATAAAAAATTGTGATTATTTTTTAAATCATGGATTTTATGATTAAAAATAATTGAATAATCGTGAAAAATCTCTACTGCCTAAAATATCTTAAAACTAGCGTTTACTTTCTCTTTAATGTGTTCATTTGCAGGCCAATGGAAGATTATTTTTGAAAATGTATCACTGGAATGACTGGCTTGAGCATTGAGACAGGCATTCCAGCGATACATTTTCAAAAATAGTCTTCTCATGACCTGCAAATGTGCATTTCTAAATAACATCATTGCAACTTCCGCTATTGGTATGCCTTTGTTTTTATGTCTGGGTAATTTGTACCCATGCTGATTAACTGAGTAATCGCGATTATTCCTAAATAATCGATCATGATCACATATTAATTGCAGTTTATACTATCCTAATACAATTTCATTTTGATAATGCACATATTTCATGAAATAGCTAAAATCTTATTGAGTATTTGACAAACACCTGGACTAAAGTCAGCTTCTTCCCTAGACAGCACTATTTACTTTCAGTCAAATATCTGTTTGCAAAATATGTACCCTCAGAATTATCTCTCCTGAAATCAGGTTTCTGGGATACATCGCTAATTCTGAAAGGTAGAAATGCGGCTAAGGCTGCTGTCATGGCAACCAGCTTACGATACAAACTAAAATCTATTACAATTCAAGATATACATGTTGTTGTCATGACTATATTTACACAGGTCAAAACTCTATGATTTTATAAACATTCGGTCAATACTAGACTAGCATATAAACAGATAATTGACCAAACATTCGTTAAGAGATCAACAGAGACAACTTAGAACTATCCATATACTGGTTGAAAGAGCATTTTTAGCAAGCACTATAAAACCATAAGTCAGTCTGTCAAATTTCTACCATTTCTGACACAGCTGGGCACCTGCAGTGCAAATGGCCATTTGACAGTCATATATCTGGTGTAGTAAACGATGTGGGTTCACACACACACTCACACTACACACACGCACAAACACACACACACACACACATACACACACACACTCGCTGGTGACCCAATCAAGCAGGCCACGATCAGTTTTTAGCGCTAGCGCATCTAAGGCCCAATTTATAAATCAAACTTCTCTTGTGCCATGCCAGCTAAATCTGCCTGAAAATGACAGAGTCCACTGCATAAATCAACCAGTTGTCATTAGCGCGGCGCGACAGAACGTTTGACTTATAAAACGGGCCTAAGTCTCTAAATACCTTCTAAATTATGATTCTAGCTATCTGAGCAAGTCACCTTGGTTTCAACAAGAGTGCATTGTTCTAACCTGATGAACTACTATTGCACTTTCTGCAAACCACAAATATAGCCTTAACCTTTTAACACTCACATTTATTCAAGACAATTTCAAATGTCTCGTAGAAAATGCCTATTTTCATCCCAAAAGAACTCTTTTTGAAAATTTACCACTGGAATGACTGGCTCAGTTATCAAGCCAATCATTCTAGCTGTCAATTTAAAAAAATAGTCTTCTTTTGTTCAGCAAATGGGCAAATTGTCAAGACCCATGCAGAAGCCATTTTTGGCTGATATAAATGTTAGAGGGCTAATTGGTAAAAACAATCTAAATGTTTTCTTAATGAATGGCCATCTTCAGGCCAGGAATAGGATATCTTTTGAGAAAATTTACCTTTGGAATGACTGGCTCGGTTATGCGAGCAATGACTGATCTGTGCCAGTCATTCCAGCAGTTTAATCTAAAAATTATCTTCTCATGGCAGATAGACACACCTCTCAAGTCTACTGCAAATGCCATTTTGGGCCGACTTGACTATTAACCCTTTCATGATGAAGCCGGCCAAAACAGGCCTGTACAGTGGTCTTGAGAAATAACAATATACAGGCCAAGAGACGTTTTTTGAAAATTTATCACTGAAATGACTGGCTTGTTATTTTAATGAAATTTTTTTCAAAAATTGTCTTCCCTCGGCCTGCAGATGGTCATTCACTAAGTAAATATTTTAATTTTATTGACCAAATTTAGACATTAACCCTTTAAAGGTCAAGCCAGCCAGCAAAAAACGGCTTCTTGGGAAATGTCCATTTGGGGACCAAGAGATCATTTTTGAAATTTTAGCACTGGAATGACAGGCTCGATAATCGAGCGCGTCATTCCAGTGGTAACTTTTTAAAAATAGCTTTCTCTTGACCTGCAAATGGATATTTTTTAAGATATGACCATGAAAGGGTTAAACAGTTCCTTTTCAAGATGTCATGTCAGCTTTTAATTATCACAAATGTTCATGAGATCTAACTATGGCACGAAACGAAATATACAGACATTATTATATCGAGAACTTAAAAGATTGTAATAATATATTAAACAAAGATAACGTAACAAAATTGGAGTAAGCTTTGATCTAATAACAGCATCAGCAGCAAATTAACAGACAAACAGAGCAATGGAGGAATCCAGTTTTAGCTATGCCCCACCCATCTCTAGCTAAGCTCTGCCCATGTTGGGATCAATCGATTCCTGCACGCTCTGAATCTCAATTTCCAGAAAACTATACAGGTAAGCTGTTGGCAGCAACAGCGCCCAGTCAAATTAGTTTCAAGATATTCAACAGAATGTTTATTAAATAGTAATGACATACAATTCGTACAACTTGATGGACTATTAAGCGTTTATAAAACCTACATGTGACATAGTCGATTATAACGTCATATGTTTTAGCTATGGCTCGCCGTCTTCAGTTAAGCTCCACCCACGCTTCGCCCATGTTGGGACCGATCGATCCCTGACCATCAATTTCCAGAAAGCTAAACAGGTAAACTGTTGAATATTCTGAAACCAATTTGACTGGGTGCTGTTGCTGCCATAGGCAAATTAGTTTGAAAATATTCGACAGAATGTTTATTAAATAGTAGACATACAATTCGTACAATGTGTTGGACTGTTAAGCGTTTAAGACTAACTGCCCAAAGTTGTCATATCAATAATTTCCAGTGTTAAAATTCGAACGAAATAGAACTAGTAGATTCTGAGATATCCATAGAACTTGATTTGATTGGTCTTTTTATGTGGATTGCTTTCAAAGTTTGACAATCTTCTTTCAAGGCAAGTTCCTTTGTTGTGTTAATATTTGAGTCAAATTGGATCAGTAGTTTTTGAGCCACACCTCCAGACAGAGAGACAGACAGACAACACACCCGAATGCAATACCCTTTTACCCATACGAATACGCTTTTACCTGTACGGCACTAGTAAAATAAAGTCTAGCCAAAGAGGCATCCACGTTTAGCTATGCCCCGCCCATTTCTAGCTAGGCTCCGCCTATGTTTTGCACGTGTTCGGATCTATTTATATCTACTTTGAATCCTGAATTCACAGACTCCCAATTACATAGTAACTATACAGCTAACCAGTTGAATATCCTGAAACTAATTTGACTGGGTGATTTAGCAACAGCAGCCAGTTAAATTAGTTTGAAAATATTCAACAGGATGTTTGTTAGATAGTAGACACTCAATTCATACAACCGACAAACTTTTAAAAGTTTATGACAGACTTCGCCACCTCATTCATTACACGTTTTGATTGTGACATCAGCCTACATCTGATATAATTATTGATTCATCCATTACAATCAAACCTGCTTATAATGGACAATGAATACGCCGCCAAAAAGGGGACATGAATGCGCCGCCAAAAAGGGGACATGAATGTGCCGCCAAAAACGGGGACACTAAAAATAGGCAGTTGATTAACCCTTTTATGACGAAACCAGCGCAAACCAGCCTCTATTGTAGTCTTGAGAAATTTCCATTGGCAGGCCAAGTGAAGACTATTTTTGAAAATTGACCACTGGAATAACTGGCTCGGTAACCGAGCCAGTCATTCCAGTGGCCAATTTTCAAAGTAGTCTTCACTTGACCAGCAAATAAGACATTTGATAAGCAAATATTTAAATTTTTTGACAAAATGTAGTCATTAAAGGGTTAAAACAGTCAGACTTTCTGGATTACACAAAAACTTAATCAAGCATTAGGCTTAAGAACCAAACTACTGTTCTCTATAAGTAGTTATTAACTCCTTAAAAACAACTCAGTCTCTATCATACAATGGAAGAGATAAAGACCTAACCCTTTAACATTCGAATTAGGTCAAGACAATATTCTACTAGACCAGTCACAGCTTACCTGTATAGTTTCCTGGAAATTGAGATTCAGAGTGCAGGAATCGATTGATCCCAAAACGGGCAAGGGTGGGTGGAGCTTATCTAGAGATGGGCGGGGCATAGCTAAAACTGGATTCCTCCTTTGAACGGTATATGATAATGTTGTCAGCTGAAAAGTATATATGCAAATGCATGTACAAGAGGTATCCATTTCTAGTTATGCCGCGCCCATTTTTAGCTAAGCTCCGCCCATTTTTAGCTAAGCTCCGCCCATTTTTAGCTAAGCTCCGCCCATTTCTAGCAAAGTTCCGCCAACATTTTCACGGTCATTATGCGGTTACGCTGTTGAATATTTGGAAACTAATTTGACTGGGTGTTTTTTGCCGCCGATGGCAGCAACAGCTCCTAGTCACATTAGTTTCAAAATATTTATTAAACAGTAAATTCATCAGACATACAATTCGTACGTTTGACGTGTTGATTATGACGTCAGATACTTGAGTGGCAGAGTATGTATTAATGACTGATGTTTTCCATAGCACTAACTCCATACATCTCTCAAAACATAATATTCCATATTTCTTAACTCTGACCACTCTGATGTCAATATTCTATCTTTTATTGTGTGAATAGCAAAGAAACTTGTGTATTTATTTTCAACAATTTTGGTGGATGATGTTGCCGTCTACGACACCACCAGCTTCCTGTCTAGGACAGCACCATCTTCCAATGAATATGTTGAAAAATGAATACCAGTTCATCTTTTAATTTAATTTGAAAATTAAAAATTTTGACATCAGTGTGGTAAGGGTTAAACCTTTAACAATGAGGCTCACCAAGAATGGATTATGAAGTGGTCTTGATAAATGTCCATTTGAAGCCCACGATTATTTTTTCAAAAACGACCACTGCAAAGACTGGCTTGATAATCGTGCTGCGATTCCAATGACAAACTTTAAAAAATAATCTTCTCATGGTCTGCAAATGGACATTTTCTATGAAACAATTGGTTGGAGTACATTTTGTTATTGTGCAAACTTTTATTTGTATTGAGCAACATGTTTCAGAAGCACTGTTATAAACAATATATATTATATAGTAAATAACTAAATAATGGAAACCAGAGATTTAGCACTTGTATATACCTGAAATAATATCCCAATGTCAATACAAACACACAGCTATGTTGTTAAAAACTTTGAAAATAATTTGATTGGAAGCCGAGGCAGCAACAGCTTTCCAATCAAATTTCTTCTACAGCTGCCGGAGTGATGGACATGGGTTTAAATAGAACAATTTTATGTTGTATATTATGGTTATAATGAAACTAGTGCCTCTTCTACTTCTATGATAATTAACATTTTACTGGCACAGCTGACCAAACCGGCCTCAGCAGTGGTCTTGAGCAATGTGCATTTACAGGACAAGAGCAAACTGTTTGAAATTTTATCACTGGAATGACTGGCTCGGTAATTACCGAGCCAGTTATTCCAGTGGTAAGTTTAAAAAATAGTCTTCTCGTGGCCTGCAAATGGACATTGACTAAGCAAAACCCATGTTTTTCTTGACCAAATTTGGGCCTGACTGCCGAGTTTTTGCCAAAAAATATATTCCAGGGGTTGCTTCTGCAGTGGTCTTGAGAATTGTTCATTTACAGAGCAAGAGAAGACCTTTTTGAAAATTTAACACTGGAATGACTGGCTCGATAACCAAGCCAGTCATTCCAGTGGTAAATTTTCAAAAAACAGTACTCTTGCTCTGCAAATTGATGTTTTCTATAAGAAAATTTAAATTTTCTTGAACGAATTTGAGTGTTAAATGGTTAAACTTTCCTGGAACAAATTTAGTCACGAACAACTTTCAGTCAAATTGTTTTCAAAATATTTAGCAAGTCAAGAGTTTTTGATCATTGAAATTATTGTCTGGTGTTTTTCAGCAGCCAGACAGTTAAAATGGTAAACATTTAGTGACTAAATTTGTTCCAGGAAAGTTTAACCATTTAACACTGAAATTTGTTCAAGAAAATTTAAATTTTCTCAGAAAACGTCCATTTGCTACTGTTTTTTGAAAATTTTCCACTGGAATGACTGGCTTGGTTATCGAGCCAGTTTTTTCAGTGTTAAATTTTCAAAAGGTCTACTCTTGCTCTGCAAATGAACAATTCTCAAGACCACTGCAGAAGCCATTTTTGGCTGATATGAGTGCCAAAGGGCTAATGACCGATCTCGACTATTAAAAAGTAGACATTTCAGGTTTATGAATAACTTGACGCGTTATGCTGCCTTTGTAAATTCATCAATGAATGAAAATGTACACTAATTTAGTATCAACTATGATATTATAATAACAAAAATAGTACTAATAATAAAAATAGTAGTGAAACCAAAATATACAAAATGCACAAATTATATTCAAGACTTATATAATATAAATTTATGCTTAAATAAGTAACGTTTATACGATATGTCATGAGAAAACTATATTCATTCGTCGGCAACAATATTAATGGCTTATAAGATTGGCATCAAGATAATTAACCCGTAGCACACTGATGTCAACGTTCTATCTTTTACTGTGTCAATAGCAGAGACTAATGTACAATTGTCAACAATTTTGGCAGATGTTGCTGTCTACAACAGCATGATCTACCAAATTTGTTAAAAAATAAACACCAGTTCATCTTTTACTTTAATTTGAAAATGTAAAATTTTGTCATCAGAGTGGTATGGGTTAAGAGCGAACATGGCACACACTAAAGACAGATACTTCCTAGTGAAGTTTTGAAATTTAATACAAAGTCTGTGGTCCCTAAATATCAAAATCATTCTCGCAAGCACATGCAGCCCCTCGTATGCATGCATACACACCCATGCACACACGCATATCAATTCAACTTTCTGCAATAGACACTATATACGTAAAATAAAAGGAAAAATCCTCTCAACAAGAAAATTAGGTAAATTAATTGATATTAAATTCAAAATTATTAAAAATCAAAAATATTGGCATACACAACAGGTGTCTAGTGAAATACATACATGCGATTCGTGACATAAACTGTCTCGTTTCTTCAAAAGTTAATTTCAATGAGCAAATACTTTTGACTTGCTGAATATTTTGAAAACAATTTGACTGAAAGTTGTTGGCCAGTTAAATAAATATTGTACATCGACCACATTCACATCTTTTAGTGATAAAAAATATCAGAATCTTCGAATAGTGAAGGTCCAATAAAATTAATTTTTGAAAAATTAGCAAATGAATGACTGACTGACATAGTTATCGAGCCAGTCATTCACTCCTTAAAATTCCAAATTGTCTTTCAATGGCCTGTAAATAAACATTTCTCAAAACATTTTTTACCAGCCTAACCAATAAGTGGTCATTCTTGAAAGCATGGGTCACCTTTTGAAACAGGTAAGCTGTTGTTGTATATTATCTAATAATTATCACGTTGAATATTTTTAAATATATATATTTAATCCAGTCAAATTAGTTTCAAAATATTCAACAGTTTGCCTGTATGTTTACCTTTACACGAGACGGCCAACCTTTAAATTATACGTCTATGATTGAGCGTATATACTGAGGCAGACAGTCTAGGTTTTTTTCTGATTGGTTGAAGACTAAATAATGTCTGCCTATGGTTTTTTCTGATTGGTTGAAAAGTAAATGTCAGCTTAGGTTTGTTCGGATTGGTTGAAAAGTACATGTAAATACTGTCAGCCTTCATAGTCTGAAGAAAAATATCAACATTTAGCCATTAACCATCAAAAGAACAAAGTATCTATTTGTAGACCAAGAGTAGATTATTTTTGAAAATTTACCACTGAATGACTGGCTCAGATATCGAGTCAGTCATTCTAGTGATAAATTTTCAAAAATAATCTCTTGGCCTGCAAATGGACATTTCTCAAGACCAGTGCAGAGGCCATTTTTGGCCGGCTTGACCATTAAAATGATAATACAGTAACAACCTATGATTACAGAGAAACACCCGTGAGAGACACTATGATGACATAATTATTAACACAGGTATGCAAAAACCTGGCTGTACACCTGACCACGCTCTTGCAAACGCACAAAACGGATACAAAAAATTATTTTTATCTGATTGCAGATATACCAGTGTTTCTCACGCAATCTAAATTTGTGAGTTCCCAGGGAACCCACACACTGAAATATCTGTGGGTCCTCAGGTGAAACTTGGGGGTACCAAACTGAAATCTTGTGTTCCCAAGAAATATTTCTCATTCATATTAAACTTACAGGGTATCATCGACCCACAGCTATGAATTTTGGTGCTTTCATGATAGATTTCGTATGTATTTCTGTGCAAAGACCTATAAGCTTCTAAATATTTAACAATTATACACAAATTTTCAGGGGTCTCATGTAGCCACTACTTTTGCGGTCCCAAGTTACATTTTGGTGTCATACCCTCAAAATGACCCTTATGAGAATCCCTGAGATATATAATGCTGAGCATTTTGAAACAAACTTGACCGGAGCAGGTTCTGGTCAAATTATTTACAAATTCTTTGACATGTGTGGCTGCTTTCAAAATGAGAGCATGATTTCTGGGATGAAAGAGTGAACCAGATTAAACTTTTAACACTCATGCTGGCCAAAAACGCTTCTGTACTGGTATTGAGAAATGACCATTTGCAGACCAAGAAGACTATCTTTGAAAATTTACCACTGGAATGTCTGGCTCGGTTATTGAGCCAGTCATTCCAGTGGTAACGTTTCAAAGATAGTCTTCTGTTGGTCTGCAAATAGACATTGCTCAATAACCGAGCCAGACATTCCAGTCGTAAATTTTCAAAAATAGTCTTCTCTTGGTCTACAAATGGACATTTTCTAAGAAAAAGAAGTTTAAATTTTCTTTAACAAATTTGAGGGTTAAAGGGTTAACGTAGCAACATGTGAACTTATTATTCTTATACAATTGATAACCAAGCCAGTCATTTCAGTGCTACGGATTCAAAAATATTCTTATTGAATCATCCACTAGTCTTATCATTCTATTAGCCCTCACTAGCACGCACATATGCACACACACACAAACAGCCTATGTCTTACAAGACACAACACTAATTAATTAGCCGGTATAAATTGAAATTACACCCAATAATTAATTATTCATAGAATTTAAATTCTTCCCATAATTACTTATCCATATGCCCTGTAGGTGGGGCTTCCGTATCATCAGCGTGTCGTAAGAGGCGACTAAAGGAGGTAAGGGTGAGCATGGCGCACTCTAATAAACCATGGACCACGCACTTAACGCTTATGATCATGTCGATAGTCGCTTACAGGACTGGCGGTATGATCAGCGAACGAAAAGAAGAAGATTACTTATCCAGTAACTTCTGCCATTAATTAATTTACCAGTAGAATTAAAATTCTGCCATTAACCATGCTGGGTCGCCATATTTACTATTAGATTGCGATAAGGGAGGTAATCTGGCAGAAAAGAAGTCATATTTCAATCAGGATGAGTTGTCTCCCCTACATTAACTAAGCTCCACCCACTTTTTAAGTGTCTTTAAATCAATTTATATACTTTGAATCATGAATTCACAGAAACCTAATTTCAAGTAACTAAGCTGTTGAATGCTTTAAAACTAATTTGACTGGTTGCTTATTAAATAGTAGACATACAATTCGTACAACACACACCAGAAGTAGCAAATCCTATATAATCTGTTAAATATTTTGAAACAATTTCGCCTGGCAGCTAGAGCTGGGTGGTATTGATATTTACATGACGGTATCGGTACCATGAAAAAATACCGCGGTATACCGTCATCTGAGCTTGAGGCATGCCACAAAATTTTTTCCATTTCCTTTTCACTGCCATCTCCAATCAACGGTAAATATATGTAAAATAAATAAATCGGCTTCCTGATTTAGAGAAGAAAAACATGGCTATTTAGTTTCACGATTTTATTAGGTCACTATTTTTATTGACGTAATATCATTCACGGGAATATCGGTCAAAGGGTGTGGTCAACTCGCTAACTATTACCCGCTGTTTGAGACATTGGGTGCACTATTTTCAATCTGGATTGTTCTTGCCTATTAACGCGTGCGACCAGCAAACGGTAAATTTTAGTTTGGCAGTCGAGCGCTTTGATAAACAGAGTCCAGACAAAATCCGCGAGTATTTAAACGGGGCGAGTGTTGTACTCTTTTATTTCTGTTGGAGTCGTATATTCTGTTACTCGCGAAAACAGGCCTATACACATACATATAACACAACATTGAATATAGCCGATTCCAAAGCTTCTGATAATTACCGAGTACCCGATGTGCAGACTAGTTACTCGCCATGCTTCACGTGAACAATGCGTGTAAAAAGCTATTTCCACGAACTTCCGACGTCTAGCCAGTTGAAAAATGAATTAAAAAAACTAAAACACTATAATTTTTAGGTGTCGTTACTTAAACTGGATTTAATCCTTGAAGAAATTTCTTAAAACAAGGCAGAAAGATAAAAAAATAACAACTTCAACGCTTGCTCGTTGTTAATAAATTAGCACGTGATCAAAACGGCGCGAGCAAATACTACGTTTTAGTAAATTTTCATTGATAAATTCAGCATAGTAATGTATTTTCCCACGGTCTAGTTCATGAACAACCAATCAGATACGTCTTTGCGAGATCGCTGTTGTGTTTGAATAGCACACAGTTTGTAGTTATTTTGTTATTCTAGCGTGTTTGTTCGGTGACAAAATGCTTGGAGTAATAAATTACAAATAATAGAAATGGGAATAGGGAATATATTATAGTGTAATTACTACCGGCGGACGGCCAGAGAATGAGTTTAGATGTTTTAAATAAAGCAATTTTACTGTGAGACTTTCAAGACGTACGTTTGACATACAATTCTGCCTGTCATTATTTTGTAATTGACGTCTTGATGTTTGTTTTTACAACGACCCTTTCACCTCAACTCGGTATTTGGAAATGTCAACGGTCACGGTATCGGTTCACGGTATACCGCGGTCCTCACGGTACTACCGTCAGACCGCCCAGCTCTACTGGCAGCTATTGCTGCATATAGGCAGCAACAGGTTCCAGTCAAATTAGTTTCGAAAAATTCAACAGTTTCAACCATGTTGTACTGAGAAATGACTGACTGAGAAACTGGAAGAGCAAGGGTTAAAACTCCATGAACACACATAGTTGGAGCTTAGCTAAAAGTGCATTGTGAGCTAATGGACTGTTCTAGTTTATCCATCCATCATATGACGCCATAATCAACTACGCGATGTGCAGGATGACGTCCTAATCAATGATGTCATGAATGATGTAGCTCACAAACGTATAGTTGGTGACAGACTATGCGCTATGTACGAATTATGTCTTTACTATTTAATAAACATGCTGTTGAATCCTTTGAAACTAATTTGACTCACCGCTGTTGTTGCCATAGGCAGCAACACCACCCCGGAAAATTAGTTTCAAAATATTCAACAGTTTACCTGGATATTTTTCTGAAAATTGAGAGTCAGGGAGTTCAGGGATTGATCGATTCCAACATGTGAGAAGCGTGTGTCGAGCTGAGCTAGAGATGGGCGGGGCATAGCTAAAACTGGATTCCTCCATTAACTATTCAATGTGTGAGATTGGATAAGGAAAAGAAAATCCATTTGCAGGCCAATAGAAGATACCATTTGAAAGTTTACTGCTAGAATGACTGACTTGTGTTATCAAGTCAGTCATTCAACTGGAAAATTCTCAAAAAAATCATCTTTTCTTGCGCCCAAATAGACATTCCTTAAGACGTGAACAGAAGCTGTGTTATGCTGTGGTTAATGTGAAGGTGTAAAGGCCAGTTTTACTGGGAAAATATTTTCATCTCAAATTTTGACAGTTACCCCATTGATGCTAAAATGGTTTCAATAGTGGTCTTGAGAAATGTCCATTTGCCGACCAAGAGATTAATTTTTTTAATTTTCCACTGGAATGACTGGCTCAATAACCGATAATAGTCTTCTCTTGGTCTGCAAATAGACATTTTCTATGAGAAAATTAAAATTTTCTTGAACAAATTCGAGGGTTAAAGGTAATAAAATGATGCCAAATTGTTTGATAAAAACCTGATTATTCTTAGATTTATGGTCAATATGACGTATGATTTCTATTATTTTACATCCCTGCCGTGGTGACAAATGGTATGGAATAATAAATTAATACATGCTATTTATTAATCTCTTCATCGGATCTTCAAACAATACCAAATATGAAGGCATTTATAAGTTACATTTCAGGTAGAAACTGATGATGGTTAACATATTCTTTATATATAATATGAATCTGTTTGGATGAAAACAAGCTGCCATTTTTGCTGCCACAAAACTGATGTAGTACATACGCATGTATATTTGTCATGTCCGTTGATAACTTCAGAAAATGATTATATGAAAGATATTCCCCTATGACAGGGTGTTAGCAGAAATAACCAAAAAACCCTCACCCCCATAACGGGTTTATCGATTTAACACTCAAGCCGGCCCAAAACGACTATTTTTGACAATTAACTACTGGAATAATCAATCCACTCATTCCAGTTGTAAATTTTCAAAAACAGTTTTCCTTTGTTCTGCAAATGGACATTTCTATGAGAAAATTGTAATTTTCTTGAACAAATTTGAAGATTAAGCCTTTCATGCCAAAGCCAGCCAAAACCGGCCACTGCAGTAGGTTTGAGGAATGTCCATTTGCAGGCCAAGAGACTATTTTTGAAAATTTACCTTTGGAATGACTGCCTCAATAATTGAACCAGTTATTCCAGTGGTAAATTTTCAAAATAGTCTTGGCATCCAAATGGACATTCAATAAGCAAATAGTTACATTTTTTGATCAAATTTAGTCATTGAAGGGCTAAAATCCCGAAGAATGCACCAGAAGTGGGTAAAGTTTGTAAGAACACTACAAGAAGTAATAAGAATAGGACTCACTAATACGGCCCCTAGATCATTGGGTAGGGTGGATTCCAGACTCCAATGCACAGTCTCAGAAGAGATAGGGCACCACTCAATTCTAGACCTTTCAGGATCTAAGGTTTTAGATATCAATAAACAAAGGGTAGGTATTAAGTAATGGAAATATATTATACGTGCGTGCGTGCGTGCGTGCGTGCGTGCGTGCGTGCTTGGTTGTACATGTAGATCTATAATGTGAAACATGATTTCATTTAGAATAGACAAATAATATTGCAAGTAAGCTTATTCTAACCCTTTAAACGCATAGCCATTTTTAAGGAAACTTTTGAAGCTGAATAGTTTGAGACTAACTTGACTGTCATGTAAGTGACACAGTGTACTTTAGGGATTAAATGGTTAAAAGCTATCTTTTATCTTTACTCTTTCCTTTGTTAGACGACGATGATGATGATTTTGACGCCGTTGCAGCAGGATGATTCTGGGCTGCGAGGTTAACCTGAAGTGGGTATGCTGCATGCTGCTGCTGCATATTCGACAAGATGGCTGCTGCCGTTGATGGGTGAGGTAGATTGACACTGAGCGGTTGACCGCTGAGCAGTCCAGGGTAGACAAACTGGGGCTGACCAGTCTGGTCCTGAAAAAATATTTACAAAATAAAGACTCGTTTAGTTGGTGTATGTAGGTTTCACGATTATTCAGTTTTCATAATCGTGATTGTTTTCAAAATAATCATGATTTTCGATTATATCGTACACTTCACATACTTATATTTTTTCACGACACCATTTTATGTCAAATTTGGGATTCATTTTCATGTAATAACGATCTTTATTAAACGATACGCACTATTTAGCCAGTCCAATTTATTAATTTCACTTCCGCAATGGGCTTTTTATGAATACATTAAACAGTCGTGAGGCGCCAGGAATTTGTACCATTTTAGAGAATGGATTTCTCAGAGATGTTGGTTTGGAAATTGAACACCTTGTTCTAATAGAAGCTTAGGATACTACTAGGCGATGTACTTTACTTTACATTTTCAAAAACAACTATCTTGGAGATTGATTTAGTTTTCTGATCGTCCACAATCATATTTTAAAGATTAATCGAATAATTATGCGAGCTTATGTGTGTGTGTTACAAGGTATTTTTGGGAGCATTGCGAATGTTATAGATATCTTATTCCAGGAACAATAGATGTCCATCCATGTCACATATTCCTAATTTAACCCGCTTACCTCTCAATTACATTCAACAAAATTTAAATTTTCTCATAGACGCGGCCCAAGGGGCCTGTATCGCTCACCTGAACCATAGGCATTTCAACTAGAATGGTCATTAACAAGAAGTAGAACTCTAATGAGTTGAGCAGACTTGTAACAAGAAAATAAAGGCCATGTTTCTTTATGTATCAATTTCTAATGAACAAACTTTTATGGCCCTCAGTCATCAGTATCATATCTTCCAAATTTCGTCCCAATCCGTTCAGCGGATCTGGAGACAGTCGCTTTCGTGAAAACCATTCAAGATGGCCGCCCAACCATTTGGCCAATCATGTTCCCTTGAACAAACTTGGTTCAGCTCTTGGCCCAGATCATATTTCATGAGGTTTGCATCAATCCTCCAAGGGGTTTCGGAGATTTTTAGACGTTTCTAAAAATCGGCCAAAATCCAAGATGGCCGCCAGCTCAATTGGCTTCGTTTGAAGCTTATATCTATGCCCTAAGCATGTTTCCTGCCAAATATAATTGAAATCGGCCCAGTAGTTCTCGAGAAGACATTTTAAGTTTCCCATTGCTTTAGTACGGGAGTTTTTGCTGGAAAATTATCCACGACGGCTGGCAACCCGTTTATCCGACAGTTTCGAAAATTGCAAATTTGAGATCAGAATAGCCAAAAACATATATAAAACCAATTTCGGCCTCAAAATCCATCAAATAAAAAAAATCCAATATGGCTGCCAAACACGCTATATCTTGATTGACCCACAGCGGCCATATTTTTTTTACAGATCAAGTTCCCTTGAACAAACTTTAATTGCCCTTAGGCCCTAATCATATCTCCCAAACTTCGGCCCGATCCCTTCAGCGGTTCTGGAGAAAATGTTTTCGAAAAAAATAGGTCATCCAAGATGGCCGTCAAACTGTTTGGTCAATCAAGTTCTCTTGAACAAATTTGGTTCAGTTCTTGACTAGATGATATTTCATGACTTATGAATCGATCCCTCAAACGGTTTCGGAGAAGATTTTGACATTTCTAGAAATCGGACGGAATCCAAGATGGCCGTCGGCCCAATTGGCCGATCAGGTTCGTTTGAACAAATTTGAATCTCTATGCCCTAAGGATGTTTCCTGCCAAATATAATTGAAATAGTAGTTCTCGGGAAGACATTTTAAATTTCCCATTGCTTTAGGTATGGGCCGCCTTTGGCGGGAAAAGAATCCAAGATGGCCGCCAAACCGTCTATCCAACAGTTTATAAAATAGCAAATTTGAGCTCAGAATACCCAAAAACATATATAGAACCAATTTTGGCCTCAAAATCGATCAAATAAAAAAATCCATTATGGCCACCAAACAAGCTACATTTTGATTGGCCCACGGCAGACACGTATTTTGACGGATCAAATTCCCGCGAACAAACTTTAATGGCCCTTAGTCCCTAATCATATCTCCCGAATTTCAGCCCGATCCGTTCAGCGGTTCTCGAAAAGTCGTTTTGGGGAAAACTAAGTCATCCAAGATGGCCACCGAACCATTAGCTCAATCAAGTCTTCTTCAAACTTGGCTTACCTCTTTCTCTAGATGATGTTTCATGTGTTTTGAATCGATTCCCCAAGCGGTTTCGGAGAACATTTCCTAAAATCGGCCAAAATCCAAGATGGCCACCGGCCGATCGGCTTCATTTGAACAAACTTGGATCCCTATGCCCTAAGGATGCTTTCTGCCAAATATATTTGAAATCAGCCCAGTGGTTCTTGAGAAGTTATTTAAAGGAAAAGTTGACGGACGACGGACGGATAACGGATTGTCGTCACGGTATAAGCTCACTTGGCCTTTCAGTAATGTTATGTATATGCTGTGTTGACCTTAGGTTGGAAGAGTTTAACCATAGCTGAAATAAGTACAAAACCTAAACCAAACTTGGCCATCCCTGTTGCTGCTGAAAGCCATGCGGGCATCCCAGGGTATCAACATTAGCTTTTGTTCCCTTTAGCTAGTGCCATATACAGCACTGAGAAATACACTTACTCCGACAGTATAAGGTTGTCCCGCCAAAGCCTTTGATGCGAGAAAATGTTGAAACTGAGCATCTAGAAGCATGTGAGGTGCCATTCCTGACAGACTTGATGGCATGGATGGAAATTGCGATCCCTTGACCTCGGTTGGTGTAAGTTGGTGATGTGAGATAGGACTGTTTGAGCTCACTCCCGCATGGACACCTGAATTATGTATAGGTATAATTATCATTAAAAGTTAATCTTCAATTTTCATGAAATTCTACCGATAAATTCCCCCTGTACCTCAATCTCAGAGGAAACTAATCAAATGACCCATCTCCCTCCAATGACAGCCATCAAAGACGGATGACATAATACCACTGCTTTGGATAGACGCGTGGGTGCAGGCACTGACAAAAGCGGCGGTATTGTTTGCATGGACGGATGGACACAAATTCAGAAAGACGGACAGAGATGGATGGACTGACTGACCAACAAAATAGTGTGCGGTTCCCTATTACCATAGGCAACCTTCCCATGAAATTTCGTCATAATACTCTATGCAAAAGTAAAGTTATCGAATGAAAACTTGTGCGTGATGGACGCACGCACAGACTCACATATGGATAGAAACGCAAACATAATCCCACCGCTGTTGCGACAGCGGGGGTGATAACAATCAGGAAGGCTGTTGTTGAATACATTGAAATTAACATGACAAAGCCATTGTTGGCTGAGGCAGCAATGGTTTCCAGTAATATTAATTTCAAAACATTCAACAGAATATGTTAGAATTTACTGTTTCAGGGATTTGTCATTGAAAGGGTATGTATTATCCCAGAACGAGACATATATTAACAACCTAAGCTGAAAAGAACTAGATCTGTCGATAACGACTACCTGAGAATCACCCCACCTCTCTTAAATAACCAGCCCTGTCTTTAATGGACTCATGAGGAACACCATAACTTTCTTAACCCTATACCCCTCATATCAGCCAAAAATGGCATCTACAGTGGTCTTGAGAAATGTCCATTTGCAGAGAACATTTTTGCAAATTTACCACTGGAATGACTGGCTCGATAACCGAGCCAGTCATTCTAGTGGTAAATTTGAAAAAATTGTGTTCTCTTGGTCTGCAAATGGAGGTTTTATGAGAAAGGCCACAACAGACCCCCCCTTGTGGATTGGTCTGTAGTTTTTATTAACCACTATAAAACATACTTACCATTCAATCACTACTTGCTAAATCAACTACTCTGCATTTAGCCACCAGAATAAGATTTTTATGCTTGCTTACAAACCCCCATATGCCTATTCCATTGCTATGTATACCCTCAACCAGGCTACTGGTAGGGTACACCTCCAGCATATAACCTGATAGAGTCTGTACTCACTCCTTGGTGACACCTGTCACTGAGCACGCTTGCGCATGCGCATAGGAGCCCAAATAGGAAACAGATTCACTTTTCTAAATTTAAGTGCCAAATATTACAAACAGATTCTCAAATCATTCCCACACGGGGTGGTTGAGGCCGGGTCGTAGTGATTGAACAGTAAGTATGTTTTATAGTGGTTAATAAAACTACAGACCAAACCGCAAGGGGGGTTCTGTTGGGGGTTGTATTACACCACAAAAACATTCATTACCATTCAATCACTACTTGCTAAACCCGTAGATTTGATCAGTGCCTGACTTAAAAACCCTTAGTGGGTGGAGATTTGAGAATCAATAAACAAGGATAAAAATTAAACAACTGATATCCAAATGTTAATAAAAATAACATAATAGCGCATCCATAACAAAGCACACAGTGATTATCAAACAAGTAAAATTGTCAACTCAATGAAATAAACAAAACAAGAGAATATTCTCACCATATCTGACAGACATACAGACTAACGAAATTGGTGAGATGTGCTTGGTAAATGGTCCTTGTCTTGTTTTGTTAAAAACGTTATATTTCTAAAAAATGAGGCCGCTGGGCTTTGACCCTTTAAATAGAGAGGTGAAAGTCGATTCAGATTTCCAACATGCGACTTGCATTCATGATGTCGTCCAATTATGAGCCGGCTAAAAGAGCGAAGGAGGAAGCCATACCACGAAGGTCGAGAGCCTTGACATGGGTTAAATTGACCTCACCTGAGCAGGCAATCTCATAGCATAATTTTATGGTCTCACACATCCATCTGACAACTGTGGCCTTAGAAACTGGTCTAGCCACCTCCTCCGCATACGGACCCCATAAGTGCGAAGAATCGGATCATTTAAAATTGGTACAACGTTTATAGACTTTTAAGGCCCTGACAGGACACCAGAATCTGTTCGACAGCGAAAAAGACAATAAAATTTAAGAATAATAGGTTTGGCTGAGTAATGGTTAGACTGGGTCTTCTATAAAAAATTCCTTCTGGGATATAAAATTAGACTGTCCCCAGAATCGATAAATCTGTCTTTTTCTGTGGAAAGAGAATGAATTTCGGATCTTCTCCTAGCTGAAGAGGCAGCAACAAGGAAAACAGCCGTAAGAGTCAATAGTTTGAGACTGATAGAACCAAGTGGCTCAAAATGGTGACCTGCCAAAACTTGAAGAATCAAGGTCAAATTTCAGGAAGACAAAGTCTTAGCCACTGGAGGACGAATATTGCCCAATCTTCTAACAAGAATTCCGCGGAATTAAATGTTTCGCCTGTCTCCTGTTTGTCACAGTGGCATTGACTTTTGACCTTGTAACCTCTGTGTTATCATGCTGCTTCCTAACATTATAGGTAACCATGTATTCAAATTTAGTTCCAATAGGATTAACAAATCCTGAAATATAAATGATTTGCTGAATGGAAAAACCTAAGGTTGAAAAGCAGAGGTCAAATAGCAATAATAGAATGGCCTTGATCTTAAAACTGGTGACCTCCATGTCATCATCCTGTATCTGCTTGGCAAAAGCAACCATGTACCAAAGTTGTGTTCCATTAGGGTTAAGCAATCCCGAAATATAACATGATAAGATTTGCTAAGCCTAAAAACTTAACATTGAAAAGTAAAAGTATTGTAGAGGTCAGAATGACCGTGACCTTTGACGCTGTGACTTACAGTGTCAGCATGCTGTTTCCTAACATTATAGGTAACAATGTATCCAAGTTTAGGTCTAATAGGCTTAATCAAATCCTGAAAGATAAACCAAGTAGTTTTTCTAAACACAAAAACTTAACATTGAAAAATTGGTTCCAATTGGCATTGTTGATATAAGACAATAACTTTTGTTTAACGCAAAAACTTAACGTAAAATATTAACAAACATTATACCGTGACCTTTGACCCCATAACCTTGAACGCATGATGCCTGCTTCAGCGTGCTGCTTCCTGTCGATGTATATCTCCATGTACTCAAGCTTGGTTCCAATTGGATCAGGCATTGCTGAGATATAAGGCAATAACTTTTGTTTAATGCAAAAATGTAAAATATTAAGAAAGATTATACCGTGACCTTTGACCCCCATAACCTTGACCGCATGATGTCTGCATCAGCATGCTGCTTCATCTTGATGTATATCACCACATACCCAAGTTTGGTTCCAATTGGATCAGGTATTGCTGAGATATAAGGCAATAACTTTTGTTTAACGCAAAAACTTAACGTAAAATATTAACAAAGATTATACTGTAACCTTTTACCCATGTAACCTTGACCTCATGACCTTTTTATCGGCGGGCTGCTTCCTTTTGATGTATATTACCATGCACCCAAGTTTGGTTCCAATTTGATCAGGCATTGCCGAGATATAAACTTAACGTAAAAGTTTACGCTGCCGCCGGAAAAGTGATACCTGTCTCGATCCTGCTTCGCAGGCCAGACAATAAAACCAATGAGAATCCTTGATATCAGCATTCAGAAGACAAGGAAGAGAAGAAGTCAAAGACTTCACCTAATGGTGATAGCTGATAAATGAAATGAAACAAATAGATACGATTAAAAATCTAACACCTAGGAAATAGAAACAGAATCAGGCAAGAAACCATGCTTTAAAAAACATACTCCAAAGATTTAATAGTAGACCTTTGTACAAATTCGACAGGTCGACTCCCTCCTGGAAGAGACAATGATTTCCTGAGATCTTAAAGAAAAGTTGATCTCACAGAGAACTCGAAAATTCGCCAAACAAATAGGATGAAGAATTCTTTATTGGATGAAGATGTAAGCCCCTTACTTGAGCGAGATCTGATGATACTGGGAGAAGGCTAGCAAAATCTTACCAGAAGATCGAGAAAGGCTACCAATCAGATCCTCTTTGACCAAAAGGGTGCTGCTCGAAGAAATTCTTTATACTGGTCCATGACTCTTCAGAACCATTAGAATCAGGAATATTGGAAGGAACATGAAATCCAACAATCCTGTCCATAACTGAGACAGTGCGATCATCGCCCAAACCTGACTGGCCGAAAAGGGAGACATGAAAGACAAGATTTGGGCAATCAGACATGTCGCAAAAAGATCTACATGGGGAAGACCCAGAAGCTTGAAAACGCTTTCGGCAACCAACCTCTTAAACTACCACTCGGTGAGTGAGAACTTGCTAGGACTGAACTACTGGTCCGCAAGAAATATCTGTCTAACTGGAATATGACTGGGAACTAGAAAGATTTGGATCTAGTGACATCCCAAGAAAAGGATCTAAAATCCCCATATAGAGAAGAAAGAAAAACCTCGTTCCTCCATCTGAAAATGAAAGAAAACCCTGTGGCATTGACTGATCGAATCAAGATCTTGATGCCTATCACTCAATCCGACCAAAAGTGGAGAGGCTTCAGAGGGAACAAGAATGTACTGACTGCTACTAGAACATCAGGAACATTAGAAAGTCTTCTCATCAATATCACCCTGGGAATGACATTCTCGACGCTGATCATCAAGCCTAGAATACTAAGAAAAAATCTTGCCCTGACATAGAAAGAGGATGTCAGGGTGATCACTGTCAACAAGATTGCCTCTACCCTTGTCTCTGAACAAAAAAACTTGACCCTGAAAACAGCTCGAGGGAGATGCCTAGATGGGAGAAACTTGAGAAGGAACTGGACTTGACTTATTGAAAAATAAAATTCAACCTAGGCTGCAAGGCGAAACTACAAACCTTTGGAATAAATCTTAAAAGAATTGAGAAAGACCTAGCTTTTATTAACCGAATGTCTATAAAGACTGAAGAATAAAACGACGGTGCAAGACACCTGTCACGGCTGAGACCAGACGTGTGAAACAAAAGCGCCAAGGTCAGATTGAAGGGCATGGCTCCAACTGCCATACCCTATACTTGAAAGCAAAACTGATACACCTATATATGAAAGAAAGGTAAAAAAGGCACATGAAATAGGCATCCTAACAATCGATAGAAAAGAATCACATGCCTGAAAAATAAACATGCGATAGGGGAGGATGCTATCCTGAATTTACGAGATAAAGAAAAAAGATATAACTTCTTCAGGAAGATAAAAGGATGCCAGCCTTATAAGAATTGCAAACTATGAAGATCGTTGAAGAGAAGCCTGGGTCTACTTTCCAAGGTAGAGCCTTTTCTATAGACTCCTTGACAATCATAGAAAACCAACAACCCCTCTAATGCTAATAGCTTCTGATTGGAAGGAACAGAAGACCATTTGGGAGAAGAGACTGCAGAGAAGGGTTCTAGATCCAAGAACATCTGGCCCTTTTGATAAGGGCCGCCCTTAAAGATGGGGCAAATTTACTATATGCTAAAGAGGACTGCTTATAGAAAACACATAGTTTACATATGCCATGACGCTCCAACCATAAAATCCTGGGCTATATCCTTATGCTTAGCCCTCACGAAAAGTGGTAACTCGCCTATATTTTGGTTATTTTAATTTTACTGCTTACTTTGAATGGATAAAAGTATCATATGAGTGTAGCCGTACTTATTAAAATGTTGAAGACCCTGAAAATATTATAGATAATTTTATTTATAGAGATTTAACCAGATATCGTGGCAAACTGAAAACCCATAGTAAGCGTATGGGAGGGGTTAGAATCAGGATACAGCCAAATCCTGTACCTGAAAATCTGCAATAATCCCATCAAATCGTGACTGAATTTAGCAAGATAGTAAGGAAAATGAAATTAGGGCTTACCAAACCACTGCTCGAAATGTTAAATTAGTCCCTCCAGAAATTGCGTCACTCCAGGGAACTAAGAGAAATTTACTTGTGATGACATCATCACGATTCTACGAATAGAATGTAGGGTTGCACGATTATTCCCTTTTCATAATCGCGATCATTTAAAAAAAATAATCGCTATCATACGATTAATCATGAACTATATTAACTACGTCAATGCTGCATAGAGGACGTTATTATGCTACTGCAGATTGTAAGATTATGGGTTAGGCACATGGGTATACATACATGGACAGAATACGCCAGTTGCTGATTGCAAACAAAGGAATGTATCAAGATTTTTCTAGACGGAAAACGGAAGGTACCGTATTTCGCGTAATTGTAGCCTATGCTCTAATAGGAGCCCACCCCCTAACTGTGACATATGAGCTCCAATGATTTCTTAGCAGTTTCAAAATGGCAAAACTCTGTATTAGAAGCCCACCTCCTAACTCAGCAGATTGTATAGGAAAATTTGTAAGAATAGCGTGTATAATAATAACAATCGTGTCACAGGGTGTGTCTACTTCAGACCGATCTCTGCCCTGATACATTTCCAGCCCCTCTGGAAGTCAATACAGGCCTCGGATTTGTAAATCTCGACCACCTATTTGATTAATACTAATAGTAGGCCATGTATGTTCAAGATATAATAAAGTTTATTTCACACTTTTGTAGTCAAATGCGCTTAAAACAGTCTTGGCATGATTAAATAGCTTCCGTATAAATATATTTTAAGATCAAATTTATGTACCAAACAAGTACGGGAGAAAATGCGCATCAATTTTGTAACGCCGATCAACATTAAATGATCCAAATTGAATTATTACGAACGACAATATAGCTGGCTTCTTAAGTTGGCGAGCCAGCGGCTCTTTTGCGATGGGAGGCAGCGTGTTCTCGCGAGATATTATACGCTAATGGGAGTTTATCAAACGGTTACCCGTTATTCAGATCAGTATAATACTCAGTTCCTATCATGCAATGATAATATATAGAAATTCCCGAGTTCCCAATTTGTATTTTTTCCACGCCGCCATTTTATATCAAATTGTGGATTCATTTTGATGTAATAAACAACCTTTATTAAAGGATACGCAATATTTAGGCGCTTAAATCAAATAATTTCACTTCCCTGGTGATGTTTTGAGGTATACATTAAACATAGACGTAGGCGGTGAGAATTTTTACAGGAGAAAATGCGTTGAATTTCCGTGGTATCAGTTTTAGAACTTTTTTGGGAAAACCGTACGTTAGCGCATAGCTATTCAGAGAATGGGGAACGCGGGATAAGCGTGTGTGATTACAACAACAAGAGGCCCAATGGACCTGTATCGCTCACCTGGAACATTGGCATTTCAACTAATCTTACTTAAGTTAAA